>CM052704.1:122005846-122034106 GCA_028551405.1 Uromys caudimaculatus
CCATGTGCACACACACAACACCACCCTGTGCCATGTGCACAGACACACACCACGCTGTGCATTATCAAGTCACCCTGTCAGCTTTTGGATGTTCATACATTAAAAAAAAAAAAAAAAAGTAAGATCTAGAAAACCGTATCTCACTGATTTGCCAACTTGTCTTAAGCAGGATTATTAATGCCACTCCCTAATCAGACAGCAGACTCACAAATCAATCATTTTTCAAGCAGACAGTTTAAAAGCAAAACCCTCAGATCCAAGTGTGGTGGTACATGATGGAAATCCCAGCACTCAGCAGGTGGAGGCAGGAGGATTAGAAGTTCAAGGTCATCCTTGGCTACAGAGTGATTTCAAGACCAGCCTTGGCTACATGAGATAGTCTCTACTAAGTTAATTAACTAACTGATAGAGTAACCTTTTCTGACCCACTACCCAGGAGAGCCACCATGGGAAAGGTTGATGACTTACGAGTGTCCAAACCCTCCAGTCTCTTTGAACGTCTGTGCAGCTCTGCCCAGGACCGATTTTCACAATGCACACAAAACCTGCTCTGCAGCTCACAAAGTCAGTCATTTCTCCCATGGCATTACCAACATTGGCTTCCATGGTCATGCAGTCCTGAGTGAGAAGCCAGTTTTGAGCCAACAAATCTGGGACATTGCAGGTGTGGCCTGGGTCCAGGGTCTGTACCCAGGTTCCTGGAGGTGGCTTGCTACTGGCACAAACCCCACATTTGGGGAAAAAGGCAAGGAGCCACTTCCCAGAGTCTACCATGGGGCCCCATGGTTGGTAGACGAAGACTGGTCACACCAGCTAAGGAAGTAGTTTTGGTTTGACCAGTAACACCTCTGACTTCCCTGGAGATGCACCATCCCAACCCCACCTGCTTGCCGCCCTCATCCTGTCTGCAGCCCAGATGGACTCACGGGTGGTTTGTGTGAACTGTGGAAGAAAAAGCACAAAGAAAACTCAGGAAAGCTATCAGCAGCGTGAACAGAGAGGCTCAGCTCTGCACTGTTGTGCACTAGGGGCTGGAAATCCAATGATGCCAGGTCCATCCACCTTGCCAAGGAGTCTCCTAATGCCAGGAAAGGAGGCAGCTTCTTCTCTAAACATCACAACCTGTCAGCATGATTCACAAGTCAGTGCTGCTAACTAGAGTTTGAGAAATTCACAGAAACTGCAGGGTTCTGGGATATAACTCCCACCAAGGTTAAATTCTTAAGAAAGAAAGATACCAAGACCAACAGACTAGTTTGCTTGAGAAAATAGGAGGCATTTTTATTAAAAGCAGCAGCAAGCAGCAAGACCTACCCTGGGCTCCCTGCTAGATTCCTCTCCCAGAAAGGACAGGAATGGAGCATCCATCCACCTGCGTTGCTTCACTGTTGCCTGTGAGCTCTTGAAGCGATATCTACCACACACCAGGTATTTAAAAACATGTTTGTTGAATGAATGAGTGACTGAATGGATAAAAAACAGAGCAGAGCCTTCTAACCCTTACTGAGCTCCAAGGGGGGCTATGGATGTAAGGAATAAACACCCAAGTGGCCGGCTTCCGGTTCTAAATCTTGAGTTTGGAAAGGGTATCACGGTTCCTTGATGATGCGACCTCCCCCTGGCCTCGGAGCAGCCGTCCTGACCCTGCTCTGACTTTCCTCCCTCAGAGGGGCCAGGGAGCGTCCTCTTCACCTCCCACTCTGTGTCTCCCCTCCTGCTCTGCCACGCGCAGAGGCTCTTAGTGCATTTTGCTAGGGACGGTGACAAATGTGGGTTCCGGGGTTTGAAAACTGGGTTCATTTGTGGAGCACTGAAGGTGCTGCCTGCTGGTCTGAGTGAGTGCACAGTAAAGAGACCTGCTCACTGCTTAACCATAACCGAATGGGCTGAGGTCAGGAGGTGCAGAAGAGCTGGAATTCAGGTCCTCATGTGCGCATGCTCTGCACGGCACGCAATACTACTGAGGTGGAGCCCTAGCCAGACAGACAGGAGGTGGAGTCTCAACATTGCACCTCTGAAAATGTGCCCCAGGGAACCAGTGACCCCAAAGTCAGCAATCAGGAAGCGGTCAAGCAGGTTGAGGGGCCCGTCAGCCTTGGCATCTCCTCAGCACTACCCAAGTTGCTCCCAGGCAATGAGCCGCCCAGTCACGGGTGGGCACCTCAGCAGTGAGGTTCCTTCCCTCAGGAGCTGAAGCCACTCGCTTGGTGGAAAGGCTTTCCTTTCAGACAAAATCTCCACACTGGTGGTAGTAATTCTTCTTCCCCAAAGGTTTTATTCAGGATAGAGTGGGCTGAAAAGAAACGTATTGAACTGTTTGAAATATGTTTGTGAACCATACAGGAGCAGGAAACAGAGCAGAGTTTGCTACTGTATTCCAAGGGAACAGGTCCATAGATTTGTTTATTTGTTTGTTGAATGTTTCAAGTCTTCTGCTGGGGCATCCCTGAGGGATGTGAGGAAAAACGGGTGTAGTTAGCTTGCCTATGTTCATGTGCTTTGAATACCCATTCCAGACACACACACGCGCGCGCGCACGTGCACACACACACACACACACACACACACACACACACACACCCTCGGTAGAAAGCCTTCACTGGATCCTGCTAGACAAATACCATTGCAATCACTTAGTGGGACTTTGAAAAATAAGTTTGCTAATGGGACTGCCAAGCAACTGAAGAGAAATTGCATGTTCTAAAAGCGCTATAAAAATTCTCTTCTCTTTCAGGACAGAAGACAAGCTGGTGGTGAGGGAATTATTTTTTAAAAAAATCTAAAGTTCGTTTCAAACCCTTTTCTGCCAAGATCCATTAACTGCAAAAATAGGTTCCTTCCCAGCGCCCCAAAGCCCGCCATGAGGTAACAGAATAAGTTCAATTTCCCTAAAAACTGTTTTCAAAGAAATCACTTTATCACTAGCTTAGGCATCTAATTTCCTTGTGATAAGAAAGTAATCCCTCCTTCACCGTCTCCCCGCACTGGCTACAGGCCAGCATTTTCAAGCCGAGGGAGTCAGAGCTGTAAAGGCAGTGAGTTTACAGACCTAATCCTCCTTCTGAACTCACTGGGCTCCAAACCACTGGCTCCCCGGGAAGCTGAGGTAAACTGGGAAAAGAAAGGAAGTGAGCACTGTGGGCCAGGACTCAAGGCCTCCACAGTAAGTTCTGCTCATGCTGCTTGCCACATAGCTCAGGCTAGCCCAAAATGTCACCCCACTGAGTCTTTAGAAAGACTACAGGTGCCCAGATAAAGTACTTAAGATAAATCTGAGCAAAAACACAAGACAGTTTTTGTTTGTTTTCTTCTATTTGTGTATTTCTTAGACAAAGTCCTGGTATATAGTCCAGGCTGGCCTTGAATGAAGTTCCAACCTGGTTTCTTACCCTCCTTCATGCTGGGATTATCAGTTTATGCTGTTGCACCTGGCTCCAGGACCTAATAAATGCTTTGAGAGGAACGACATCTCTAACGAGTACTTCTGTTTGTCTCTGGTTTTCTGTTGTTGTTCTGTCTCGCCACTCATAACCCTAATTCCGACTATCTGTACAAAAGGCAAGCTTTAGCCTTCAATGCTTCTCTCTTCTTGCAGGACCTGGGTGCACAGATGGCTTGAGGCACTGTCTGAAGGACAATATTAAACCCGAAGTCTAGCATGGCAGCGTGGGAAGGCATCTGCCAACTCAGTATAGCACAGATGGGCTCACCTCCTCCACGGGTTACAGACAAGAGAACACCTCTATAATCTAGGAGAAGGGACAGCCTTGGAATTTCCTCCACCATAGAAATGGTTAGAGACTGCTGTAGCCAGCACCATGAAACACATGGGGCCAGCTAATCAACATGCTTCGGACAGGTGCCAGCCAGTACTGCTGAGTACCCACTGTCCAGTTGGAAACCATGTTTTCAAGCTATCAGCCCCCTGAATGTTCTCATCCGGATTAACTCAAGTAACTGAGTTAATTAATTAAGTCAATGACGTCATCCTGATTGACTCAAGTCATTGACTACTTCAGGAAATACGTCGTGGATAGCTAACTACTATATGCAAGTTACCAAGTGCATGAGAAACGAGGCTAAACTCCGTATTTCAGGGTCTTATTGTGAAGTAAGAAACACAGAAAGACATAGGCAATTTCCGTGTAATCTGATAGCTATATGCTAAAGCAAGCCCAAGGATCAATGGACACGGATGGCTAAAACTGGGATGAGTGGTAAGCAGGAGCCATCTTGCAGACAACGTAGCAGCAGGGGCAAACCGATCCCATCAGACTCCATGCAGGCTTTATGTGGCTAAAGTAAGGCTAGTCTTCCTCCTCCTTCCTTCAGGGGCACTGCAAAGGCAGTAGTCCTAAGCCAAGGGGTGGGGGTTGGGGTTTTGGGAGGACATAGGATAACAGGCAGCCAGAGGGCAAAACTCTTCCTTGCTGGAGAGCTCTTGATGCCTAGCTCCTCGGAGCACCAGATTAATCTCTCGCCATCAAAATCAATAAGACAAGAGACAGGCAGAGGAAGCATGCACTCCTGGAATCAGAAAACCAAATTTAAGCCAATTACATTGTTCGAGAGCCTAGATTGCAGTAAGAGGCACCTGACGAATCACCTTGTGATTGACAGGTCCACCTAACATGAGCGCTTAGCAAAGCTGGAGGAATCGAGGTGTCTGTGGTCTGCTGAGGAATCGAGGTGTCCAAGGTCTGCTCAGGCGTCCAGGTACTCCTCCAGACACTAAGGATTCAGGTCAATCTCATGCCCCTCTCATCTGACTTTATTCTGATTTCCTCAGCCATCAGGAAAGACCGAGCAGAGCATTTGAGAGCCATGGCTTCAGGCAGCATCATTTATAGGCGAGGAATCTGGAGTTTAGAAAAGGCCAGTGTCTTGCTCAGCTTGCCTGTGTCCAAACCAGAACCCAAGCTCAGGCCCCGGATTCTCCACAATGTTCCCCCCATCTTCTCCAAACGCCAGGTCCTGGCACTGGACAAGGGCAGATGTGACAAAGGTATTCATTTTCTTAGACCGTTTTTGTTTGTTTTGTTTTGGTTTTTTACGATCTCTTCTCGACTTACAGATTCTCTGTCAGCAAGACACAATTACAAGAGGAAATACGTACAGTTTTAGAGGAAATACAGTTTTAAAGGCTCAGACTGCCCTCCTGCACCATGGAAGTCCAGGGAGGGGTTCTCTGAAAATAAGAGAGCAAGGCTTTACATGGACCACTCTGCCCTGGAAACAGTATATGCATAATGTGATAATGTGTGTTCACCTGTGTCTGCCTACATGTGTAAGAGCACACAGACACGCAGGAGTGCACATGCAGGGGCTGTGGATATGTGAGGGGCCCATGGGTGTGTATGTTTGTGTATATACATGCACATGGTGCGTTCAACACTCGTGTGATGGTATGTATAGATGTGTGTGTTTAAAAACCTCATGGGAGGAAAACGAAAGAAGACTTGACAGACTGCTTTTTGATTCCTTTACACAGCCATGCCCTGGTGACCTGACAGCAGTCCCGTGCCTGGGAGGCCTTCTCATAGCAGGTGAGAGGAGAGGGGCCACTGTACTGACAGTCTAAGGGTAAATGGATATGAGAGGCTGAGCTACAGCCTCCAGCACTGCCCCAAAGCCTACAAAGCCTCGGCTTTCCTTAAAGATGATGTGCTTTTAATCAAATGCACACGTATGTGTCTCCGTGAGGATATGGGCACATGGGGTGTCTACAGAGCCAGAAGGAGGTGTCAGATCCCCTGGGCGAGTCACAGGGGCTTAGGAGCTTCAGGGTGTAGGTGCTGGCAGTGGAACTCTGGTCCTCTGAAAGACCAGCATATGTGTTCTTAACCACTGAGCTCTCTCCAGCCCTTTATTTTTGGTGACTGGGTCTCATGTAGCCCAGGCTGGCACTGAACTCATGACCCTTCTGCATCCACATACCCAGCCTGCTTCCGTGTTGCCGTATCTACTGTGTGTGATGTGTGTGCATGACATGTATGTGTGTGCATGACCATGTATGTTGAGGACAGGCACTTGCGTGTCATGCCTGTGGAAGCTAAGGGACAGCCATAGGTGTTGGTACCCCATTTACCATGTCACTTACTGATACTGTGTGTATACCAGGCTAGCCAGCCTGTGGGCTTCCAAGGGCTCTCCTTCTCTACCTTCCACCTCTCTGTAAGGGCACAGGGATACAGATCCACGCTAATGCACCATCTTTACATGGGTCTCTGGGGATTTGAACTTGGGTCCTCACACTTACACAGCAAGCACTTTATTCCCTGAGCCATCTCGGCCCATGCAGATGCTTTTAAACACTGGTCTTGCATCCCTCCCCTCTGGCTGCACACTGTAGCTCCTCAACTGCCACAAGCCCAGGCCGGGCATAAGCACACCTCCAGAGGCACCCTGCCTTCTCTTCATGAGGATGCTGTGATGAACACAGTGCTGCCAGCTCACTAGGGCTTCATGTTCAGAAATGTTCCCACCCTGAGCATTTTTTTGGAACTCCAAGATTTCAGAGGGTGACCTTTGCCAGACTATCAGATCTTCCTAACAACGAGCATGCATCTTTCTTTTTTTTGGGGGGGGGGGGTGGCCTGTTAAGAAGGGGTTTCATATACAGCTCATGCTAGCCTCAAAGGAGTACACAAAAGAGAGGGGGGAGAGGGAGAGAGGGAGGGACAGAGGGGGAGGGAGAGAGGGAAGGGGGAAGGGAGAGGAAGGAAGTTAGTTAGTTCAAATAGACATTTCCTCTAGACATGACAAGCCTTCTGACTTTGAGAAAGGGGTTAAAACCCTTGAAAAGACCTTCACCTCAGAGAATGGTCATCTTGGGCTCATGGTCCCACACAAGCCTTCAGAGGAAATCGATGGACTGGACGACTGTAGCCTGAGGTTGTCCTTTAGTCTCCACAGGTACGACAGAGCTTGCCTGCAAGTGCCCACCCCACACACAGGGTCAAGCACACACATAATGTGATTTCCATGCAAACACTGGTCAGTAGAAACACAGACTAAGGCCTGCTGAATCCCAGTCTCCCTTGGGATGGAGAGGGCGCTGGGGAGGGGCTGTGCACTTCCCTAGCATCTGCTTAGACCCCCACACCTCTGCTACTCCATGCATACTGCAGTCACAGGCACCGGGACACCTGACACAGAAACACGTATCCGCTAACACATGGCCTTGGAAGATGGTGCTCAGGGCAAGGCTCCTGGTACCTGATTGGCCACCAGATCTCCAGAACTCCCCCAGATTCGAGGTGTGAAAATAGCTCACAGCAAAAGGAGACTGGAAAGGGAAGCCTGGGTACCCTGGACAGGGAAGACAGAAAAGACCAAGAGTGCAGAGGGCTCCTCCAGCTCATCATTTAGCCCAGTCAAGTTCTCCTCCACACAGGGTCAGAGCAGGAGGTGGGAGAGCGACTGCAAAGGCGGGACTCCAAGGGAGGGCAGGTCTGGCTTCTGGTTCCCATTTCTAGAGTCTGTACTGACACCACAACCCACTGTACATTTAAAAGATTCTGCTTCTCAAGCTCCTGTGATTGGCTCTGACCCTGTGTAAACAACCCTGGGAACACTCTCGTGCGAATGACATCAAGATTGTTCTCACAACTTGTATGAAAAAAATGCTACTTCTGAAACCTATAAATTTGTTAGACTTTGGATTAAAAAGAAAAATTCTTAGGAAGGACTTGGAGACAAAGACTATAATTCAAATTCATCCTAAGCAAGGGAGTGAAAAGGAAGGAACTACTTTTTGAATATTTAAATCTGTTTTCCTAGGAGCAGACTAGGCCAGAGCCCAGAACCAGAGGCCTCCCAAGCTCTGCTGATCGGCCAACTGTGAAAGCTACTTATCGGTAGGAATTTTCTCGGGTTTGCTCATCTGAAGCAGACTTTGGATGCACACCAACGCCACACACAGCTGATCACTACCATTGATCCTTTTCTTCTTTCTCTCTCCAAAAGAACCAAGGTAGAATTAGCTTGGGCTCTCTCCAGTAAATCAGAGAAAATACCACATAATAAGATTAAAATTGAGTTTGTCAAAACCCTCACACATTAGCAAGCCTTGGAAATGCTTTTATTTGTAAGCTGTACATCAAGGAACAGACAGTCCACTGACAACAAAGCTATTCTGGAGAAAGTTTGTCTCTTGACAGAAATAAACACATTTTAAACAGCTATTGACCGGGTTCACACCAAGGACTACACCCTTGGAGTCTGACCTTTGAAAGCGCACTTAGAAACTGGTCTGCAGCTGTCTCTTTACAAGGAACAGAATAAAGTTCCAGAGCAAAGGCGCTGTGGTAAAAGCCCTGTGAGCCTGTTAACTGTGGGTGGTGTTGATTTCCAGTCTGTGGGAGTGGATTCCCGAAGACCGATCAGAAGCAAGCAGGGCGGTCAGGCCTTTAGTGAGCCAATGCTGAAAGCCAGCTGTGGCTTTGCCTTTGAGCCACAGATTCAAGAGCACACCTTGGACAAAGCCTACAGCCTCCGAGATCACCTCTGTGCTCCATGGAGGGCCACAGGTGATGCTGGAAACCAGTCATGTGATCCCAAGCTCAGAGTCGAGACCCATGCACCGAAACAGATGCCAACAGAGAAAGCAACTGCCACATTCCGCTGGCCTGCACCTCCTGGACAGCATCTCCCAGGAGGAGGAGGGATCCTTTGGTGGTGACAGTCTACTATGAGCCAAATCTCTCCCTGATGTTCAGTTTACAGTATGGTCTCTTTAAATGGGAATACCTGATAGCTGTTTAAATGCATAAGCCAAAAGAAAGTGCTGAGGAGTGGCTTAGTCAGTGAAGTGTTAGCCACAGGAGCATGGAAACCTGAGTTTGACCCTTTCCACCCACAGAAAAATAAAATAAAAATTAAAAAGAAATTTAAGAAGCTTTGTTGCAACCAAAGAGATGCCTCAGTAGTGAAAAGTCAATAGTGACCTTGCAGAGGACCCAAGTTTAATTCCCAGCGGCCACACAGCAGCTCACAGCTGCCTGTGACTCCAGTTCCAGGGGCTGACTCCCTCTTCCAGGCTCCATATTCAAATGGTAGTCATTCATGCAGGCGAAACACCCATACACTCAAAACAAACAAATAAAATTAATTTCTTAAAAGCTGAGTGTGGTATCGATATATAGAATCTTGATTGACAGGATATTGATAATCAAACGACTAGACTACTAAGGATTTGGGGGGGGCAGGACATAGCAACAGCTTGTGGTGTGGAATACGGTCATGTAGTTCCCAGAGCAAAGGACCATATAAGATGGAATTTCTGAGGCGGCAAACAGATTCTGTGCAAAACAAGTTCCAGAACCAGTCATGGGTGCCCACCACCAAGAAAGGCAGAGTCAGACCCAGGAAGACGGTCGCTGAGCAACCAGAAACCAAGAACATGGTGTAATCTTGTGATTCCCGCCAGCAAACCCAAGCAGAACAAGAGTTAGAAAAGACTGGCAAAGAGCATCAGCAGTTGTGGGTGTGGCAGATGAACCACATGGCTGCACTCCTCTGGTATAGCACAGTGGGCGACACCTACTGGAGACAGAGAGGAACTGCAGTCTGAAGGAAAGCTCTGCTCCACCCAATCCAGTCGGATCAGGCTTCTTCCCCACCACAGATTACAAAGCAAGGGGCATGACTTCGTAACATATGGTCATGACAGAACAGAAGACTAAACCATAACCAATGGGGGCATCAAGAAACATGATTAGCAAGGTGGTGCACCTCGCTATGGCTCCGTTGGCATTCCAGACAAAGGCACTTGGATGCATGTTGGCAAACAGCAAGCTTGGGGCTAGACGGTGGGGGGGGGGGGGGGGTAAGATCAGGCATCTGCTCCCTTAAGCTACATCCGAGGACCTCCAATCCTGTCCTGTTCAACTATGCTCTTTCTTCTTTCCCTCTGGTCTCAGGGGTTTTCTTTGTTGCTTTATTTTGTGAGTGTCCATTTGCATGTACATGTGTGTATGCAGATGGCACATGTATGGACACCAGGGGAACACTTCTGCTTCGCCTTCCCCCATCACTGAGATAAGGTCTCTGACTGAACATGCAGCTATTTCAGCCAGGCTGGCAAGCCAGTGAGCTTGCTGATCCAACTGCCTCCACACCCCAATAACTAACGATATTACGGGGTTGCAGATGTGTGCAACCATCCCCAGCTATCAAGTTGTCTGCGGTATGAATCGGAAAGGGCCCCAAAGGCTTATTTCCTGACGCATACCAGCATTTTGGACAGGGATGGATGTGTAATTTTTCTCAAGTCACAGGCTGTTAACTGGCAGGGACAGCATAGCTGAACTGATAATGTAAGAACCACCCCCTGCAGAGGTCACCTTGGCCCCAGGGTGTATGATTCCTTCTAGACCTCTATGTCAGTTTAGTGCCTTTCTCCCAGAGAGGTGTCTTGCTTCCCTGGAGGACAGAGGGATCCATTTGACTGGTCATTTCCTGTAGACAAAGTAATGGCTGGTTGCATTTGGGTATCCAAGCATACAGACACACTAGAATAAAACGACAGGAAAACCCTTCAGTAGACCTGGTGTGAACAGCTAACACTGCAGCCCTGGCCGCAGGACTAGCAGGCTCGCCACCCCGATGGAAAAGCAGCCCGTGCTTGAGCAGCAGCTGTCAGAACGGTCTGTCATGGCCTCCTTACTCATGACCATCTCAGCCGTGCAGATGAAAGAATTCCACCTTAGGTGACCACTGGTCCTGCTGGGTGTGGCATGTTTGCGTCTCTAATTTCTTTTTCTCTGGTATTGTAATGAAGCAACCATTGCCTGACATGACCTCCCAACTGGTAACCTGAATCTAAAGCATTCCCTTATCTGGAGGTACCGCTGGTCCCAGAATTCTCTTCCTACTTTGGAGAAATCTTTATTTTGGATATGACATATTCCTCTGTGAGAGTACACCACGGTAACTTGCCGGCCCATCTTTTCCACCTTCCCCACCCCCGTGGCAGCGTAAGATAGTCAAGGCAGTCTCATCTGGTGACAGCTATCCCGAGGGGCCTGCTACCGGAAGGACTGTGACGCACACCTCAGAGCTCTCTCTGCTCTTCCCTTCTGTGACTATCAGAACCTGTGGGCTGACTCCCTGTGGGCTCCCACCCTAGGTGATACCATGACTAGATAGAAGTGACATGCTTGTCTACTCTCCACGGGCTGGGACCCCTCAGCTGGAATCAATGGCTGGAACTTCTCTCTTCACACACTCTGTGTCAGTGAGTTGTCACTGCTAGACTGAAGTAGGGCTGAGAAACGCAGACAGAGAATGAAGACAACACCCTGTGCAGCCATAATCTTGATTACAAACTGTAGGTGTCCCTCTAAGGCCGGGAATGCCACTGAAGAGTCTGAGGGTGGCTACCTAAGGCAAGTTTGTGACACACATTCTATGGCTCCCGGCCTAACAGAAGACATGCCTACCTCTGTATCAAGCAAACAGCCCCTTTCTCACTGAGACACCTCAGAGTACAGTGATGAGTTAGTTACACAGATTTCTTCCACATTTTACTACAGCCTTTGGACACTACCAAAAAAATAGCATGAATGAGGAAGAGATGACATATTACCTGCAAAATATTAATCACGATGACTACCACAAGCCCATGGGTACGTATGTCACCACGTGGTAAAAGGACAAGCATGTCCACTTAACACAGAAGATCTACTGGAATCAAAGACGGAACCTTGACTTGATTCCCACTTCAGAAATCACAAAGCTCCTTGCTTATCCTTGAGTTATCACGAAGCCCCAGCAGCACTTAGTAAGAGAAAGTTGATGTTGAGTCCTCTTCTGCCAACAAGTGTATTACAAGTGGCCAATGTTTCAACTTGCTGGAATCCCAGGGGCACTCACTCACTCTCACAGCAAGCTCTGGACACCCATGTCCCTTAGGTTCCATACTGGAATAATCTCACGCCTCTAGGGCCATGCACAGCTCAAGGACATACATTGCATATAGCGCATTGCAAGGAACACAGAAAAGTCTTGAAGATGATTCCCGAGTCTCCTTCCTCCCCCAAAACTTGCCTTTGCAGATCCCAGGTGCACAAGTGGGGTGTCTGCAGTGCCCCATAGACCTTGGAGGAGGGATTAGAAGTGCTGAGTCATGGGACTGAACATATGAAGGAGACGTACTTGTTGGACTTGGGAAGGCACTGATGAGGTGTTTATCAACCTCCCTGTGGCGGCTGTTTGCGACTAAGCACGCTTGGAATGTCCACTTCTCTTTTGCTCCTCACACACATCTAGGGTAGAGGGTGTCAGACAAATTCACAGGAATATGGAGCACAGTTCCATCTGTCCAGTGTAAGCAGAGAGCTGGGAGTCTGTGAAGGCCAATCCCATCAACTTGACAGGACCTAGAGCCACCTAGGAAACACACTTCTGGGTGTGCCTGTGAGTGTTAGCTGAGGTAGAAAGACTCACTCTAAATGTGGGTGGCAACCACTCACGGGCTGAGTGGTTTAAAGAGAGAAAAGAGAACTGAGCATCAGGGTTCATCTCTCAGCTGACTGTGGACAGTGAAGCCCGCTGCCTCCGGCTCCATCCACAATGGACCTGATCCTCCAACCATGATCCAACCCTACCTTCTCCAGGATGCTTTTGCAAGGCACTGTGTCATAGCAGTGAGAAAACCAATGACAGAGGCTCAGACCCCGGTCCTGACCCAAGGTCCTCACTTGTCCCCCGTTACATGCTGTTCCTCGGAGACACTTTTATGAGGGAGCTTCTATGTATGAAGGGTTCTCACCTAACGAGGTGTACTTTATAATAAAACTAATTAGTTATAGGAAACATGGTGGGGAGAGGGGAGGGAGAAGACTTTTCCATTAAGGTAATGACTTGGCAAGTTTTGTGATTAGTCATTCATTCCAGTTGAAACAGGGCCCAAGTTAGAGGTGCATACAGGAGGAAGAGGGCGAAGAGGAAGGAGCAGGAAGAGAGGGAAAGGCACCAAAGAGGAGCACATGGGGAGGAGGGGGATGACTGAAGAAACAGACTTCTCTGCTTTAGTTTCTCTTGAAATATTAGAAGTAACTTATCAGCCAGACTCTTGAGACAGACTTCTAAAAATATATTTCAAGGCAAAGTAATGAGGCCTTGTCCTAGCTGGGGACGGGGGTTTGTGTGGTAGTGGCGAAGGGTCTATATTAGTTTATGTCTTGCAAATCCGGTAAGAGTTCCAGACTGCATCCCAGGAGAGCCGCTGTATCCACCAGCAGGAGGAAGGTTTACACAAACTGAGCTTTCCACGGGGCCCCACGCAATTGGCTCATCCATCTAAACGGGAATCTAACACAGAGGCACGAGCGGGGGCTGGTGCACTGAGCACCAGAGGAAACCTGGCCGGGCCACAAGTGGCACACGCTGGCTGCTAAAGTCTCCTCAGAGGAAAATGTCAGTACCAATAATAAAGATAAGGCAGAGAAACGCACAAGCACCACCCAGGTTCACAGGGCTCAGAGGATGTCAGAAGCAGTCAGCAGGAAAGGCTCGGAAAAAGGCATCGACGTAAGGGCGTGCTGCCAACTGATGGGAAACACCCTCTCTGGAACACCTGCTCTGATCCCAGAGTATTCTAGGCACTAAAATAACATGATGGAAGGTGGGGGGGGGAGCTTTGTGACTCTTTCCAGCTGGACCACAAGACATCACAATGCCAGCTGAAAATGGTTTAGTTAGAAGCAGAGTCTCAAAGCTGGGCAGGGTGAAGGGTCAGCACTGTGAGGACCACTGTCACTTCCAGCAGGCGGAGCTGTGAGGAGCAAACCAAGTCTCAGAGAATGGAGGCCAACAGCCAACCAGATACCACTGGTGAGCAGTCTGCCTGGCGAGCACCTGATTGCCATCCTGGAAGCAAGGGAGCCAAGGAAATCGATTTGTTGGCCCTTTTGCTGCCAGTACGGAATCCGTCAGGCACAAGACTTGTTGGCTGCTCCTGGAAATAAGCTCAGAGAGGGGAATATCACGCATGCCACATGCGTTGTTTTCAATTTTCTAGTAACAGCTTTAACAAGAAGTAAAAGTGAAACGTGTAAAATTAACTTTGCTATATTAATCCACACATATAAAATATTCAAGTAGTCAATATAGAAACTATTAATGGAATATTTTATCTTTGTTTTTATCTTGTTTTGTTTTTACAGTGAACAAGGGCTCTCCTCAAGGCAGGTAAATAGAAAAAATTACAAATCCAGAAGAAACTAGGAAAACTGAGGAGCCTTTAAAATATATATATATATCTTTAATGAGGTTTTCTGAGAATTTCTTACAGTGTGTTTTCATCACACCCTGAATGTACTCCTTCTAACTCCTCCCCCACCTCTCCACCACACCCCCCCCCAATCACAAGAGGGAAAAATAAAGTTAGGGTAGCAGGCAGACTGTGTGCTTAACAATACAGCAAATGACACCTTCTTTGAAATGGAAATCAGATGGGTCCTGTCAGGAAAAGTCAACACAGCTTGGCAGGGCACAGTAGGTGGAGCACTGCATGGCCTCACCAAGGGATTTGCTGCTGCAACAGGCAAGGTCAGGTGGAGCACCAGGCAAGGTCAGGTGAAGCAGCTCGCCAGGGAGACAGGCTCCTCCCAGCCTGGTCCATGTCTCCATCCAGAACTGCTCAAACTCACCTTGTCACCTTGACAGAACAAGACAAGGCTTTTCAAGGATGCTAACGGGACTTCCCACCTGTCTCTGACTCCCCAGCACCAAAGCTGTTCCCGGGAGGAAGGAGGAGATGAGGGGAAATGCCCACTGAGGGTCACCCTGCCCTCCAGCCATGGCTGAAGTCCAGGTAATGTTGACTTCCTCTCTTCTCCAGCCTTTGAGCCTCTCACTGCTGTGTGAAAAGTCACATTCTTTCATTCTTTGGAGAACACCTAAATTGTTAGAAACTTCACCTTGAGAAAGCACAAGAATAAATAAAGGAAACGTTGATTCTGATGCTGGTGAAGCAGAGGCAGGTTCCCACCTACCACAGGCCCTGACCACCTGGCCACCTGTTACATACTCAAGCCATATTGCATGGGCTGTGAGTGCTTGATCTCTCTCATGCACCTGCATGGTGAATGCGCACCTGCATACACACATGCGCGCGTGTGTGTGTGTGTGTGTGTGTGTGTGTGTGTGTGTGTGTGTGTGTGTGTGTGTATGTGTGTGTGTGTATACAAACATACATACACACATGCATAGGCACACATGTACACACACAGGCACACACACACACACACACACAGAATGATGGCCATGGGGTTAATGAACCAAGCTTTGATGAGAAATTAAGATCACCTAGTCATGTGACCTTGAGCAAATTAGCAAATTACTTCACCTCTGGGAGTGAGTTTCCTTTCCTAAAAAGAAACTCAGATAGGAGAATAACTGTCTGGACTTCCCAAGAATTAAAATGAGTTAATGTAGCAAAATCGGTGCATTAGAAATAGAAATTAGAAGAAACAGGCCCGGAGCATGCTGGGAACCACGCACATGATGGCTACCATTACGTCATCATTACTCTGTGCAAGTGGAAGCTGTGATTATCAGCTGGACATCCTTCCTCCCAAGCTGACCTTGCTTATTACCTCACTAAGTTGCTTTTCCTGACCAGTGCCCAAGCCAAGCCCCCACCTGCCATTCCCAGCAAAGCACACATACGCTAACAAAAGCTGACCGTGCTCCCTGGACAGCTCCTGCTTCCAGTTCCTTCCCTTCTCAACACAATCTAACCACATGGAGCTACTGTTCACGCACTGGTTCCTTAATCTACAACTCCACTATTAGAGCATTGCCCCTGCAAGGTAAGGAACGGAGATCAGAATCTGTGTGAAAAGTGGGTCTGGCCAAATACGCCAGTAATCTCAGCGACCAGGAGAAGAAAGGCAGAGACAGGCAGGCAGGTCCCTAGATACTCACTGGCCAACTAGCCAGACCAACAAGAGACCCTCAAGCAAAGGTCAAAAGTCCCTGAGTACTGACACCTGTGGCTGTCCTCTGACGTCTACACACAACCCCATACGCAGACCCACAACAACAACAGATGGAGCAGGAGGGCTGGTGTGGACACAGAAGTGGGGAAAAGGGAGCAATGTTGAGCTGGAACCAGAAACCCATTTGGGGTTCGGGGCTCCATGAGGCCTGGAACCTGCAGAAGGAATCTGCGAGTTTTTCGTTGAGCAAGACAAAACGTTCAGGAGCAGCCTGTGTGGAAGGTAGGGGAGATCTGTCCCATTTTCAAATGTGTGGACCATGGAGAACAGAAGTGAGGGTCAGGAAGAGAGTGGAGACCCAGAGGGGAAAGCCGGCAGTCCCAGTGAGAGAGAACAGAGGCCGGGCAGTGCTGGAGGAGATCCCAGTGGAGTATGATGTGGGCCTGTGGATGAAGAATGGAAGGCATGCCCTGGTTTAGACCTAGGACCTGCTGGGGCAGAGCAAACAGTGCCCCACCGCCACCGCCATCCTCACCTCCAAAGCTTGGCAGTGTATTACACTCCATGGCTAAAGACAGCCGGCAGAGATATGAACGTGGGCATCTTGACCTGGGGTGTTCCTGGGATCAGGGGGAAGGCAGTGTAATCACAGGTTTATCATAAAGGAAGAATGGGTACAGGCGGACCAGAATTACAGGAAGAGGTGATAAGGGAGCAGAGGTGGCAGTGGAGCAGGTCTAAGGTAACAGTCTCCCTCTGCCACTGTGAGTGGACATTGCTACAAAGAAGCAGAGTGTTCCTGGTTGTCAGCAACGCCCCTGACTGAGCCAGAAGCCCGAAGATCTGCTGAGGGTCGCTACACCTAAGAGGCCCATTGTCTGCCCAAGTAGAGCCAACACTATCCATCCCTAGATCTCACAGGGAAAGCCACACTTTCTGTGACCTTAGGCACATCCTTCAGTTTCCCCGAGCCTCAATACCTTCAGAAAAAGCGGTTAAATCTTGTCTTCCCCTGGGATCCAAGGGGACTGACACTTCATGCAAGTGTTCACAGTGAGCCACTAATGTAAGGCATTTGTTACTGTGATAAGTCGGTCTCTAACCGAAAGGCAATGGCAGTTATTTCTCACAGAGACCCTTCTAAGCCTTCTGCTGCCACAAAGCTCATTATAGCCTGCCAGGCTCCACGGATGCACAACTGTTCAGGACAACGATCGGCTACAATTCTCAAGGAAGCACCAGATCACTCTGGACATATCCAGTTAATTGAACCACACAGACACTGCCACCCTTGCTCTCAGGTCTGCCACTCTCTGCCAGCCTTTCCAGACCTCATCTGTCATCAGCCAAGGGACACACCGTGCCCATGTGTTATCTCCAGCCCTGCAGGCTCTCTCCATTCTATCACTGAGCAGCCATGTCTTAACAGCACTGGTTAGGGTACACTGGGCAGCATGGGACACAGCAGGCCAGTTTTCACAGAACCTGCTCCTCTTCACACTCTCAGGTGCCCAGGACGGCGACATCGTCTCTTCAAGGCTGGAGTCCCAGTCACCTCAGCGTGCACACATCAGTTCCAAGAATCACGCTGTCACTGCACTGGCTCTGTGTATCAACGCGACACAAGTCAGAACCATTAGAGAAGAAGGAGCCTCAGTTGAGGAAATGCCTCCATGAGATCCAGCTGTAGGGCGTTTTCTCAATTAGAGATCAAGGGGGGAGGGTCCTGTCCATGGTGGGTAGTGCCATCTCTGGGCTGGGAGTCCTGGGTTCTATAAGAAAGCAGAGTGAGCAGGCCATGAGGAGTAAGCCAGTAAACTGCACCCCTCCATGGCCTCTGCATCAGCTCCTGCCTCCAGGGTCCTACCCTGCTTGAGTTCCGGTCCTGACTTCCTTTGGTGATGAGCAACAATGTGGAAGTATAAGCCAAATAAACCCTTTTCTCCCCAGCTTGCTTTTTGGTCATGGTGTTTTTGTTGCAGTAATAGATACCCTAAGTAAGACACTCGCCATCTATAAAACAGAAGCTCAGTCTCTAGACACAGCCTAGTGCTTGGTACCATGGGCTCATGGAGGGCTCACTAAATGACTACCTTAACGGCTATAATCACTGCAATTTAAGTTTCACCCAAATGCTTTTCATACACAGTCTAAGATATGCCTCTCCAAGTCTACAGTTTGAGAAAGTCAGTAAAATCCTTTCCCACTAGCTTCTAAATACTAAGGAAGGCTTTCGTTTCACCTCTCTTCCGGGGCAAATGCATCCTATTTTCTTACCATCTGCCTTAGGGTTTCATGGCCGTGAGGACACACCACGGCCACAGCAACTCTTACAAAGGAAAGCATTTAATTGGGGCTGGCTTACAGTTGAGAGGTTTAGTCCATTGTCATCATGGTATAAACCACAGTGTTGTGCGTGCAGGCAGGCACAGTGCTGGAGAGGAGCCGAGAGTTCTACCTCTGGATCAGCAGGCAACAGGAAGAGAGAGAGAGAGACAGACACTGAGCACCGCCTGAGCATCTGAGACCCGAAAGCCTGCTCTGAGTGACACACTTCCTCCAACAAGGCCACACCTACTCCATCAAGGCCAACCTACTCCAACAAGGCCACACCCACTCCAACAAGGCTACACCTCCTAACAATGCCTCTGACAAAACTCCTTCGAGAAGGAAGACCTCAGTGTTGTCTCAGCCCAAGGGTGCCGTCTATCATGGCGGTCCAACTGTGGTAGGAAGGCTTGGTGGCAGGAGCACGAGGTAGCTGGTCACATTGTATCTGTAAGTCAGGGAACAGAGAGTACTGAGCCCTGTGTTCAGTTCGCTTTCTCTTTTTGATCCTGTCTAGGACCTCAGTCCACAGAACGGTGCCACACACACTCGGGCTGGGCCTTCCCAGTTAGCTACAAATGTTTTTATAGACATGTCCAGGTTTGTCTCCTAAATCCAGTAACTGTTGATATTAACCATTCCGCCATTCCTCCTGCACCTCAGCCCTCAGAACCCTTCCCACCCACATGGCTTGTTTGTTCTAATACTTAGGTCCGACCACTGTTTCCTAAAATACAGCGGGCACACCAGGGTCTGAAACAGTGCTCAGATCTTGGCTCCCCAGAGCCCAGTGTCTTTCTGGCAGGGCAATACCATCAACATGGCACTAAGACAGAAGATGGCCTTGCACCCCAGCTCCAGCGGACAGGGCCTGACCTGGGCAAACTGCCATTCTACAAACCTGCTGTCTGGAGATGGTAAGGCAGGGAGGATGTTTACCTGCTGAGCTTCTTAAGCTATGGACACAGACTTTGGAAAAGCCACAGAGCTTGTCAAATTCTAGGTATAACTGCTGCACATGACAATATTCATAACAATTGCTACCAGTTGTTATGCTAAACACTTCTAAACCCTCACCATGTGATCAAGTACCACTGTACTGAACCATATTCTCATGAAGTTCCCTGATCGACATGTCACCATCAGACAGCGACATGTTGCTGTGTGTGATTCAGAAGGACCAAACAAGGCAGGTGTGTCGCTATGTTGGCAGAGTACCTAACATGTCCAAACCCTGGGTTCTGTCCTCAGCAGTGGCTAGCCTGAGCACGATGGTGCATACCTGTAATTTCAGCACCAGGGAGACAGAAGGAGGAGGATATGAAGTTAGGGATATCCTAGACTACATAGTTAGTCTGAGGCCAGCCTGGGCTGCTGCTTTAAAACAAACAATAAAAAATCAAACCAGAAGGGTCAGATAACTCACTTGAAATAGAGTGTACATACAGTTCTGAACCCACAGAACTGTCTCTAGTTATCAACTACCCATACTGAACTGTGGACTGATCTCTAATTTGTCCATCTGTAAGCCAGGCTTTCTCAAAGCTCACCCACCATTGGTAAAAGAACATCCATCCAAATTATCAGGCCGAGACCAGTTCAGCAGGAGGGACCCTCCATTTGTGAAGCTGCTTGCTCTGAGCTAGACAAAAGCAGAAAGATGAAGCTGGTCAAACCGGTAAGTGAGCCACACCTTAGGGTGATGGTAACACTGTCTGCTGTTTGCACCACCTTCTAGAAGGACCAGAGCTCCGTGGGTACCGGAGGCCAGGACCTGGCTTTTACTGTGTTTCACATGCAAAGCCAGGATTTGCATTGTTTGGGTGTGCCTGCTTACACAGCACGTTCCTTCCGGTACATTTTCATTCTCAGGAAACACGAGGTGAGCTTGGCTTTCCCCGACCCTTGATAATCTTCAATCTAACTCAAAGAGTGACTTGCTGGGACTTTATCAAGCTTTCTGGACCTCTGCATCAGAAGAGGGACCTGAGGTAGAGTTATCATAAATATCTGCTAATATCTGCATACACAGGAAATGATGTTACATTGGTAGTAGACACTGCCAGTCCTGGGATATGCAGGAAGCAATGGAAGGAATAGAATTACCATGTTATTGAATCAACACATTGATTCTGGTAAGATCTAGATGAGCCTGGAGCTTCTGGAGGACACAGAAAACAGACACACACACACACACACACACACACACACACACACACACACTCAGATTCAGCTCATATTTTCTTGGTGGATTTGCTTCTTCTCTCTCTGCTGTTCACACTAACTGACAACACACCCCCAACAGAGCTTCTCTACCGTCCTCCGCTTCCACTATCAGGCAAGAAGCCATGCTCCTGTCTCAATCCAATCCTGATACTCCAAGGACCCAAGTATGAAAAGTCCCTAGGTTAGTCAGCTACGGTTAGGAAGCAAACAGCCTGCATCTGCTTCCATGCCAACTATGCAGATAAAACAATAAAGAAGTTTCCACAAATTTCCAGGATTTTCTAATTTCTCTTTCCAGAAGGAGAGATGGTCAAGATTTAAGAAAATGCAGTAATCTGTGTTCCTTCTATAAGCAAGGCACTACCCAAATGGAGAGGAAACAATTCATTTATAGAGCTCAAAGTTTTCTCTGGGATCCAGGAGCTTCTGGAAGAGCCAGCTGGGCTCCTCCCTCCTCCACCTGCCACTCTGCTCCAGACACTGGCGGTCTTCATTCCCTCAGCGACACAGGCTTTCTCTCAGACCAAGGCCTCCACACCAGGCCACCCATATTCTATGTCCCAGACCTGACCATCTTCCCTAGCCACAGAGCCGCCCTCCAGCCTCCGTCCTGCGCCAACCGGGATCCTAGGACCACTGGAGGCTGAGATGGCCGAGAGGCCTGAGCAGACTTGCCTTCCTTTGCTCTCATACAGTAAGTTTGACAGGGGCAGAGCCTGTCTTTCCAGGGTGTATTCAGCTCTGCAGAACCTCCTCATCGAAGTCTCAAGTCTCATGTAATGGGGGAAAAAATAATGTGCATTTTCAAGAAGAAAAATAAAATTAAAAATAAAACGTGAACTAGCCCAACTCTTTAACTTTCCAGTGTAACAGATTACACAGGGAGGCATGGCCTGAGGGCAAACAAATGCCACTGGTGACACTCCATTTTCAACTCAGAGTGCTGACCCAGACAGGAACCAACTGGCAGGTGATGCCTGGCAAGAAGCACCCACAGGCATCAGGGATACTTTGTTACACCAAAGCAACCTGAAAACAAAGTCAGCTGTGGTCCGAAAGCGGCAGCATCCCCCACGCAAAGACACAAAGACGCCATGCTCACACACCCACCAGAGCCATTAGCCACTCAGCTCAAAACCAGCCATCCCAGAACATCAAGGTCCTCTTTCATCCAAAATCAAAAGCAATTTCACTGACCAGTCATTACTCAAGACCTACAGCCTCTCCCACATGTAAACGACTCCTGTGCATTTAATGTATTTTGGGGACAGGGCATGTAGCAAATTTAAATTCTTTCTCTTCCATTGACATTAAACAATAGCGATGACCATCCCAAATTTGTCATGAGCCATGGGGTCCCACTTTATATAGAGACATACCAAAATATATTGACATGTAAAAATATATATATACTGAACTGGAGAGCCCAATAGTAGAGTGCTTTACCCATATAAGCATGAGAGTCCCCAGCATCCATATAAAAAACCAAGTACATGCCTCAAATCCCAGGCAGAGGGAGACAGAGGCAAGCTGCCCCCCGGCCTCTCTGCATAGCCAGGTTAGCCCAAACAGCAAGATCTAAGTGCAAAGAGAAGCCCTGTGTGACGAAGTAAGACAGAGCCAGGAAGGTGGCTCAGCTGGAAAAGGCACTGCTGTCACGACCGACAACGGGGACTTGAGCCCAGATGCACCTGGTACAAGCAGAGAGCCAAGTCCCACAAGTTGTCCTCTACCCTCCAAACTCACACATCACACATACACACAGACACACAGAATAGACAAATGACAGACAGACAGACAGACAGAGCATTTATTTAAAAGGTGGCAAGTAATAATGGAGGATCCCCCAAAGCTGACCTCTGGTCTCCACACATCCACACAGGCAAACACATCCATGCTTACACACGCTTATGACATTCTCACACACACACACACACACACACACACACACACACACACACACACATATGCTTATAAACCCCACATGCATGTACAAGCTTATAACACATACAATACACATGCATATACATGCTTACAGCACACACACCCATACATACATACACTTATATACACATGTGTACACATACTTACAACACACACACATATCCATGCATACAGATGCTTATAACACACACACCCATGCAGACGCATGCTTATTAACACATCCATGCATACACATGCTTATAACACACACACATACACATACACAACACTTGTTTGTTTGTTTGTTTTTGTTTGTTTGTTTGAGACAGGGATTCTCTACATAGCCCTGGCTGTCCCAGAAGTTGTTCTATAGACGGGGCTAACCTGAAACTCATAGATCCGCCTGCCTCTGCCTCCCAAGTGCTGGCACCAAAGGTGTGTGCCACCATAACCAGCTGAAATTTTTAGTTAATTTAGAAAAGCAACAGCAGCAAAAAAAAAAAAAAAAAAGATGGTGAATTAAGCCAAGGCTGCAAGAGCCCCACCCCTCCCCTCCACCCCTGCACCCACTCTCCTCACCTCCACCCCGCACCCACTCCAACTGGTACCCCAGGAGCAGGAGCACATCCTAACAAGCAATCCTATCTCTGTGGTCACATTTACTGTTTCCCTGACAAAAAGAAAATCCAATATTAAAGGACAGAAGACAAAATACAATCAGGCAGGGCCATTATTTTCAATGATGACAAGACAGAACGCCCTGTCGACTACTGGCTCCCAGAGGTGTGACTGGACTTCCCTGAGTCAGAGGTGTAGCTGGACTTGGTCTCAGCACTGCCTGGACCCCCTGAGTCTCCTCCATCAGTCCTGGCAGGCCTAAAGGCAGAAGCCCACATTCCGGGCACTCCCTAGCTTGTCCCCTAAAGGCTGCTTCTTCAGCTGAACGAGGACACGACCATGAAGTAATAAGGTACTTAACTATGTGCTCTTCATTTCAGAAAAATGTCTGCTTTGTGCTCCTGTAGAACCTAAATGAGAGAGAAGGCACAACAGCTTCCCAGAGAACACCCCCTGGGCCTGGTGAAGGACATGCCATCCCTATTCTGAGAAAGAAATTGATAACAGATCACATATGTAATAACTTTCAATCTGTGTAACTGGCACAGTACAAAAGTACAGAACGCAATAAAGCCATGGAAGCCACGGTGGGACCTCTCACTCTAACCAATGTTACTGTCACAGTATAGAAGTATAGAGCCCAATGCCACGGAAGTCACAGAAGCCACGGAAGCCACGGTGGGACCTCTCATTCTGACCAATATAACTGTCACAGTATAGAAGTATAGAGCCCAATGCCACGGAAGTCACAGAAGCCACGGAAGCCACGGTGGGACCTCTCATTCTGACCAATATAACTGTCACAGTATAGAAGTATAGAGCCCAATGCCACAGAAGCCACAGAAGCCACAGAAACCACAGAAGCCACGGAAGCCACGGTGGGATCTCTCTCTCTAAACAATGTAACTGCCACAGTATAGAAGTATAGAGCCCAATGCCACGGAAGCCACGGAAGTCACAGAAGCCACGGAAGCCACGGTGGGATCTCTCTCTCTAAACAATGTAACTGCCACAGTATAGAAGTATAGAGCCCAATGCCACGGAAGCCACGGAAGTCACAGAAGCCACGGAAGCCACAGAAGCCACGGAAGCCACGGTGGGACCTCTCTCTCTAAACAATGTAACTGCCACAGTATAGAAGTACAGAACTCAATGGCATGGAAGCCACAGAAGCCACTGTGGGACCCCTCCCTCTAACTAATGTTAGTGCTCATACTTCCTACTTCTTCAGAGCAGTATTTTTATTTTCCGCCCACCTCATGTTAGACAGTGTATACTGTTCTGCAACAGAGACTTTCTTGTCCTGTCCAAAGCTAACACCCACAAACAAGGGAGGTTTTTGTCTCGGAATGTCCCTTAGAAATCAACAAAACAATGGTGATCAAGAGAACTGTCACTGAATTACAAGTGGCCACAGATGAAAGCCAGGAGTTGCAGTTAGATCACCCCTGGCCAACGGGGCTCACTGATGAGGTCACTGCATCATTTCAGGTCAGAATCAAAACCATCCAGGTCACAGGCCAGGCCCTTCATTTTCTCCAAGAATCTTGAAAATAGCTTATTATTTTTGCTTTACCACAGAGTTCTGGTTAGCAAATAAGGCCTTATAATAGTGTCATATGGAATGTCTATGTGCCCTGGCCCTGAAGATGTAATGAGACTGGCTAGATTCCTCCAAGCCCCACATTCAGCAGAAGCACAAGTCACTGAGGCACGAGCAGTACTTTGGGTGAGCTATGTTCACCTCCTCCAACAAGACTGCTCAAGTTTGCAACCCATACTTACTACTTCCTGACTAATCTAGACATGGAATGTCAGTGCTTTCCCATTCACACACACAGACACACACACACGCACACAATTCACTCAAAAACCAAGTGTGAGTAAAATTTAGAATTACTAATAAATGCTAAGCCAAAAATCTAGGTGGCAAAGCCTACTGTAAACTGAAAACCTCATAGACATCACAACCTAGGACAATGCTTGTCAACCTTCCTAATGCTGTGATCCTTTAATACAGTTCCTAGTGTTGTGCTGACCCTCCCAACCATAAAATTATTTCCGTTGCTACTTCACAACTGTCATTTTGCTACTGTTGTGAATCGTAATGTGAATATCTGATATACAGATTGTCTTAGGTGGCCCCTGTGACCAGGCTAATCAAACCACCACCAAGGGGTTGAGAACCACTTCTAGGGTTGCCTCCCTGGCCCCTTAGAACCCTGGGCAGTGTTTCACCATTTCCCTACACACTGTCAGTGTCCCTCGGTGACTGATCCTCTCTGTTGGTCTGAGAACTGGCTGACCAGGCCTAAGAACACTGGCATCTTCTCTTCCACACCTGTCTAGAGCTGAACAGGCACCTTCACTCCCCAGGGATAAGATCATCCACCTGTTTCTGTGGCTTGGGTCCACCCACACAAACTTTGAGCCCAACATTTCTCATCATGGTATATACAGCCCCAGACAAGGGATATTCTCTCTAGGAGGAAAAGTCTAGCATCCAATCTAAATGTATACAACCTTTAATTTTTAATTCTTTGTATGCTAGGCTTTTAAAGACCTTCCTGAGGCAGTCTTGGTGCTCTAAGGCCACCCACTGGTAGGTATCTGTCTTCTGTCTACACAGCCTGTTCCCACAGGGCTCAACTTGACCCTTGGACTCTCAACTGTACACAGCAACTAAGGACCACCTAACACAGCCTTCTCATTTTAAAAAGCCCGGTGAGATGGCACCCCCAAAGCCAGAGAGCATGAGTAAGTATCTAGGTGAGTCCCGTAGGACCCCATCTCTCCCAGGACAGCAGTGTTTATGATGCTTCTGCACCCCGTGTTCTGTGCTCAGGCTCACGGCAAGCGACCCAGCAGGGCTACATGCTGAAGTTCACATAGTGTACTGGTTTCTGCCTCCATGCAAAGAAGGCCAGGTCTTCTCTTCCACAGACAGTACTAAACACCCCAGCGAGTATCAACAGTTACGTTTCTGCAATGTCCTTCATACTAAGGTGCATAAGACAGAATGAATAATCTCTTTTCTGAGAACACCATTCCAGGGAACAGCAGGACATAAAGCATATGGAAGAGAGATGGAGAAAATGAAAAAGAATTAGATTAAGCTCCTGGAAGGTAGAAATAAAACAGAGAGCTAGGCGTGGTCAGCCCAGCGAGGTTCCATCCAGACATCCAACAGACAGGGGAACAAATTAAACTTCCGTGAATGTTCTCGGCTCACTGCCTGGACTGCCTCAGAATTTTCAAAATGAATGGGCGATGTGGGACATGCTCAGTTACTGCCCGTTCCTCCAGTGGAAATTTACCTTAATAATTTGTTAGCAGGGGGAAACAGTAGAAGTGCAATCAACACGATCCCTTCCTAAACCTATGCCGGAAAGGTCAACTCCCCACCCCTCCCCCTCCCCACTGCAGCTGCCCAACCCAACTCACAGAGTAGCTGCTGCTTCTCTTTCTCCAGCAGCTCGTGACTCAGGAGAGATGGCCCCTCTCAAAGTATGCCTGGAAGCCCAGGCTGTACACAATAAGTACCCTAGCAGGCAGACGGTGCTGGGAGCAAGTAAGGTCAGGCTGGCCTCTGCCTCTCCCTGACTGGCCCGAGAACTGACCCACCAGGTCAGAGGAAGCTGACTCTCCCATGAACCACCTCAAGATAAGACAGAATGGATAAAGACACACAGCCAAATGGACCAGAGACATTCTGGGAAGACAGAACATGGCTATTTCTCTATATTCAGAAATATCCTAGAGTAATGTACAGTAGCTCTGGAAACAGTGAATCCCTTCAGCCATTTCTGCCGAAGCTCTTTATAGCCAGCAGTGAGGTCCTAGCCCTTCTCAGCTCAGTTTACTGCAGGCTTTGGTTTTCTTCAAGGAAACATGATGCCCTTCTACTTGAAGAAGTCTCCAGTTACTCCTGAGCACAGGAAGGGAGCAGGGGCTCCTCCTTCTCACTGCAACTGGAAGGAAAGTCAGCACACACTAAAAGGACCTACTCTTTCGCAATCAGCGACTCCTATTTATGGTGATGCAAGCCAGAGCTGCTAAGCTGCAAGGGAGGCCAGGGTGCACTGTTCTCTGAGGCCACAAGACATACACTATTGCTCCCAGGAACAAAGACTGCACCAGATCTGTCAGAGAAACTATAACTCATCTAATTAAGTCATATGCAAGCAGGCCTAGCCTGTAGCTTTCTGATTAGCTGTCATGCTGCTTTAAGCAAGGCGTTCCAGAGGGAATGCTCTTGGATTTCAGATGCAAAATTTTCACTGTCGTCAGACAAACACACATCCACACACAGGCACATCCATGCACCATCTATACACACATATATGTATAAATACACTTACAATACATATATACACAGACCATATACATATGTGTACATATATATACACACTCATGAACATATACACTCATACAGCACATACATGCGCACACCATCTGCATATATATACATTCCATATATATATATATACATATGTGCACATACACACTATAGACATATACCTGTACACACACATATACACTCAAACATACATACCATACACATATATACAGTCAAACAAACATACTGTAAACATATATATTCACACACCTATGTGCACACACATACACACACACAACTCACTATGCTTCTATTGCCTTTTCCAAGATGGCAGGACTCATGCAAGCATCTGATGGACTGAGCTTATCCATCACGGAGGGATGCCTTCTCTTCATTCTAGTTTGTTTCAACTGAGGGATTTAAATTTGTCATAAAGCATTTTAGAGCCTCCCCTTTCCCCGTCCCACCAAGTGTCAGGAAACGACCAGCACCAAGGCAGTGCTTCTGGCACACACATGTTTTTATCTTGAGCAACCCCACAGAGCCACTTGCTTCTCTGCTGTCTATCTTATAAGGCACCAAGAATCAGCAGGCCAAGCTCAGCTGAGCCCGGCTGTCACAGCACGAGTTCAGTTCCTACCTCCAGTTATAATGGGAAAGCCTTGATATACACCAAGATGCGATTAACCCGGAAAGGGATTACATCCCAGAACCAGGATCCCAGCTGGTGGACCTCAGAGAGGCTTCGCATGGTCTGAACCACCACAAACTTGACAGCACAGAGCTAGGATCCCACCTGGTTGGCCTCAGTGGGACTTCAAAGGGCCTATGAATCCCTACAAGCTCCATATAAAACTATGGCATAGAAGTTGTGCA
>CM052704.1:122034206-122055286 GCA_028551405.1 Uromys caudimaculatus
CTGTCTCGAAAAACCAAAAAAAAAAAAAAAAAAAGAAGTTGTACATTATGCTGGCCACTGTATATGAACAATAACAAGAAAAAGCTAGTGAGGTGACTCAAGTTGTAGGGACACTTGCCATCAAGCCTGATGACCTGAGTTTGGTCCCTGAGACTGGCGTGGTGACAGGAGAGAGTTGACTCCCACAAGTTGTCCTCTGACCCCAAGAAGTGCACAGACACCTTCACGCTAAACTAATTAGGTTGTTAATTAAAGAATAACAAAAGCAAAAATTTTCCAAGGGCGAAAAAAAAAAAAAAAGCAACCATGGTATCCAGAGAGCAGGCACGAGCCGGGGCTCTCCAGAGAGCAGACAGTGTTTGGCAACACTGGACAGGACTCTCCAGAGAGCAAATGGTGGTTAGCACTGGACAGGGCTCTCTAGGCAGTCAAGTCTGGGGATCAGTCCAGTCCACACTGAGCCTGCTAACCTTATGAATGGAGCAAGTTTCTTACGCTTCGGAGACATCCTATGCCTCAGCGAGGTGAGGGTAAACATGAGCCTGGGGAGAGACCTCACTGGTGCCTGACTGCTGTGGGAGAAGCAGGCCTGGGTCTGACCACTGCGTGCCTGCAGAGCTCTTAATTAGCAGCAGCCCCATTACTCCTGGTGGTTAGTCAGGAAAGAAGTTAGACAGGAAACTGACTGCATTCACTCAGACTTAAGACGTGTTTGCTCCTGCTGCAGATCATCAAGAAAATTCCCTTCCTGACCCTGAGGCCATCCCCGTTCAGGAAGAACCTGAAGGGAGCCTGTGTGTCTGTTGTTGTTGTTGTTGTTGTTGTTGTTGTTGTCGTCGTCGTCGTCATTTTCATTGTAGTAGTCGTAGTCGTAGCTGCTGCCGCCAGTGTGTGACAGTTTGTCCCATGAAGGAGAAAAGAGTAGCTAGGTTCTTGGGAGGACAGCAGGGAATCCTTCAGCTTCTGAGGATGTACACGTCTTGGGGAGAGGGAAGGTCACGTCCACTTGCATTTCAGAGTGAATTCTCCCACACACATTTCCCAAAACAACAGCAGTGAGCCTGGGAACACAGACACTTAGGAAGTGCTGCTGTCCTGTTTGTCCACTTCAGCATGCTCGGGGCAGCACTGACCCAGTCCCTAGCTTTGTGCTGCAATAAATCTGCTCCCTCTGCAAAACTTAACATTCCTCCCACTTGAGTTATGGGGTTTTCCATATGCTTAATTGGAGAAGAAAATAATATACTTTATGGCTGTTTCCCCACCTCACCCCACCAACTGACATGACCACTTCAGCTCTTGCAGAAATCGGCTTCACTCTGCCATGGGAGTCACCGACAGGGCTGCATGGGCTTGAGGCACTAAGCCAAAGCCTAAGAAGTACAAACTGGGAAAAGAAGTAGCAAAGATCTCCAAGATCATGTCACAGACTTCTGAGTGTTCCTGTCGGTCCCTCTGACACCAACCAAATCCACAAAGAATAGCAGCAACAACAACAACAATTTTTCTCATCTTACAAATCAATGCACTAGTTTTAAAAAAAATCCTATTTGGTTTCATTATCATCTCCAGTATAATAACAAGTATACATGGATTTACTGACAGCCTGGTATGTTCAGATCTAGGTGTTTTGTGTATATTAATTCTTAAAAGTGTATTTTTATTTTTATTTTTATGCATGGGGATGTGAGCACGAACAAGCAGGTGGGAACAGGTGCCCGCGGAGTCTAGAAGAGGGCTCTGGATTCTCTGGAACTGCACTTGCAGGCATTTGGGCAATCCTGGGTGATGCTGGGAACCAAACCCAGTTCCTCACAGAAGTGGAATGTGCTGGAACTGCTGAAGCACCTCTGCAGCCCCCTGCACGTGCGGATGCACCACTGCTGTACCTGAATGCACAGAGGGCTGGACCTCAGGTTTAGAAACCTGCCTGATACCACATCCAGGCCAGCAAGTGGCAGAGCAGACTTTTCACACAGAAGGGTTCTGACTCCAAAGCACTCTCCTTCTAAGTTCCCTAGCCTGAGGACTGAATTCTCTAAGTCATGTGAAGAATTGCCTCCCATAAAAGAGAGCTAATCTTTTGAGTTTAAAAAAAAAAAAAAAAGAACAAATGGAAAATAATTTGAGGTGGTATTTGTACAATAATTTTAGGAATGTAATAGCAGATGATAATGGCACCAGCAATCCAGCATGTCCTTTATGGCCCATTAATACATCCCTGGAGTGGCCAAAGGCTGTGCCTCTCACTCTGGGCAAGTACTAATGGCCAATAAAGCCCGCCTTGTCATGTCTTAATGCTGTATTATATCAGAGCTCTGGTAATGGAATGAGTGTCGTCAGAACAGAAGGGGAAACAGTAGTAAGCAGGCCAAGGGGGAAGGCTGAGGGGGTTGAGGAGAGAGCCATGAGCTGGTGCCGAGGCCTGCTAGACAGCAGTGCAGTCCGCTTGGGGTCACGCTCCCCACCTACACTGGGATGTGTTATACTGAGACTTTCCAAGCTCTGAGAGGCTGAAATGATTCTGAAAACTCACATTCTCCCGATAGCAGCTCAAGGAACACACGCTCAGTAGCAAGGCTACCTTGATACAGAAGCAGCAGCTTATGTGATTCTGGAAGGAACAGAGGCTGGAGCTGAGACACCATCCTCCTCTGTAATGAGTGAAAAAGCTCTTGAAGACAATGCAGAGCTCTGACACTGAAGAACTTCAACTCCACCTCAGATTAGATTTGGACAATGGTGTGTAGATAGATATTCAGCAGTTCTTGACCAGTGGGTCACGACCCCTTGGAATGCCGAATAACTCTTAAACAAAGGTCATCTAGGATCATCCAAAAACACAGACATGTACACTGTGACTCATGATGGTATGAGTAGCAATGAAAATATTTTGTGGTTGGGGGTCATCACAACATGAGGAACTGTATCAAAGGGTTGCGATGTACCAAAGGGAAGGCTGGTGACCACTGGGCTAGACATCAGCAAGCACGTGAAGAGGTGAGCACACGTAAGCAAATGCCAGAGAGAACAGGTGGGGAAGCACACAGGCCTCAGACACAGGAAACATCAGGAATGGGCACTTTGCTCAGAGTCTTCTTTCTAAAGGAAGCTAAAGTGACAGGGTTAGAATCCCAACACAGGATGCGTCAGCAGGAGGAATCAGATGAAAAATAAAAGTCTGTTCATATTCTTGTGTTTGAAATCTGTGACCTATGATGTCATGATCTATATGGCAAAAGAGCACACAATGTATAACATATAATTCCTGTGTGTCAAAGAGAGAGAGAGACAGAGACAGAGACAGAGAGAGACCGAGAGATGGAGAGAGGCAGAGAGAGACAGAGAGAGAGTACGCATGCACCCGAAGGGGAGGAACTTACCTGGCATTCTCAAGGCAACCCTGAATATAGTCTCATGTATCCTTGTAAGAGATGGGTGCTCGAGATACGGCTCAGTGGTTAAGAATGCTTCCTACTCTTACAGAGAACCCAAGCTTGGCTCCCAGTATCCATACTGGGTGGCTCACAACCATCTGTAACTCAGAGACACCTGGGAACACAAGCACATAGGGACACAAGCACACATAAATAGAAGCAAAATAAAGTCTAAACTAAATAGTAAGAGAGGCAAGAGAGATGTCTTGAGGCAGATGCATGGCAGAAAGGGCAAGGAGCAGACAGGACACCATGCCTTGCCCGGCCTTAATCCATATTATGCCATCATTCTGGCCATGCAACCACCAGAAGCTAGACACGAGAAAAGGTGGGGTGTTCCCTTTAAGCCTTCAGAAGGAGCGTGGTGGCTAACACTCTACCACACACCCTCCACAATCATGAGAAGACACATTTCTATGGTTGAAGCCACCCAGACTTTTATCATCCCAGGACATCGTTCCCATGAAATACAAATGAGGAGTTCAAACACAGCCAAATGCCAGCTTCAGACCTAAACCCTGCTAACTACAACAAGCATCTTAATAAAGAGCTTTAACTGTAACAGAACAGACACAGTAGAGGCGGGAATGGGAAACCAGGAGAAAATAGAGAAAACAGGGGAAGACAAAAGAATGGGAGACTAGACTAGGTAAGGCACAGGGAGAAGGCCTGACACATGCAATTACAGCCCAAAGAGAGCAGGAGTATGAACAGGCAAAGCAGCATTTGACAAGATAATAGTTCAGGACTTTCCAAAGTCAAAGAAAGCCATCGAGCCTCAGACTGAGGCACTGAGATACAGAGCCAGATCCCCAAGCAGGATCTATAGTTAGTAAATAAATAAATAAATAAATAAATAAATAAATAAATAAATAAATGACAACTTCATATAGCACATTATAATAAAACTGCTGAAACAACAAAGAGAAACTCCAGAAAGCAGCCCAAGGGAACAAAAAATATATATTTTAGCTGACTTACCAACAGAAATCAGAAAAACCAGAAGAAAGCACAGAACCCTGAAAGTGTTGAAAGAATTTAATAATAACCTCAAATTCCATGTCCAGGGAAAATGTAGGGATGACGGTGACATAAAGCATTTGAGATAAACAAGAAGCAAACGGACACACAGCCAAGCAGACCTCCAATAAGAATGATGTTAAGGAGTGATCTGTAGGCAGAAGAGAAAGTTCTCTCAGATAGATCAACTGCAGAAGAAATGAAGAGCAAAGGAAAGACTGGGCATAAAAATTAATTACAATGTATCCTGCTTGAGAGAGGCAACTGCCTGCAGCAGCTGGAAAGCACTCCAAGTCAAGCAGATGACCACCCAGGAACCAAGGGAGAAAGATGCTATCATGTTCCAAGGTCAAAATGCACACCACGCCTCTTTCTCATATAAGCACCAAAATAATAACAAAGAAAGTAAAAGTGACCTTACGGAGAGTACAGGACTAAAGCAACGCCCCTTGCAACAACAGAGTCTCAACCCAAAAGAAGGGACCGAGAAAGGGGACATTGGAGCGGGACGGTCGAGGGACTAGGAGAAAGAGGAGGTGAAGGGGCACTGCACAGACAGGCGGGGGCTGGGAGGCTACTCTCTGGGAAGCCATCACTGGATTCTATGGGATGTGCAGCAACAAGACGCAAAGGTGGAACTGGGGGTTGTAACATGTTAATTGGGGGCCATCAAGTGTCACAGAGCCACCATTCTGGTAAGGACTGTTGGTAACCAGAGGTCTTGTCTTGAGTTAGAGCGTATATGGCAGTGGTTTCCTTCAGGTGGAAGAAAGGTAGAGACTTGGATAAGAAAAGCATGTGCCTTTCTGGACCATCAGTAATGTCCCACCCCCACCTAGATAGATGGTAGCTGGTCACTGACAGGGTCACTTGGGCTAGGTCACTGGGTATTTCAATGTTCATGCCCTTCTCTTTAAAATACATATAAAGTAAGTGAAAGACTTCAAGGACTAATGGGCCCGGTGGCCAATAAGAGATCGAAGCTAAGTGTACACTGTGTTTCCACATCAATATTCCAAGTCATGAGAACAGCCTTCAGGAACTAATTCCTAATCCCCTAAAGCAGCAAGACAAACACAACAAGCCACCGGGAAGTCGGGAGGCCTAACACTGAAGCCAGGGAGTTTTCTTTTCACTATGAGGTTTGCCAGATTCATAAAAACTGTTTTCAGCCAGAAGATTGTGGTTCAGCTCTACCTCTCTCCCAGAAAACAGAAAATGAGTTGTCCTTATCAGGCATTAACAACTATCTGCTTCCCTCCGGAGAAAACTGTTGCCTTCCATTGTCCTTGCAAGTTGGTAGCCTCAGGCATAAATCAGGGAGAGGGGACACCCTACTGTCACCAGCCTAGGTGACCAGTTACCTAGAGAAACAAGCCCTCCATCAGCAGCACCAGCAACTCCCATCTGGCCCTCTGACCCTATCGAGTGTTTGGAATCACTACTGCAGAGAGCAGGTGAAAAGTCAGACAACCAAGGCCATTTACGATTTGATTATGTCAGAGTGTCACCAGCGCAAATCTCAGGGCACTGTGGCAAAGGCGAACACATTTACAATATGCTCAATTTCATTCAGCCTGGAGAAGAGTGGAAGACCGGAAGGGAGGGTGGGGTGGAGAGAAAAACTGATCGGGGAGACCAAAGGCGTTTACTCCTGCTCCTCTGCCACTCGACCAAGGAGGACCAACACCTTCCCATCTGGAACAAGAGGGAAGCAGCCAATAAGCATCTGCCACAGGGCAGGTGCTTTAAAGCAAGTCTGTCAGTCCTCATCACAATAGTCCTTGCAAGGAGACAGCTTTGTCTTCATTTCCCAAGGGGAAACTGAGGTTTAGGAATGTTAAGTGAGTCAGGAGTATTGGCTCACATCTCTAGGGCCAACACTTGAGAAGCTAAGGCAGAAGGATTGCGGACAGTCTGAAGCCAATTGGCGCTACCTAGTGAGTGCCAGGGCCACTTGGGCTACTATGAAGTAAGAAGGTCTTAAAAAGTCAGAAGGAAAAACGGGAAGGGAGGGAGGAGGGAGGGAAAGAGGGAGGGAAGGAGGGAAGGAGGGAGGTGGATGGTTGGTGGAATGTGTGAGAGCTCCAAGCTCAGCAATCTTAGGAGGGCTTCCATAAACAAACCTATTTTTTTTCTCCCACCCACACTATGTCGACCTTTGCAACAAGTTGGCAATTTTCCTAAAATACCTAATTAGCCACTGGCTTCCTAGACTTCCCCAGCCAGGAAATTATACAATATAGCAAGCTGCGGAGCCATAAGAAGAAGCAAAGTAAGTACTTGTAGGAAATCAGGGTCTTCTCACTGAGGATGGTGTCACCAAGTGCACAACCACACAGACGATCATATTACTGCATCCTGCCTCTGCCAGTGGGCCAGACAGGATCACCATGCCCCACCTACCCCAGGTTGACTGGGGTTTGTGTGTGCTCCACCCCAGATCCTAAGGATATCTACTCTGAGCACCCAGGACTCCATCTTACAGCCTGACTGCAGTCCCTCATTGTCTCATTGTCACATTTACTCATAATGACACAGGTGGATAATTGGGTGACCAGGACCACACAGGCATTTATCATGTAGGGATTGGGGTCAAAGAAGACTGGTTGGGGAGTGACATCCATGATGGGTAGGTAGTGGGCTCTGGATAAGGAAAGGGAACACTAAGTCTGCTCAGAATAAAGTAGACAGCTAACTCATCCGCCCAGAAGACATTACATAAGGGAGGTGGAGGAGAGATGCCACTGTGGAAACCTGGGGAGGGGGCAAATTCCTTCTACATGAGCAGTCTTTACAAATGTGAAATACGGGTGCTGGGGTGCAGCTCAGTGGGGATGCTTACCTAGCGTCTCTGAGACGCTGGGGTCAGTCCACACAGCTTCATAATCCTAGCTCTTGGAAGGTGGAAGCAGGAGGCAGGAGTTCAAGGTCATCTGTGGCCACATCAAGAGTTGGATACCCTTATGGGCTACTCAAGATACAGAAGGAAGCAAGGATGGACATTCCTCATTCAAAATATTTGGGTCCAAGGAACAACTATAACATGGCCAAATGAAACAGACTTTAGATCCAGACTCCCCAGGTTCCCAGTCCTGGCTCTGAAACATACTAGTCATTTGACCTTGGGCAACTAATAATGTCTGTCTTAATGACATTCTTTGCTAATGGATATTGTAACCAGCTCTAGAGGGTGACTGGAAAATGAAGGTGCCACGAGGCTCTACAGTGCCTGAAACCCAGGAAGACTTTACTACAGTTAGCTCCCAAGGTTGCACGGCCTCTGATCCCTTGAGATGTAATTCCGAGTCTGTAACTTGGCACACAGTACTTGGTTCCCACCTGGACCACCATGCCCCCAACACTTGACCCAGGATGGAAGACTTGCAAGTCACACACCCTGGCTGTGACCTCTCACCTCCAGGCTTTTGTTCTTACTGTGGGCCCCTCCTCCTAGAACAGGATTTTCCATCTCAGCTTCGGAATTCCACGGCACTCTGAGCTGTTTTCCTGATGTCCTATGACCAGACCTGCTTTCATCAGAATTCCTGTGGCCCTAGGAAGATAGGCCGCAAAGAAAAATAATTTTGTCCCTCAACTCCTATGAATTCTTTGTAGTGATGGATCTCAGAAAGACAAATGTATAATGGGCAAAGTCCATCTCAAAGAGGAGCCTCAAAGGGGCACAACTCGAAGCAACAGCTTGTATCTAGCATCCATGACATCACCAATGAAGAAACATCAGCTCACTAGAAATAGTCATGACAACGGACTCCAGCTTTGGGCTTCAAAAGGCAGAACTTGGAAGATAAATCTGTGGAGGAAATCAATGGAATGTGATGTTCCTCCAGCTGTCACCAGGATCGCTGGACTACGAAAAGTTTATAGAATTGTCCTGTTGGTGAGGAATTAGATGCTGACTTCAGGCAGAAATCAGTGGGACACTGACAACTTCTCCGCACCTGCTGCTTCCTACCTATCTCCAGCTCAAAGATAATATTTATGCCAAACAGATGTGTCTTGTAGTGATGGATAGGGATTCCTTCAAAATCATGCCGGGTTCCTTGCTCCTTACACCTTGGGAGTTCTCCAGACTTGCTGGCCTCTGCCTCTTCCCAGAGCATTCTCAGGAAACTGGGTTGAGGACGTACCTCTGTTGGCAGGGTGCTTGCCTAACATACACAAAGCCTTGGGTTCAAGCCCCAGCACCACATGCACCAAAAGCAGTGGCTCATGCTTGTAACACTAGCTCTCTGGAAGAGAAAGCAGAGTAATTAGAAGTTCAAGGTCATCCTCAGCTACACAGAAAATTCAAGGATCATTTGGGATACAGATAAATGAGACCCTGAGGAATAAACGGAGGTGGGGAGAAGGAAGGGAGGGAGGGAGAGAAGGAAAGGATGTGGAAGGAGGAAAGGAGGAAGGAGAGAAGGAGGGAGAGGGGAAGGAGGGAGACAGGGAGGGAGGGAAACAGGGAGGGAAGGAGGGAGGGAAGAAAGTTTTCTATTCTCAGTCAGTGCTGAGCCCTGGGCAGCACAGGAGCTCACCTCCATGGACAGACAAACAGCTCTTGCCTACGTGCTGAAACCCTCTTGCTGACCCGCTTCCGTCTCTCTCTGTATCCCACTTTACTACAAACCATGAGAAGCCAAAAAAAAGCAGTTCCTCATAAAACTGTCCATAAAGCTGTGTGTGGTAATTAAGCACCACAATCCTCAGCACACACAAGGCCTGGCGGCACTGGCGTGGGGACTCATTTTCCTTTACAGCGTTTGGGGCTCATTTCCTCGCCGCTTTCTGCCACTAAAGTACAAACAAATCGCCTACAACACTGCCACTTTATTCCCATCTATTGCCAAGCTGCTGTCACGTTCCACAGCCACTGTCTCCAATCCTCAGATCTTCACTTCTGCAGTTTCACAGAGGTGATTGAGATTCATATGTGTTGGCTCAAGGAGGCTCAGAGTCTAAGCGCTGTCAATACAGCACAAAAGCACTCTTCTCTCCTCCGAGGGGACAGAACAGAGTTTATTCTAGAGCCAAATAAGAGTGTCTGTGGGCTGGACAGTGGTGGCGCACGCCTTTAATCCCAGCACTTGGGAGGCAGAGGCAGGTGGATTTCTGAGTTCGAGGCCAGCCTTGTCTACAGAGTGAACTCAAGACAGCCAGAGCTACACAGAGAAACCCTGTCTCAAAAAACAAAACAAAAAAAAAAAGAGTGTCTGCAGCCTGGGAACACAGACTTGTCCCAGATTTTTGCTTTCTAACGTGATAAGTAACAGTTTAATGAAGTTTTTTTTTTTTTTATAGTAAAAGAACAAAGAAAGCCACAAATCAAAGCCTTTCGGTTCACTGGGCCGGCCGTGAAAGGAGAACAGGTAATCAGCGGTCGGCTAATGGATGGCAGCCTCTGTGGTTAGTGGGAACTAGGTGTCTGTGCATTCCAGGAGACTGACCTAATGAACACAGGCTGTTAGCTCATATCCTCCTCCTCACACACAAGGGCAACAGATGGCTGCAAAGAGGGCTCACAGCAGCCCCAGGTAAGTCCCAACTTCACCACAGTGATGAAAGCTCTAAGTTAATCCACCTTCAAGAAGTTCAGTGCAAGGTTCTTTTTTTTCCAGAAACTTTCATTCTAAGAACTTCACAAGGTTCAAACCACCCAGGTCTGAAGGAAGACCCCAAGGAAAAGACACTCGGAACAGAGAGGAGGGAAGTGGTACCCTCGAAGTTAGGCCTCCAGGCTGGATGACCTGGGGATGCTCACAGGGGCAAGACCAACAACATAATTCATGGTATTTGGTAGGAAGTGAAAATTCAAGTCATCTTTTTCAAAATTAAGAAGAAATTACAGGCAGGGTTTCTGTGAGGATACGAAATTGGCTTGGGGACAAGCAATCTGCTTATCAGAGCACCTGGAGTCCTTGCCTAGAATGCACAACACCCCAGCATCCACGACGCCCAGCACACAGGATGTCCTAGCATGTACCACGCCTCAGCATACATGACGCCCCAGCATGCACACTGCATGAGACCCAACACCAGGACAGAAACACAAACAAGCATCCAGTGCAGCAAAAATATGTGAGCTCTGGCCATTAATTTTTTTAAGGTCAAGCCATGAAACTGAATAACTAAACATTAATATACAATTACAAAACCATTTCTCACTTTGCCAAGGGATCAACCAAATAATCTTCCTAGGGAACAAATTCTCTTACTTAATTCTGAGTGAGTTTATAAAAGACCAATGCTCTGCTTCTCACTAAAATGAATATATTGGGTAAAACAGATAGATAGATAGATAGATAGATAGATAGATAGATAGATAGATAGATAGATAGATAGATAGATGGATCGATGGATGGATGGATGGATGGATGGATGGATGGATGGATGGATGGATGATAGACAGACCGACAGAGATTGACTTCAAACAAATGGTCTGAAACAGTTTTAATTAAGATCTATAAGGAAAGGCTCTCTTTCTCTCTTTCTCTCTCTCTCTCTCTCTCTTCTCTCTCTCTCTCTCTCTCACACACACACACACACACACACAATCAGCCACTGTAACTAACTATGGGCGAGTTCTCAGCCTTAGGTCACGAGAGTGGGGAGTGGGTGGCTGCTGAACCTGGGCTTTGCAGTCAGAATTACGTGGCTCTCAGGCTCTAGATGCCCCAACTCTCTTGACTTCCAAAAATTACCCTCTCTAAGCTCTACTCCAAACTCATAGGGATGGGGTGTTAGAAACAGATCCACAGAGTTCTCATAACTCTTATTGAAAGGGGTGAGTGTGTGTGTGTGTGTGTGTGTGTGTGTGTGTGGTCAGCCTGCAGGACCATGCTCTCATTGATACCTTTCTGGTGGAAATCTGCCTGGAAATCACTAATGCTGCCACAGTTGACTTCTGAGTACAAAGGAGCAATGTGATCAAAAATGCCCCAAAGCTGCTGTCTCCGGGCCTAACTGCTCACGTACATCCAGTCTTACACTTAAGGTGGCTCAAGGGTGTTCTATTACCCATGAGGTCAAGTTCAAACTCTTTGAACCACCCTCACTCCCACCAGCCCTGGAATCCAGACCAAACAGCCACTGAGACTTCCTATGATCTTATACAAATGACATGTTTTAAGTCCATAGCTTGAAAGAACCCAGAGTAGTTGACTCAGAGGGAATATGAAACGGGGTGCCTTTAAGAGCATGGAAAGAAAACGGGGGTCGTGCAGGGCAGTCAAGTTATGATACAAAGACTGCAGTTCACCCCAAGGCAGAGAGCCACTGACCAGTTAGGAGTGGGAATTAGAGACTTTTATCTACATCTTTTAAAGTTTCTTCTGGCCCTGTGCTGAGTAGTGACACAGGATGGTGGGGAGAACAGTTTGCGAATCCAGCACAACCATCCCGACAACTCCACCTGCGAACGCGCATGCCTGTCCTCAGTGCTGAGACATCCCATAGGCGGAGCTCAGCCAAGCATAATAAACTAAACAAACTACCTTTCTAAGGCGCATGCACTGGAAGCCTTCATATCAAATCAGAGTTCGAACCATTCCTCGGTGTTTTTAACACTCAGCTTACCCCAGCCCAAATTATCTCAAGTTTCTTCAGTGTCTATCAACATTTAGTTCATCTCAACTGCCCCATGTCATTCTCTCTACAGATGCTGTAACAGGCCCCCAGACTCCAGCACAACTGGCCCCATGATAGAAGGACCATTCAGGCCTGGAACCCAGCATGTGGGCAGCAACATGTGCCAAAATGATATAATCTATCCAAGCCTAGAGTTCTGGGAAATCCCTGAATGTTCTAATCCTGCTTTTTTAATTCCACTTCTGGCTAACTGTTCTTGCTGACTGAAGGGTGTCAACCCAAGATGTGGTCTTTGTGTTTAAAAGCTCACCACGAGAAAGGCTCACAACCACACTGGAGTACTGAACACCCAGTGTAGCCACCGGCTGGCTAATACAGACATTCTACTGGCTTGAATCTGTGTCCAAGTCATCTTCTCTGGTGGATTCCTCTTAGCAACATGAAGAGCAAATGGTGAAAGCAAGTCCTTTTGAGTCAGAGAGATCTAAAGCTGACTCTGTCTCTCCACTCTCTGGAGAGAATGACTGAGCTTCCTGGGCACTGGTTGCTGACGGTAGAATGGAAAGGCGTTGTTCTCAGAGAGAGGCTGTGATATTTCACCTCCATTTTAGCTCACCTCCTACAACTAAGAGACACACCTCTGGGCAGGTGTGAGGTTATTTCCCAGAAGGATTAGCTAGAGGAAGACCCTCCCCAGAGTGATCAGCACCTTCCTGAACCAGCCCTGATGTTAGTAGGTCCCAGGGAAAAGCAGAGCCATGCGGCTTGCCCATCTGCCTGCCCGCCCACCTGCCTGCCTTCTTGTTGGTGTGTCTGTCTTGCTGCTACCACCTTTCCCTAACATCAGGACCCCTGTTTCTTCAGCCATGCAATGTTAACAGAAGCCCAGAGGCTCTCCAGGAAACTTCCTGGGCTTCAGCCTTGCGGAGGTATCTGGCCTGGTGGGCTGACCAACTACTCCAGTCTCAGCCTCCCCGGCCAATGTCATGTAAGTCAACCTAAAAACAATCCCCTTTGCAATATATATTCAGTCTCCATCTATTGATCTTGCTTCTCTAGAGAACCTTAATACATCTGCCATATAGTAGGTGGATAATAATACTAGCTACTTCAAGGGCAATAATGTTGTCCTTCCAGGCAGGCTCAAAGACAGTTGCCCAGTATCCTCCTTTAAAGCAACATGGTCAACTCAACAGAGTTAGAGCTACCAAACAGCTCGTCCCCAAGGCTAGTCCAACTGACTTAGGATCAGGTGAATGTTAAGATTCCCTGCAGTGAGTGGGAACTCCTCGATGTGAGGCAGAGCTGGGACTGTGCTTGCCCATACGCACAGATTCAGTTCATTGGCTTTAACACTCAATTCCGTGCTCTGCACACACAAGCACAGGTCTGTCTCTGACATATGTTGATTTTGTTGTTGAGAAATTTAATTCAAATGGTGCTCTTTGAGACCTGCTTGTGTCTTTGCTGTGGTAAAATCACAGTTGGGATAAGTCACTCGCAAATGTGAAGAACCCGGCTCGTCCCACAGGCGGGCTGCTAGAGGAGACAGTGAGGTAACAGAGGCTTCTCTCTGGTTCAACACTGCCTTGATTTAATAATCTATTTCAACATTAGTGGCTCCCCATGGTTAGAGGGAAAGTCTACAGTCCACAGAACATGAGAACGGGATTTGGCACCAAGTATTTCATCTCTTCCAGCTCTCCAAAACAGCTCAGTGCCAGACAACCACATTCACCATGTCCCCCAAAATGTCCTGTTCCTTCAACTTCCACCGTATCTTCACACACACTATTCTTCCTGCCCGAAATTTATTCTTTCCATCATTCCTGTGTCTGCAGGCTCATTTCTCCAGGTGCTAGATACAACGGTGAACTAAACCACTATGAATTCTGACCTTTCTACCTTTAGGCTAAGAAGTACAGAAATAAATATGTATGTGTCCATAAGTTAAGAAAATGTTGAGGGCTTTCCTAGACAGGTGGGTGTAATAGGAAGTGTCTGGAAGACATGTACTTCATCAGCACGATCAGAAGATGAAGTCTCCATGCTGGTCTTAAAAGGTGGGAAGAAAGGACTTCCAGAAGAACCTGGAGCAAGATAGGATAGACAGGGAACAGCATCTGAGGGAGACTGACAAGGAAACAAGCCAGGCAGGGGTGAGTCTACAGAGTGAGGAAGGAGTCATGAATCCGTGTAATCTGGGAGTAAAGGACAAGCTCACAAACCCTACGCAATGAGGGGGAGGAATTCCGATTATACGCAGAGTGGAATGGAAAGCCACCAAAGGGTTTTAACAGACACTGCCACGACCCAATCTCTAGCTGTTCTGTGGCCCTCACAGGGGACCACAGGGAAACCCCACGTGGACACCTCACCCAGTCAGCATGACCAGACTCGAGCTCAAGTACCATCTTCTCAAGGAGAGTAAGTACAGCAGGTGCAGCTTGACCCGAGTCTTCACAAGTGTGATCTGACTGGGAACGTGTTCTAAATCTTTCAAGGATGTAAAATCAGCTTGTCTAAAGTTAAAAAATCAAGCTATGCCTGCTCTTGGAAGTGGTGCAGGCTTGGCTACTGTGTCACACGGACGTCAGTAGGTGGCAGAGAGGAGAGAGGCTATGTCTGCTCAGTGTTCTGACCTATGGACAGCTGAGTGATTAGTAGTTTAACATTCCCTGAAAAAAGTGAGCTTGGGACAACCACCAGTCTAGCATCAGAGTGCAGGAAGGGGGCTGGGGTGGGAGGGAGACCATGCCTGAGATGACTCCTGCACCACGCCATATTGCACAAGCAAGGCATAGCATTCCTGAGATGGCCCCAGACACTGAGGGACCCTGGCCACCATGAAGAGGAGCAAGTGAGTGATGGAGAAATGGAAGAGAAAGAGAAACAGAAGGATAGGGGCACAGTGAAGAGAGGCAGACCTGGAGACTGGGGTAGTGAGGAGCAGCCTGGTGTGAGTAGCCAGTGATGTTACCTGGGACCATGGTGGGGTCCTGGCCTGTGTACCACCAGGGGCCACATTCGGGTCCAGCCGTGTGGGAGAGCTGGCTCTCCCTCTCATCTCTTCTGCCATTGTCTCTTACCACCTGTGGCAGGAAGGAGACCTGGTCCTGCCCCTCACTTGCTATAGCACTCAAGAGACTGGGCTCTGCATCCCACCTAGGCAGTACAGTAGAGCTTACCCTTGTTCCAGGGGTGGACAAGCCGGCCCTGAGGGCCTGAGCATGGGAGAGCTGGCCCACAACTTGTCTGCTGTGTGGTGACATGGCAAGGGAGAGATGTGCCTGACCCAGGGTGTGAATGGAGGAGAGCTGGCCCTGCCTCCTGTCTTCTGGGCAATGGTATGGAGGAGAGAGAGATGCCCTCTTTCCCTCCTTCATTTCCCACATGCACGTCAGGCAGAAGAGCTGGCTCCGGGGTCATGAGGGTGGCAGAGCTGACCCGATCCTTCAGCTATTGCAACACTCGGGAGAGTGAGCCCTGCACCTCACCTTGGCAGCAAGGTAAAGCTGTCCATGGCTTGCAGGATTGCTAGTGAGCAGGCCCAAGAGTAGCAGAGCAGGAGAGCTGGTTGGCTGACCAGCTCAGATACCTCGCAGGCCCAGAGCTGGAGCTTTGAATTGGCCCACCCCAACATCTGTCCCATCTATAAACTGCTAGAGTGCATGGGGGTGGTCTTACAGAGCAGGGTCTCCATGACACAAGACAACAACAGGATATTTGAGGAGAATCCCAGTGAGGTTCCAGTATTGATAGAATAGCAGAAGCCAGAGGCCTCATGCCAGACTAATGAGTCACTGCAATAAACATTTGCAAGCAAAGTATGGACCTAAGGGTATACTGTGGATCACATTGTGACACACTACAGCTTCTACCTGAGATTTTTTTCCTCTGTTGTGGGAGAAGTTACAAGGGTGGAGGAAGAGGAGGAGGAGGAAGAGGAAGAAGAGGAAGAAGAAGAAGGCTGAGCAAGCCACAAGAACCAAGCTAGAAAGCAGCCAGATCCCTGCCCTGTTTGAGTTCCTGTCCTGACTTCCTTCACTGATGAACAGTGATGTGGAAGCAGAACCCAAATAAATCCTTTCCTCCCTTAAAAACAAAATCAAACAATGGCTGGCATACCCACAGCTTCTCTGAAGCAGCTTGAGCTGATGCTAACACTAGAAAGTAAATCTTCAGAGTGAGAGAATGAGAAAGAGAGACAGAGAAAACAGACACAGACACAGAGATGGACAGACAGACACTGTATGCATATATGTATACGTGTGTTACACTCAGACCCTAGAGCCAGACACCTGTATGATAATCTCACCACTGTGGCCTTACCCACTCTGTGTCTCAGTTTCCTTCTCAGTAAAACAGAAGTCCAACACCAGTAACAATGTAACAGAAGTCCAACACCAGTAACAATGTAACAATATTGCTTTTGTTGCTGAACAACAATTCCAAGAACTGAAAATAATGCCTAGCCTTGCTGCACACAGTACATGCTGCACACAGTAATGACTTTAAAAACACTGTGGCCTTCAAAGTTCTCACCCTCTGGCAAAGTGCTTAGGGCAAAGAAGGCAAGTGTTCCCTAAGACGTGGCCTCCACACATATAAAATAGTTCTGAGAAAGTTTTCTTCTAATGGCTAAATCTTAGAATCTTTGATAAGCATATCTTATATGTGACATCCCCCCTATACTGACTGAGTGGTCAAAAAGTGTTTGTTAATGCTATCACTTAGTTGTAGGAAGTTACAAATAGGCTTTTCTCTGTAACCTTCGAACTATCTTCTTTCTTTTCTTTTCCTTTCTTTCTTTCTTCTCCCTTCCTTCCTTCCTTCCTTTAAATAAAGTCTTGTTATGTAGCATAGATTATCCTAGAACTCACTGGGCAACACAGGCTGCCTCAAACTTATGGCAATTCTCCTGCCTCAGTCTCCTAAGAGCTGAGATGACAAGTGTGCTTTCATTACCACATTGCAAAATTATCTCCTGATTTGGATCCAGACCCTGGCTCCTATTTTATTGGTACTACTGCCTTGGCAGGGCTGACCTCTCCTAGCCTCAATGTCTTCATCCACATGGGATCCACAACTGTGCGACCTTAAGCTTCTACAGAAGCACAAATAGTAAAGCCCAGCACCATGCAAGCACTCAGTGGGTTTGCCAAGGGGCATTACTACCCCAGACAGCATACTGCCTCAGAACAGAGCTTCCTGCTGCTCTCTCAACCATGTGGAAAGAAGTCATGCATGTACCCTTTCAATACCACATATGTGTGTACTAAAGCACACACGGAATAAAATCCGTGAATCTCAACTGTCAGCTCTTAATAGAGAAACCTAGCTTGGTGACCTTTGCATACTATTTCTTTTTTAAATTAACTTTTTTTTTTTTTAGGTTTGCATACAAAGTAAAGGCTGTTTATTTTAATAAGTTTCGATGCCCTTGGTCAGAAATGGAAGAGAAAAAGGCAAACTGCAAGTCACCAAAATGCTAGACACCACACATAGAAATCTTAGCTCAGATCAGGCCAGCAAACAGGCTGCTGAGGAGGTTAACCAGACTGGCAGGATTGAAAAGGCATCAAACCAGTCAAAGAACTACAAAGAAGCCACACAATCCACACAAACGGAGAGAGGTGGTCCTCAGCACAGGTGAGAGAGCTAGAACGGAAAGAAATCTGGCAAGCCCACCCGCCTCAGGAGAGGGTGGAGCTAAGAAGGGCAGCAAGGAAAAAGCCACGTCAGCCTCCTACAGGGAACAGCTGTGAGAAGTGGCATCTGGAGGGGTCACGCACACAAGACCAACCATTCTGGGCACCAGAGTAATTTCCTAGCCAACACCCTCGGACTTTGAAAGACTGTCTTATCTACCTGTTAAAAGTCCTAAGATGTCCCTACTCCAGCACTGCAGCAATGTTCCTTTCAACCTTGAGCTAATGATCCCTACAACACCTGGATTCAGAAGGGGCACAGAAGCCAGAGGTGCAAGGGAGTTCATCAGCGAAATGAGCCATGAAACAGAATGCCCCGGAGGCAGGAGAAAGTGGACAGAAAAATCCAGCAAGCGAGTCTTGCTCTACACCCAAAGGAAGCCTGAGACCAGCCCAGCGGCTCCCAAGGCTGTTACTCATTAAAATCTTAAAGGAGGCTGTGAATGACCGACTTGGAAAGTTCAAAGCTATCATCTTCCGCCAGTCTTTGCCTTTTCCTACTCCTAATTCCTAGGTAATGATTTTTTTTAAAATATGAGACCAACTAGCTCCTAATTACGACAGCAAACTCCAGCAAGAGAGCCTTAACTTTTATCCCCAGGTCTAGCACCCCTCACTACATCGCAATGACAATGACGGCAGAGGACAAAAAGGGAGTTGACATATTCCCCACTGAAACAAAATCCCATGGTTTAGAGTCACCATAGACTGGTTTTCCTGAAAAGGATGAGGAAAGGCACTAGAAAAGGGTGACTTTCTACCCCAGCCCCACGTGCTGGACACAAGAGCATACAGGGGCTTTTCAACATTCATGTGGCCTGTGCTCCCCAGCAGCAGAGAGCTCTGCAGGAGGGAATCACACAAGGCCATGGCACTTGGCCATAGCCAAAGCATTTAGACAAGTTGGACTTAAACTACTAAACAGATGTAAATTACATCAGTTTCCTTTTGAGGATTTGTGCATTGAAATCTCTGCTCTGCAGCCATTATACATTAGCAACGATTTCTTGAGCTGGATGTAGTGTGGAAGACATCCCAAAGCACAGCCCAGAGACAGCAACATCGAACTCCACAGACCTCACCAGAGATGGACAACATCAGCACCCCAGGGCTCACCAGAGATGGACATCAGTATCCCCAAAGTGGGCTAATCAGATATGGACAATGTAAGTACCCCCAGGGCTCACCAGACATGGACAACATCAGAACCCCAAGTTCTCATGCTCTACTACACAGACAGAAAGAATGAGAAATTCTGAGGTGGGCTTGGCCACTATTATTGTCCTAAGCCCTTTGTGGAGTCCTGATAGTTCCATTGGAAAGCACTGTGGTCTGCAGACCTCAGGACCTGTGCTTCGGCTGTGAATTCCAGCCCCTGTACATGAGATCAAAGAGTTACTTCCTTCCTAAGCTTCAGTCCCCATCCCTTTGCAGTGCTTGGCTCTTGTGCAGTGAATGTAGACATTTACATCGCAAGGGCTGATCTAATGAGGGAGAACCACAAAGCCCTTGGCTTGGTTCATAGTGCTAAAAGAGCTGAAGGCAACTCAGAACAGAGCTGGCAAGGTTTATCTGTAATCAGATCCACACGCATCCCATTTCCACTCAGCTCTGCCACTGCAGTGGATGGGACAGAGTATAGCACTGTCCTAATACAGCTAGTTCAGGACTCCAAATGGGAATATCACATAATTTTCGGTGTCATGAAATCTTATTGCCCTTCTGATTTTCTAAAGCTACTTATTAAGGAAGAAGTCATTCTTAGGTGATCTCGACACCTACATGCCCAGGCCTAGTAGGCTCACATTAGTTCACATTAAGCTCTGTGCACCAGAGTCTCCCATCTATGCAATGAAAGCAAATGCCACCCACTCTGACAGTTTTCTGTAAGATAAACATCTGGAAGGATCTGAAAGGCTGCCTGGCACAGACACTAGATGAGATTCAGCAAATGGCACGTACTGTCCCTGCTATATGGTCACTCTTGAAAAACTGTGAACATTCTGTGACCTGAGAAAAGAAGCCGATGCAGGGCAGGGTGACGCTGCAAAGGTGGACACGAAGCAGCCGTATGCATACCAACAAACTTGCTCAGCACACCACAGTACATGGATCTCTGAGACAGAGCAGAACGTGTGTGCGTACAAATACACAAAGGAACTCCCAAAGAAAGCAGGGTTTATCCTGTATATCCAAATTGTTCCTGTATGTGCAACAGCCTCCTGGAGCAAGGAAACAAATCAAAATGTCTAAATTCTGCCTCTGACCTCAAAGCCCTCAGGAACTCACACCACAGAGACCAAACAGCTAGCTCACGCATCCCACAGAGCAGCAGGCCCTGGGGAGAATCCACAGCTGCACAACATCTGGGAAGGATTTGGATCAGTTCGTAGATAAACCCAGATGAGATTTCAAGGGCTGCTCAAAGGTTCACAAGTGTCCCCGGGCCAGGCACTCATGGCTTGTTCATGCTCCGCCTCCCCTTCCTTTCTAAGAATCTGATCAGTACAGTGCCACGGCCTTGGTTCCAACCTGAGGGGCTTCTTTTCAGAGTCCCTTACACTATGCTCATTGTCTGAGCTCTGCAACCTCTCTCCTGACAGGGACTGTGTTAACCAAAGGAGTAGTCAATAGCCACATGTGGTTGTTGGGCATTGAACCCTGACAGGTACGACTAAGAAACTGCACTGTTCTTCTGGTTTTCACCTGTGGGTCGAGACCTCTGCCTGGGCCACCAGGAGTCCATAGCCAACAAGCTCCGGAGAAAGATAACATCCCAGGAGCTTGGAAGGGCTGTGAGTAGGGTTAAGGGGAGCAGCACCTCTCACCCAGACCCGCCCGGATCTGCAGGGATCCGGGGCCTGAGAACCCGGGGACAGAAAAACTCCGAAACTTCCGGTTTTCACCTGTGGGTGGAGATCTCTGCCTGGGCCGCCAGAAGTCCGTAGCCAACGAGCGCTGGAGAAGGGTGGCCTCCCAGGAGCTTGGAAAGGCTGTGAGTGGGGTTAAGGGGAGCAACACCTCTCACCCAGACCTCCCCAGATCTGCCGGGATCCAGGGCCTAAGAACCTGGGGACAGAAAAACCCCGAAACTTCCGGTTTTCACCTGTGGGTGGAGACCTCTCCCTGGGCCATCAGGGGCCTGCGCCTGGGGACCTCAGCCTGGGCTACAAGGCTCCACGAGAGATCGGGGAATCCCAGGAGTACTGACACACCTTTGAGCACAGGCAAAACCACCACTTCTGTTCAAACTCACTGGATCAAGAGGGACCCTTACAGAGCCTTCAGGGCATAGGAACCAAGGGACAGCTGGGGA
>CM052704.1:122055786-122095374 GCA_028551405.1 Uromys caudimaculatus
GCACCTGCACCTACACACCACTACAAGCATGGGCACACACATGCACCTGCACCTACACATCACTACAAGCATGGGCACACACATGCACCTGCACCTACACACCACTACAAGCATGTGCACACAGCTGCACCTGCACCTACACACCACTACAAGCATGTGCACACACAAGCTCCTGCACCTACACACCACTACATGCCTGTGCACACACATGCACCTGCACCTACACACCACTACAAGCATGGGCACACACATGCACCTGCACCTACACACCACTACAAGCATGTACACACACATGCACCTGCACCTACACACCACTACATGCATGTGCACGCACCTACACACCACTACATGCCTGTGCACACACATGCACCTGCACCTACACACCACTACAAGCATGGGCACACACATGCACCTGCACCTACACACCACTACAAGCATGTGCACACACAAGCACCTGCACCTACACACCACTACATGCTTGTGCACACACAAGCTCCTGCAGCTACACACCACTCACACTATACACACATATACACTTTGCATACCACTCATATGTCAGGAGTCATCATAGGACAAGCTAATAACTAGCAGGAATCTTTTCTAAAATGATTTTCTCATATACTATATACACACACAAGCCTGTACATATGCACAGGCAAACATGGAAGAAACCACACGGCTTCTGTGCCATCACCACACTGAGGGACAGTCGCGAACACATGGATCTTTGGGGACAAGACTTGTCCAAATGGAAGCAATGGTCAAGCTGAGCCCTGAAGCCAGCTTGTGGGCCCTGCCTACATTCCCACTTGCCCTGTGCTCTTGGTTATGTATCCATCGGAAACTACTAAACAACAAAACATCAAACTGCTTTCTTCCTGAAGGAGAGCCGCACAGAGCAGCCCTCGTATCTGTTAGATCCAGACTAGATTGCAACTCAGGCCATGCCCGCCTGCAGCAGCCTCTTAAAGTTGTTGGTATAAAAGACATGGCAAGGCTCCTGCAGACAGCCTGTCTGTCCCCTCTAAAGCCAGGTGCCGAGCTTCCAGGATGAAGGTACAATCTTCTCCCCAGGCAAGATTTCAGGTCCCAGGTTGCCAGGCTCTAGATCATGAGAGGTCCACTAATGGCGGCATGTCTCCACCCTTATAATAGGTACATTGAGGTAACTGTGTCTCTCCTTCTGCATCCTCAGTCCTGCATCCCTTCCCCCTGGGGATCAGAGATCACTGAGACCTACCAGAAAGGATGGGTCTTTGTGGCTCTAACTCTATGGGCCATGCTGCTATCTGTCTAACTGATAAGAACGTGGGTTTCGGAATGGGCTAAGCAGTTTGGGACAGGAGCACCAGCAAGCTGCAGTTACAGGAATGTCCCTGCAGACCAGGAACCCAGAAGGAAGCTCTGATTTCTCCTCCAAGGGAGCACCTCGCCTGCAGATGGTGCATGAGAGATGGACTGGAACTCTAGTCCAGACAGGATTCCTTCTGTAGAACAGAGTTGGAATTCTCTAGATTTTCATGGTAGAAACAGATTCCATCTATTCCCCAACTTCAATCAACCTCCTGAATGATGTCAGGTCACCTCCAGAGTGATAACTACTACAGCGGTGCCAACCAAGGCTCTCCTGGTGCTCTGGAAGGGTATTCTATTTGGTCCTAGCAGACACCTAGCACTGCAAGCTCGGCTCATTTACCCAAAGAATTGAAGAGTTGGGGGAAGTGATACTCCTTTAATGAGATGGTGTACACTTTCTTCCAGAAAGCTCTAGGGAGTTGTCACAAGGCTCAGTTAGGTCTTTCATCCTTTCTGAAACTTGACTCTGAGAGATATACATTTTCATTTTGTACTGTTTCTTTCTTTCTTCCAGCATGGCACGCCACTCTCTCTCTTGTCCATCCTCTTCCTCTAGGTACCACTGAGATTTAGGGTTTATTTTCCCTGGGGTTATTTCTCTAACAAAGTTGTCCTCATGCTCCTTCTTACATTCATCCCGAGACTACCAGCCCCAGGAGGGGACTTTAATTTCCTAGGTAACATGTGGTAGCCCAGATGGGGATCCACAAAATTTCAGGTAACAATGTATCTCTGCACATTCTAACTCACTTACTTAGAACTGCTGTTTTTACACAATGGAGTATCACTTTAAGTAGAATTAATGCCCCTGTCGGGAATGTGGAAGATCAGAGGGTAAAAGCCACCTCTGATTTTAACCCTGCCCCCTGCTTTGTCTATGTCCCTCCCCACACATCCTCCGTAGCCTTTGGTATCATGGGTGCATAAGTGACCTAAGAAACTCAATGTTCCCAGTGGCCATCAAAGTGCAAAGATATTTCCTCACTCAGACCCATCACCCAGATAAATCAATGACCACACTGTCAAGTCCAGGAACACTAAAGCCCTCTGTGAGCGGCTGTCTTACTCGTGGGTCATGTGGGTTGTTGCCGGGATGCTGCCTTCTCTTAGCTGCACACTTCCACTGCAGCCTCCCTGGTGTGGAGCTACAGCTCTGGAGTGGGGTGAGTGCATGCTTGGTGGTGCGAGCTGCCAGGGAAGAAGAGCTGAGCAGGTGCAGCTCACGGTGGAGATGTTCTTTTACGTCATTTTAATTCAGTGGTTATCAAAGTGTGCTCAGTGGAGTTGAAGAATGGCTATCAGGCCCGATGGTAAGCACCTGTGATCATATCATTTGGGAGATGAAGGTAAGATCTGGAGTTAGAAGTCAATGTGATTCACAGTGAGACGACATCTCAGAAGAGACAGCCACACAAACAAATAAATGAACAGAAACTCATTAAAGAATAGCGCATGCCATGGGGCAGGGGGAGAGTGCTTCCTCTAACCAGAACCTTGTTCCTCTCACGTGCTAAATGCTGGACATAGAGGACTGTGCTCAAACAGTAAAGTCTATTTCTTAAACCTAAACAAAGACTTTCTGTAATTGGGGAAATTTTAATATTATCTTTATAAGCAAAGTTAACAGTTTCCTCAAACTTGTTTTTAAAACTTGGGAGCAAGAGTGTAACAAAATCAAATTCCACTCAATCCCAATAGCAAAGATAGATGCTAAAGAGATTGATACATTCATAGGCCTGTAGCTCCTACAAGACTGCCAGACACATGGATCATCCAAAGTTAGAGTTTCTTCTGGAGATACACAAATTTCATCTACTCAGGGTTACCTCAATGACAAAATCACTCGGCCTGGCATGCTTAAGACCTCCTGATGGTCACCCAGAGGGCATTAATCTAATGGACATTCTGTGTTTGATCTGGGAGTTGCTCATTACCAATCTGTGTGCAGAGAAAGATCAATACAGCAGGCTCTTCTAGCCTGAGAATGAGGGAGTCAGGATTGTAGGAATTAAACCATTGGGCATTCGTGATTACAGGATGAGGGATACAGAGGTGAGAAGGTCAGGAATTCAAGGCCAGTCTGGTCCTCATAGCAAATTTAAGGTAAACCCTGGGCTACACGAGACCCTGTCTCAAAAAAAACCAGCAAAAATATCAAACACAACAAAACAGCCAGAGTTATTACTCTGAAGAATTTTTATGCAAAATATACTTGTGGGAAAGTATACCTCATGGCAGAGTGTAACCCTCCTGCCTTCTCTACTGAGTCTGCACAATGATGGCCTTGTTAGCAGCCTGCTATGACAGTAACTGTGTCAGCTAAGTAGCTGCAGAAATCCATGATTGCTAGCTCGCTGCCATGAAACTGAAAGCAGGTTCAGGGGACACTCCTCAGATGACTCAGCCCAGGTGACCCCACAGATAAACCATCCACAGACAAAACAAAACCCATCAGCTCTCTGGGTCACCCCAGCTCAGCCCCTCTCATCACCTCTGTCCTGGTTACCCAACCATCACCACTCATCAAGAAGGCATGAGACAACAACTGCTCGTTTTCTTCTTTGTGTGTATATGACCATGTGTGTTTGTGTGTGTGTGTTTGTGTGTGTGTTCGTGGGTGTGTGTGTGCATGTGTACGTGCACAAAAGCATATATGTGAGTGAGTGTGTGTTTGTGCTCCTGTGTCTGGGTACACACAGGTTCTAGGAGACAGGACTTGGTCTCCATGGCTCCCAGGCAAGCACATCACTTACTTAGCACCCTAGCCCCACCCCCCGTACTCTTTAATCAGCTACATTTAGCATAATGTTTCTCTTCCTATTTACTTATGTATTCAGTAAATATATGTGAAGAACCGATGTCCAGTGAATAGAACTGTGTGCTATTGTTCGAGATTCACAAAGTTCCTTGTTCAACACGTAAGTGGGAGAACGAAACACAACCACTGTTTCTACTACTGCAGCACGAGAACCACAGGGAGGTATGCATGCACCTAAACATGTGCCTATAGACTTACTTATGTAGTATTGCCACATAAATTAGCACTACAAGGAACCCACAGCCAAGGGCATCCGTCTGTTCTACCCAGGGCCTGCACATTCACATCTGGGATGGTTTCTCATCTCACGTCCTGAATTCACTGTCAGTCTGTGACTATTTAGAAAAAGGTATAAAGGAGAGATAGGCTGTATTTAGATCATTTGAAATATCTGCTATCTGCTACCCTGTGTACCTATACACAGGAGCGCACACACACACACTCATCTACATGTGTATGAGCATACTTACACACACATTCAGACACAAGCATACTCATACATATACGTGTGCACACACTCGCTCTCACCCACAAGCACACACAAACACATGCTCACGTGCATGGTCATACACGCACAAAGAAGAAAAACATGCTAAAACAGATGCTCAATACATATTTGTTGACTAGCCTCAGTTAGGTGACGTCTATTTGCTAGCTTCATGGCCAGGGAATTTTAACCCGATGGTGACTAACAGTCTATCTGGTACAGACCCACACTAAAATGAGCCACTTTGGGAATGCTTGCAGCTGCCACAATGGCAGATGTTAATTTAGGTCACAGATGTTCTCTTTTTAAATATGCATAAATTCAGTCAATGCAATGCTGTGACCATACTGCGGTAGTTGTTAAGATGCATTGTTCAAGGCTGGAGAGGCGTTTCAGCACTAAAGCACTTACCTTACAAACAGCATGAAGACCTGCATTTGATCCTCAGAGCTCACAAAAAAGGAAGAGAAGGCAAGTACAATGACTTACACGCCTGCAATCCCAACGTTGGAGAATCAGAGACAGGAAGATCCCCAGGGCCAGTTGGCAGCCAGTCCAGCTGAATTGGTGAGCTCAGGGCTCAGTGAGAGGCCCTGTGTCAAAAAATGAGATGAAGACCAATCTCTGCACCCCCGGCACAACCCACCTGCACAAACACATGGTCATGTGTACACACACATATATAATTATCCACATTTTCTCCATTTTCTAGAATACCCCTGAGTCTATACATTTTTATTTTTTACACTAAAGGTGGTAGCTATTCAATTGCTCTGATAGCTTTAGTTTTATATTAAGGGTTCTTTATATTAATTAGTAAATACACAAATCACAGGAGAAAGAAAATAACCGAATGGCAGGGAGCCCACAGGTGCTCCTTCCCCGCGATCTTGTGTTCCTTACATGGTCCAAACCTGAATGGCTTTGGCCTGTCTGCTCCATGCATTGCTCTACAGAGGAGATCAAGTTGCCCTTTGAAGTAAGCAGACCAATGGATAGGTTCAAATTTCCAAGGCCTGTGCCCAGTGTGGTTACAGAAATACAAGTGGTCCCCCATCTTTCCAAATTTGAGAGTTTCATAGCTGCAAAGCAGGCATGGCAGTCACACCTTGTAGACTAGGTAAGGGTTAAAGGAGATGTATAAATGCCTCATGTTCAGTGTAGGATGCTCCTCTTACATTGCCGCCATCTTAACTGTCACTTCTTGACTGGAGACCCCCCCCCCCCAAGCATTAAAACAGGAATTCAGATAAGATGGCAAGGCTGACGTGGGCTGTCTTCGTCTACTTGGAGAGAAGGAACTACAAGTAGACAATATCAACAGGGCAGGCAGCCAGGGCGGTGATGGAGATTCTGGGGCAGTGTGGGACCTGGAAAAAGAGTATCTCACTGGAGTGTGGTGTGAGGTGTCCCAGGGATCATCACGCAGGGGATCAGAGAGGCTAGGTGAGGAAGGAGGTCAGTCCAGGCATACAGAACACACGGGACAGGGCAGAATAGCACGTACAGACGAGACATTCACCACTGCTGCCTGTGAACACAGGCAGTGGTAAACAGGAAGGACTGGAGAGATGAGCAGGAAGCAGTTCACAGAGACCCAGCCCGATGCTGAGTTGAGGTCTCAAACACCACCCAGTAGGAAACTGGTAGAAAACACAACTGCAGTATTTAAATAAAGAGCCGACACAGATGTATTTACAAATAAAAACCACACCGGGGGCTAGGCAGAACAGGGATCGGATCACCATGAGGTTCCAAGCTAGGTCATGGACGTGAGGAAAAGAGAATCATAGTGGTAATTTTGTAGGAATTGATGAAATCCAAGAGAAACCAGCACATCGCCCGGGAAGCAAGGTAAAGAGAGTTTAAGGGTCTAAGGAACCGGCGAGGGTCTAATAAGATTAGACTGAAGTACCCTCTGATCACCAGTGTTGAAATGGAGAGGGAGACTGCAGACTCACGTGGACCAGAAAGGTTCCAGGCATTCCTGAGCAGCAGCATAAGGCCCCCTACAGCATGGTGCAGAGGTTATTAGCCTCTCCCAGGCCTCACAGGGCTGAGACACATGGCAGCAGGTATCTGGGAACACTAAGCCTCCATTCTCCCAGCATCCTACCTGTAGTGTGCACACGATGGGAACTAGTCGCCCCGCTGGTGGACAAGCCAGAAGGGGTTAGGCTGTAGTGTGCACAGGATGATGGGAACTAGTCGCCCCGCTGGTGGACAAGCCGGAAGGGGTTCGGGAAGTTTCCGGAAGGGGTTCGGCAAGTTTCTAAGCGTTGCTGCAGGAAGTGCAGAGGTTGAGAACTCAGGCAATTTGTCAGTGGTGACACAGGCTCTTCCCTCACCATTGACCCTCTGAGTCCCATACTGCCTATAGTAATTCCTCTGCTTTCTTACTCCTGCCCCTCCCTCTCTGCAGAGCAGACTGTTAACTGCTCTGACCTCGGCAGTCACATGACTCTCTTGCTGATGTGTGGATCACTGACCGGTAAATGCTTTTCTCTGGAGAAGCTTCAAGCGCCTCAAAGTCATCAAAGCAGTTGAACAGCTTCAAGGGCTCCTGAACCTTGATGTGGTTAGGACAGAGAGTCGGGGGTCTGTAGCCTGATTTGTCTAACAGGCCTGCGTGTGACTAAGACACAATCTTGCAGGGCAGGGTCTTACTGCTGTTCCACAGGGTCCTACAGCTGTGGTTCTTCAGCACATCTGACCTTCTCTTCCTGAACAAAACTGGTACGGATTTCTAAGGATTCCCTTCACTTTGTGGTACTGAAGGCTGACTCCGTAATAGCTCTGAGTATCTGGCTTTAAAATTCATTCTTACTGAAGACCTGGTGAGATGCTGTGGCTCAGGGGGAGATAAATATTTAGAGGGAGAGAAACCTGCAGAAGCCATCAAAAGGCTACATAAGTTGTGTGAGGAATTTTATCTTGGGCTGTGTGTGTGAATCAAAGATATAAATCTGTAAAGAATGCCACAGATTTATTATTTTTTTATCCTCCTGGGGCTGGAAATGCTGTCATTGCATGGGTTCCTAACACACACACACACACACACACACACACACACACACACACACACACACACTCATACACGCACTCTCACACACACAGTGCAACACTCAAAATGCAAGTCTGAGATAGAGTAAGCAATACAGCAACCAAACAAGGCAATGACACAAGAAAATTCTTTTCAGAAAGTGCACACAAGCAGAGACAGACGTACCCCGAGTTTTTAATATCCCAGGCTCTGCTGAAGAACCCACCTAGTTCCCAGCTAAGGGATTGCTTTTTGGTACCAGTGACTGCTGGGGCTGGTGACATTACTTAGCTGAGTGGCCTCTGACAGTGTGACAATAGGAAAGGCTATCTTGGCACTCACTTCCCATAGGAGTGGTTGCTGACTTCCCGTGGGATGTTTTCAGAATCAACTTTGGGGTAAAAGTATGTAAAGCCGGAGGCAGGAAATGGAGAAAGTCCTGTGGAATAGCAGTTTTGAGAAGAACATAGTGGCTGCTTGGTGGAAAATACCAGAGAGGACACAGATAATACTAACAGGAGGTAGCTCCAGATGGGTTCTGTGAGGGTCTGGTCAGACCTATTATCCTACTGGGAAAACAAAACCCTGAAGCTGCTTTTATTTTTTTCCAATATTTTTTAGAGCTGAGGTCTTGCAATACAATTACAATTTAATTACATTTAATGACACTGCAAAATTAAATTTGACTTTTTTTCACCATTAGATACATTGCATATAGAATGCACAGAAAAATTATGGTGTTTACAATCTATGACTGTGTCTAATGTGTGGATTAAGACATTAATTTATAGGGTTCAGGGTTTGCAGACTGTAGGACTTAGCAATGCACAACCCTGGGATAACGGTTAATCTTGATTACTGACTTGAAAGGATTTAAAATTGCTGCAAAAATAAATCTCTGGCATGTCTGTGAGGGATTATCTAGATTAGATCAATGAAGGTAGAAAGACTCAAGATAAATGTGCGCACCACTATGCATGGACTGGGGTCCTGAGTGGAATAGAAAGAAAACACTGACTGCCAGCATCTATCCCTCTGCAGCCTGCCTGTGGATGCTATATAGCCAGCCAGCAGCTTCGACTTCCGGCCACCATGCCCTCCCACACCCTCGAGCTGTGGGCCAATGAGAACTCCTCCTTCTTCAAGTTTCCTAGGTCCCAATATTTTGTAACAGAAAGTTACTAATGCGCCCAGGAGATGAAAAAGGCCCAGTCCCAAATGACACTGTCAATAGGACAAAATGGCAACCAACAGATTGGGAAAAGATCTTAACCAATCTTACGTCCCATAGAGGGCTAATATCCAACATATACAAAGAACTCAAGAAGTTAGACTCCAGAGAACCAAATAACCCTATCAAAAATGGGGAACAGAGCTAAACAGAGAATTCTCAACTGAGGAAATTCATAGGCTGAGAAGCACCTAAAGAAATGTTCAACATCCTTAGTCATCAGGGAAATGCAAATCAAAACAAGTCTGAGATTTCACCTCACACCAGTCAGAATGGCTAAGATCAAAAACTCAGGTGACAGCCCAGATGCTGGCAAGGATGTGGAGAAAGAGGAACACTCCTCCATTGTTGGTGGGATTGCAAGCTGGTACAACCACTCTGGAAATCAGTTTGGCAGATCCTCAGAAAAACGGACATAATACTACCTGAGGACCCAGCTATACCTCTCCTGGGCATATACCCAAAAGATTCTCCAACATGTAATAAAGACACATGCTCCACTATGTTCATAGCAGCCATATTTATAATAGCCAGAAGCTGGAAACAACCCAGATGTCCCTCATTAGAGGAATGGATACAGAAAATGTGGTACATCTACACAAATGGAGTACTACTCAGCTATTAAAAACAATGACTTCATGAAATTTGCAGGCAAATGGATGGAACTTGAAAATATCATCCTGAGCGAGGTAACTCAGTCACAAAAGAAGGAACATGGTATGTACTCACTGATAAGTGGATATTAGCCCAAAAGTTTGGAATACCCAAGTTTCACTTCACAGTAACCTCTGGACTGAGAGTGAGGTCCCAGATGGAGGAGTTGGAGAAAGGACTGAAGGAGCTGAGGGAGTTTGCAGCCCCATGGAGGGAGCAACAGCGTCAACGGGCCTGACCCCCACCTCGGTCGTCCTGGAGTTTGGACCACCAACCAAAGAATACACATCGAGGGACCCATGGTTCGTACCATATATGTGGCAGAGGAGGGCCTTGTTGACCATCAGGGAGAGGAGGGGCCCTTGGGCCTGAGGGTGTTAGAGGCCCCAGTAAAGGGGAATGTCAAGGTGGGAATAGGGGAGTGGGTGGGTGAGTGGGTGGGGGGTGGAATTCCCTCATATAGGTGGGGGAGGGGGAGAGGAGGGGGCGTTTCCAAAGAGGAGACCTGGAAAGGGGGAAACGTTGGAAATGTAAATAAAGTATCAAAAAATAAATAAATAATTTTTAAAAATAATGAAGAAAGAAAAGAAAAAGAAAAAGACCCAGTCAGCTCTAAGTTTCTATGGCTCCTCTATCCTGGCACAGAATAAAACCTTCCAGCTAACAAGTGCCCCCTTAGCCCCCAAACCTCGCTGAATTAAACCTAGGTTATGGAAATTACTAAAACAAACCAAAAAACCCAAACAAAAACAAAAAGCAAAAAGCAAAATACCAGCTTTCTCTACTTCTTAGATTTAAATTTGTGTCCTAAGGTTGAAAATGCACTTTGTTAAAGCCAGAGTCGATTGGACTTTGTATTAATTAAACTCAACATTTCACCAATTTCCTGCATGTCTATTAGTTTAAAATAACATGCTAAGATGAAAGTCACCAGATGTGAACAGAAGATGAGAAAGGAATCTTCCAGACGACGGTCCTGGGACACCAGCAGAACTGGAAAGGGGAATGTTAATATATTGTTAAAAACAAATAAGCAACATTGTAGCTATGAAAATTATTTTAATGTCTATAAGATAAACATTAAGTATTGTGTTTATTAGTATAATTACTGTGTGATAATCTACCCAGTAGATTTAAGAAATAGTGTCCTAGGGCTAGAGAGATAGCTCAGCAGTTAAGAGCACTTGCTACTCTGCCAGAGGACCTGAGCTCAGTTCCCAACACGTATATCCAGGAGCTCAGAACCATCTGCAACTCCAGCTCTTAAGGATCTGACACCTCTGGCCTCTGTAGGCAACACACACACACACACACACACACACACACATACACACACACACACATGCACACGCACGCACATGCACATAATTAATAAAAATAAATCTTATAAAGATTGCATGACTGTAATCACAACACTCTGGAGAATGAGGCAGGAGGATTTTTGAGTCTAAGGCAGAATGAGATCCTAAGAAAGGGGGAGGGAGGGAAGGAGGGAAGGAGAGAGGGTGGGAAGAGGGAGGGATGGAGGAGAGTGGGGGAAGAAGCAAGGGAGAGGAGTGGGGGAGGGAGGGAAGGAGAGTGGCAGGAAGGAGGGAGGAGAGAGTGAGGGGAGACAATGGGGGAAGGGAGAGAGGAAGGGAGAGAGGGAAGAATGGCAAGAAAAGGAATGATCCCAGGGAACCTGATGAAAGGCACACACACACCCTTGTACACTGTAGAATGCAGTTATCACCTTGTGGGTGCACAGACAACATTCTTCCTAATACAAATGACTGCCTGGGCCATCCTTAACTGACTCTGCTCTGTCAGTCTCCACACTTTCTTATTCGTGAGTCCCTTAAAACAAATAGGAAGCCAGATACCCATCTACATCATCCTAGACTGTCTTACTTTCTCAATACCAGCTTTAAAAGGTTCAAGAACATCATTTCTGGCATATTTAAATATCCACTCTTACAAAAACAAGTGTTTTGCTGCATTCTATGTGCACACATGTGTTCATGTTTATGTGCATGTGTGTGTATGCTGTAGGGGGCAGCGCTCAATTTTGGGTTTGTTCCTCTGGAGCCAATCACTTCACTAAGACCCGAGGTTTGCCAGTTCAGCTAGGGAGGTGGCCAAGGAGCCGGAATCCACTTGTCTTACCCTCCTCAGCAATGGAGGAGCAAGTGCGAGTTACCATGCCTGACTTTTCCAAGGTGGGCTCTGGGACTGACCTCATGGCCTCCGAGGTGCCTGCAGTGCAAGCAATTTACCAAATGAAGCTTCTCCCTCGGCCAATGTCTCACTGTGCTTTTAAGTAAAATACTGGACTCAGTCCCAACGAGTGTTGATGCTGTCATCTGTTTAAAGAAGACATGAGCATGCTCTTTGATGACTGGGCATTTTGTCAATGCTTTGCCTTCTTGAGGTTTTTCCATCCCATTTCCCCAACATAATTTTACCCTGATATCATATAAGGCCATGCTTTGAAAATATTGTATTGATCATCCTGTTATCTTCTTTGCTACAAATGTATTTCAAAGCTGAAATTTGTAAGTATGATATTTCTCCTGCAAGCTTGGAGTTCTAGGTACTATTATTTTCTGTATTGTGTTTTTAATTATTATTATCATTATATTTCATGTGTGTTAAGTGTCTTGCCTTATGTCTATGCAACATGTGTATGTCTGGTGCCTGCAGAGGTCGAAAGAAGGTGCTGGAAACCTCTGGAGCTGGAGTTACACATGGTTGTGAGCCACCATGTGGGTGCTAGGAACCAATTCCCAGTCCTCTGCAAGAGCAGCCAGAGCTCTTAACTGCAGAGCCATCTCTCTAATCCCTACTGTATTATTCTTAAGGATTATTAGTGAAACATTGTCTTATTAAAGAAATGTAAGTACATCTCATTTTGAAATATATATATTTCCACTCAGTAACAGCTAAAATGTTACTAGACCACAGACATTAATCTAGTGGTTTTTTTTTTTTTTTTTTTAGTTCACATAAGCTTGAAAATTATTCAATCCTGAAATGAAAGAGGATTCACCTCAGCTCAATCCTGATTATTTTTTAATGCACAGAAGTGCTGGAGAGTCACTCACCAAAAATGGATGGAGTTTAGTTGTAATGGTTTTTCCGTTCTTGATCTCTAGAGCTAGTGACGCCCAAATCACACAGTAACCTAAATCAGCAATTACACTTTCATGATCTTTCCTTTGGTCCCTTCAAGAGGTCCTTTTCAACGGCTCAGCCTGCAAAGGGTATTTTATCAGGTCATTAGAATGAATCTCTTTAGTTCCAGGGAACTACTGTGAGCCACAAATGTTTCACAGAGATCTATGGAATGACTATTAATTAAGTTAATCTGGTACTGCTCATGACACTGAAACTAAACATGTCTGTTATCCTTTTTTTCCTATAAAACAAAGATCTTTATCATTGTCCAAAACCTGGATCTGTCAGTATATATTCCAAAAGGCACAGTAAGTAGTGGACAGACACTGGGTATTCGGATGATTGAAGAGACAGACGGATGATCTTCACTTACGGGGAGGATCCTCAGGTATTAATTGTTCCTCTGTCAAAGTCTGAGAGAGACCTTGAGCCCATGTGAATGCATTGGTTTTAAGGCCGGTCCATGATCGACAGCCTGCATTTTATGGGATGTTGATCCTGTCTTTGTAAATTAACAGTGACAGTAATAAAGTCGAGGCAAAAGAAATCTCCAAGGCCACGCCCACATTCAACAGCAGGTGCAGCTCCTGGGTGGCCAGAGGGTGGGATGAACTCCTCCGCAAAATTCAGAGTCCTCCAGGCTGGCCCCAAGAGTTCCCAAAGAGCCCGGAGACCAGAGCCAGCACCCCACCCACCAAGGGGCCATGGCTGGGAGTCCCTTCTCCCATGCTCCCTGGTCTCCATGTCCCAGTGGGAAACCCACATGGCATCCTAATGGTTAGAACAGAGCCCAGCACATTGTTTGGCGCTTAATGTGTGTTGAACCAGTAGAAAATGAGTGGGATCCAGGCTCCGAGTTCTCTGATTGCAAAGAGAGTGTAGGGGAATGTTCTAATAAATCTCTTCCTTCTTTACAAAGACACCTGCAAACAGGCTTGGGCTACCAGCATCTCCAGTGCAGCCGGAGAGACCCAGAGAGACCCAGTGGGCCTGGAGCAGCATCACCCGTGACTAATGACGCCCATCGGCCTCTTCCAACATGGAATGGAATTTTATCCGATCTCACTGACATAAAATCTTTGCATGCAGATGGCTTAAGTTTTATTTGGTGCTAACCTGGAACTACGAACCAAACAAAGTGCTAACGATTACAAGAATCTTCCATGCGTATTTCCGAACTAGAGCAGCATCCCAGTGTGGTTCCCCTTAAAACCTTTTAGAACTGAAATGGCACGAGGCATTGTAAACGAGTCAAGGCTTCTTAAGCCTCCCTGTCTGCCCCCAGCTCCTACCCTACTTACTGCCCAGGAAGTAGTTTATCCTCTTTAGAGGTCCTGCACAGCAGTGTCATTCATTCATATATATATGTGTGTGTGAGTGTGTGTAAATATATATGTATACACATATATACATATATATACACACATACACATATATGTGTGTGTACATACACATACATATTTATACATATCTTCATATTTATATATACATATATAGATAAACATACATACACATATATTTATGTATTGTATATACAGATGTAATTTCAAGGGTTTTTTTCTTTTTGAGACAGATTTTATTGTGTAGCCATGAACTCACTCTGTAGACCAAGCTGGACTAGAACTCAGAGATCTGCCTGCCTTTGCCTCCTGAGTGCTGGGATGAAAGGTGTGGGCCACTACTTGGCTGCTATTTATATTTTTAAAAAGAGAAAATGGGACTGGGATGTGGCTTAAGTGGTAGGGCACTTGCCCGACATGTGTGAGGCCTTGGATTGGGGCTGGGGGGGAGGGGAATATGAGAATGTATTCAGTTAATAATAAACAATTTCCATATATTCCATGACAATCCACAGGTGTGCATATGTTTTAGCTCCAAGTAAGGAGGCATTTAGATTTTTGCTGTCAGCCCAAAGGGGCTTAAATAACCACCCTCCAATATAGCAGCAGGCCCTTGGCAGAATACCCAGGCATTTGGCAGCAAGAGAAGTAAGCAGGTCATGGAGACTTTTGACCAGCATAAAAACAAAACATCTCTCTGTCTCCACAGGAGGAAACATGATCTTCCATGCTCCTGGCAACGCTGGCGAGTGTTCTGCCATGCTGAGGCCTGAATAGAGCCCTGCAAGCCTGGGTTCAGCCCATCACACCTGCCTTGCTGTTTCTCCTAGAACCTTGAGATTAAAGGCCCTTGGGAGGGGGTGTCCACGGTTTCTTATGATACTCTGCCGTACTCATGGATTGGTACCTAGCCCAATCATCACCAGAGAGGCTTCATCCCGCAACTGATGGGAGCAGATGCAGAGACCCACAACTAAACATTAGGCCTAGCTCTGGGAACTCCATGGAAGAGGGGGAGGAAGGACTGTAGATGGAGGACACCCAGGAGAACACAGCCAGCACAAGATCAAATCAGCAGGACTCGTGGGGCTCACAGAGACTGAAGCGGCAATCACAGAGCCTGCGGAGTTCTGAGCTAGGTCCTCTGCATGTACGTTATGTGTGTAGCTTTGTTTCTGGTGGGACTCTTAACAGTGTGAGTGGGAGCATCTCTGACTCTTCTGTCTGGCCGTGGGGCCTTTTCTTACTCCTGGGTTGCCTCATCCAACCTTGATGTGAGTGCTTGTGCCGAGTCTTATTTATTGTATCTTGTCATGCTGTGTTCAGTTGATATCCCTGGGAGGCCTGCTCTTTTCTGAGGGGAAATGGAGAAGTGGATCTGGGGAAGAGGAGAAGAGTGTGTGTGTGTGTGTGTGTGTGTGTGTGTGTGTGTGTGTGTGTGTGTGTGTGTGTTCCTGGGAGGAGTGGAAGGAGGGGAAACTGTGGTTGGGATGTAATGTATAAGAGAAGAATAAATAAAAAATAAACCTTAACAAACAATTTGTTTTGCAAGAATATTAATATGAAAAGAAAGAAATCAAAGGCCATTGGATAATAATCATCGCGACATCTTTTGCAGAAGCCAATCGTTGATGCTGTTTTGATTTTGAGCATCCGTTAAGGGGTTGTTAAATTGTCTGGAGGAAGATACAGCTTTCCTGTGCTTGCAAAGTGGAAAGTGGCTCTCCTCCCCTCCCCTTCTCCTCTGCTCCCCTCCCTTCGACACATCAACACCATATTCCAGTATCCTAGGTCCAAGCATCTGAGGTGAAGGTTATTCTGTGGTGGCCACACTCACCCACAATGCTCCTTACCACAGTGACAGTGTTAAAATCAGTGTCCTAGGGAAGCCCAGCACTGCTGTTTGGGCACCCACATGTGGCTGTAGACATAGGGGAGTCTATGCTTTCTGGTGAGTGGGGCCTCAGGTGGGACACACTACCTCTCCCTGGATGAGCAAAGCTAACCTGTGGGATCAGAATGGGTGTGGTTACCTGACCCACAGAGCCATTCGAAGCCTTCTCCACCCTTGACTTCCAGCTCCCTTGGTTCATATCATCATTGCACCCTGTTCTCACCCCTTCATTGCTCTATGACTGCTTCATTCTAACAAAACAAGTTCTCCTGCCCTCCAAGCGACTTTGAGTTCATTACATAACTGAGGATAGTCTTGAACTTTTGATCCTCCTGTATCTGCCTCCTGTATCTGCCTCCTGCGTGCTGGCTTGCACAGCTACACCCATGTGTGTGGTGCTAAGAATGGAAGCCAGGAACTCTGTACAAGACAGGCAAGTACTCTATCAACTGGGCCACGCCCCCACCCCAGCCCCACTCCACTCCACCCCCGCCATGTCTTTTCTCCCTTGTTTTGTGGTCAGCTGTCTGAATGTGGCATTTCATACATAAGCCTATTAATACTTACTCCAAAATGCAACGTGCTTACTCACAGCAATCTTCGGATCTTCCCACGGTGCTCCGTGTGGGTATGATGCATGACAGAGGAACTCTGTAGTGTTTTGATTATCCCAGCTTATGCCTGGTAACTAATGTCTACATCCTTTGTGTAGAGCTGTAACACACTAAGACTGTGTTACAACTCCGTTTTTGAAGATACTCCATTTTGTGCAAGACCAGGGACTAAACTCCAATTCCAGGAAGCAAACATCCCATGGCAACCGCCCCCCACCCTAGCAACAGCAGGTCAGGCTACAACAGCAGGGTCAAAGTACACATAGATAACCTAAGACATCCTGCAGAGAATAGATAACCTAGCCATCCTGTTTGTCAGGTGGTTTTGTCCCCATGTTCTGTTCCTGCAGATTACAGCAGAAATGCAGTTTTTAAAATATTAACTTGCTGACCCATATGGAAATTTCCCAAGCTTGTTGTAACCACAATAAATACCCTGCACCCCTAAACCTGGGGCTCTCTCTTCTGATCCACTGCTGCAGGGGCAGTGAGAGTCCTTGCTCGCGAGCTTGTAATGAAGACCCTTACGTGTGCATTGGAATTGGCTTCTTAGTGGTCTTTGGGGTCCTTTGCTTTAGGTTGGCAGTTCTCAGTTCTAAGGATTCCTACAAGTCATCCAGATTCTCTCAAAGAGTCTATGAGACCAGCATTTATTTATTTTATGCATATGAATACACTGTAGCTATCTTCAGACACACCAGAAGAGGGCATCAGATACTATTACAGATGGTTGTGAGCCACCATGTGGTTGCTGAGAATTGAACTCAGGACCTCTAAAAGAGCAGACAATGCTCTTAACCACTGAGCCATCTCGCCAGCCCGAGATCAGCATTTAAAAAATATTATCATTACTCAAGTATGAACTGAACTAGGATGACACCTATGAACAAACCCATGAAGGAAAGCCCATGAGGTCTCAACCCTACACGAGGAACTGTAGGCAACCGAGGGAAGCTATAAGAAAGAGAGGTGATCTTCCCTAGGGAAGAGACACCAATGGGTTGTCCCGTGCCATATGGTCAGCTCTGAAAACATACATACAAGTAACATTATATGGAGGACAGTCATCTTTAGGAATATATGTGTAGAATACATATGTACATACATATACATACATATTTACATACAATAATAATTAGGGAAAAAAAGAAGCCATGAATTTGGGAGGGGTATATGGGAGAGTTTAGAGGGAAGAAAGAGGAGAGATGTTGTAATTATATTAATAATCTCAATAATTAAAAATCTCTCAGTTATCAGCTGTGAAGACCGCTGTCAGTACAGCACCTGCTGTGCAAACATGGGAACCTGAGTTTTGATCCCACGAAAAAGCTAGGGATGACAGCACGTCTGCAACCCCGACACTGGGAGGTGGAGACAGGGAATTCCTGGAGCCCCCTGGACAGCCAGTCTGGCCAAACCGATGAGTTCCAGGTACATTGAGAGAGAAACCCTGTCTTTAAAAATTAGGTGAAGAGAGACTGAGGAAGACACTCAGATGCATATAGGTGCCTGACTGCAGCATGCTCGTACATGCACACACATACATGAGCACATGCACACACATGCAAAGTGCAATTGTCAGTCATTGCTGGGAGGATGAGTACAGCCTCCTTACTGCAGATCTCTAATGTTTCTGGTTTTTCTAATAAAGAACTTCATATACCATGCCACATAAACCTGTGGCACTTCTGAATAACAAGATTGGTCGTAGGGGGCTGAGGTTCTCTCTTTAAATATTTGTTCCAGACCCAAGTAAGTGTATCGTGGGACTGAGTACAGAACCAGGTCCTTAACCTCCATCCCCGCCCGCGTGGGGTGACAACTCTGTGAAAACTCACAAGTGGCAATTTGAAAGTAAAGGGCTCTGAGTGCTGCAGACCTGGGGGCGGGGGGTTCTGAGTGACAGCTTTGCAAAGCAGAGAGGACCAGGTGGTTTCCACACAGGTCTCTACTAATAAGAGTTAATCGGCCAAATTCCATAGGATGCAGCTACCTGCCTCTCTATAGCTGAAAAATCATTAATTAGATCAGAATAAAGGCCCTCTCAGGAACCACTGGGGGGGACTTCAGAGAACTTTCCTGCAAAGATTCCTCTGACCCCAGATCACAGCAGCCACTTGAGAATGTTCCAGTCTTCAAGCAGAGATGAGGCAGGCAAAGGTCTGCCAGTCATCCTGTAAAACTGCCAAGAGGGAGCCAGGTAGTGGTGGCACACGCCTTTAATCCCAGCACTTGGGAGGCAGAGGCAGGCGGATTTCTGAGTTCGAGGCCAGCCTGGTCTACGAGGGAGTTCCAGGACAGCCAGGGCTACACAGAGAAACCCTGTCTCGGGAAAGAAAAAAAAAAAACAAAACAAACAAAAAAAACTGCCAAGAGGGGATAGAAGACATCATGACAGCAGGAGCTCATTGCAGAATAAACAGTGAATCCCAGCATGAGGACACCCCAGCATGGTCATATCAGACTGAAAACATCCCCCAGCATGGTCACACCAGTGTGAAGGCACCCCTCAACCTGGTCACACCAACATGAGGACACCCCTATGCATGGTCACACCAGAGTGAGGACACCCCTAAGTATAGTCACACCAGCGTGAGGACACCCCCCCCAGAATGGTCACACCAGAGTGAGGACATCCCCCCCCCCAGCATGGTTACACAGCACAGTGGTGACAGTTGGTGACAGATATCCAAGCTGCCTGAAAGGTGGGCAAGCCAGGAGCCTTACAAAGAGACTCAGAGAATGATCTGAGAAGCAGGTATGTCTTATGTGTCTGTGACTCTCCCTTCTGTCGCTGTCTGTCAGTGTGGAGCACTCCTCAGTAAGAAGACTTGGAGACTCACAATTTTTCTCAAAAAGCCAAACTCACGCTTCTTCCTCTCAGAACAGCAGAAGGGCATCTCCCCAGGATGCCAGTCACATCAACTCCTGTGTCCTGAACACAGATGTTCCCAAGCACAGGAAGGGTCAGGGCCCTGCTGATTTACAGAAGGAAGAAGGATGGTAGTGTCTCACCCAAGCTTTTACCACTAATCTGGTCACAAAGGTCTAACCTCTATTCGCCTATTGAGCCAGTGACAGAAACCTAAGAAGACACCTCCCCAGAAGGGCAACTGTGTCCTTCAATTCTAGAAACAGGAGCGAAAAATAGGTGCCTGCTCTCAGCTGGAATACAGAGAAACCGAGCTGCCCTGGGCAACGCAGCTGCTGCTCAGGAACATAGGCACAGGCTGCTCTGCAGCCCAGCCTCCCCGTGCACCCGAGTACCTGGGCAGGTGATTTAACCTCTCCATGCCCATTACCTCATCTGTGAAATAGGAACACCGTCACCCCCACAAAGGGTTCAAGTAATTCACAGATGGGTTTACGGACCATGCCTGGCATTTCACATTAATACATACAATTATATATCAAACAATTTATGTGTATGCATGCATGCAATGTGCTTTTACCATAGATAATTAGTATATATGTTGGTATAACATAATATATGAATATTACATATAATAAATATGTGTGTGATTTTAAATAAAGTTTATAAGATATTATACATAACAAAATAAATGTAATAAGATGTATCATTAAAAAAATCACCTGACAAATGAAGATATGGCTAAAATTCTATAAAACACAATAAATATTTCAGAGTTACTATGAATAGCTTCCAGTATAGAAAACACAGAAAATTGCATAAGGAATCTAATGTGCATTTTATAGGCTGATGCCATTAGTGTATAAACATTAGCGGAATAAGAGCAAGTGGAGAATGTTTTAAACTTTTCACTCTTTGTGAATTTCACCTCATGCACTCCAATTCCACATCTTCCCCTCTCTCCACACACCCTCTGCCCTGGGGGTTGGCTCTAAGGCTCTGACTTAATGGGGAATCTGTGTGGCCAGATGCTGAAGGTTCTTATTCCCAATTGGTTTTTGATCGATCGATAAAGATGCTAGCAGTCAATGGCTGAGCAAAAGGAGACAGGAGGGGACCTTTAGATTTGTGTAAGCTAAGAACTAGGAAAAAGGAGACAGAGAATTGCCATGACTCAGGGGATAAAGATGGGATGCAGGAACTGCAGGAGAGAAAGCCAACCAGCTATGTGAGCATTGGGCAGGTGGCCATTGGCCACTTCCCCAGTTGGGCCTGGGGTAGCAGGGGAAGGTTTCGGAGTGCCCAACCTTTGAGCTAGCCAAGACATTTTAAAATTAACTGGTGTCTGTCTGTCTGTCTGTCTGTCTTCAATTTAAGAATCCAAAGAGTTCCTGTGTGGGTGGCTTCCTTGTGACTTCCTGGAGCACAGTGGTGTGGCTAAACTCACCACTACAGGAGCTGCGGTGTGTTTTGGTGTGTCTCACAGTCTATATTTTTGTCTACACTTCTTTATTTGCAAATGTTCACGCAATGAGTCATTGGGCTGGTTCAAGGCCTCTGGCTTCTGCTACACCATCAATGCTGGATTCTCACTGGGACTCCTCTGGGACATCCTGTCGTTGGCCTGTGTCATGGAGATCCTGCAGCGTTGGATCTGCAGGACCAGTCCCTTCATGCACCCTTCGTTCACAGGTGGGGAAGATTTTAGGGTGGGCGGATCTGGTAACTGAGTTGGTTAGCCAGACAACTCTCCTATGTACCTGCCATTGGGGCCAGCTCTCCCGTATTCACACCACTAGAGCCAGTTCTAATTTTTCAAACTTAGATCTATCCTAAAGACGGATGAGCTGACATTTTTCTTTCTTTATTTTTTCTTTCCTTTCTTTTAAAAATATTTTTAGCTTGGGGCAGAGTCATTAACATAATTTTATTAACCCTAGAAGTTATGGTAATAGGTAGTCAATAGGCATTTATCATTGACAATAATTATGATAGTGATAGGTCCCTTATGAGCAAAATAATAAAATTTCAATATAAGCAACTAACATTTGTTTAGGCCTTAAAAATCACTTCCCATATATATATTTTTGATAGAGCCCCCTAGCAATCTCCTAAAACGACTGGGCTTATCTTTATCTTAGATGAGAAAATTTAGCTAAGGATGGTTGAGTTACTTGCTGAAGGTTACATAGTCTTCTGTGGTAGACGTGACCTTCAAATTCAAGTTCAAGGGGTGGGGACATAGCTTTGTTTTAACCTGCTTACCTAGCATGTGTGAGACCTTGAGTTTGTTCCCCAGTGCTGCTAAAAATATAAATTAAATAAAGAATGCAAGCTCCTTTTTCTATGCAACATCCTCTAGAGGGGGAGTTGGCTTGTGTGCCCGACAGGCCAAAGTCAGAGCTCTGCAGTCATTTAACAAATGTTTGCGACGGCATGTGGTGGAAGGCAGTGGTGGGGTTTCCTCTTCCCATTTCTGTACATCATTTCCTGTTTCCTCAAAGTCGCCAGGGTAGCTGTGTCATCCAGACCACCAGGAAGCCAGCCCATGAGAGTGAAGTCGCTCCTGCAGCTCTTTCTGGTGCCTCAGCCTGCAAGAGTCTGTGGTTGCTAAAAGTAATAGTATCCATCATGGTTACAATGTCTTGTCAATTTCATTTAAAATTACACTTTTTGAAAAGATATAAATTCACCTTCAAAAAGTAAAAACTTGCTATAAACACAGAGATAATGTACAACATACAAAGGAATTCTACAAATGTGGGTCCAGAAAAAATATGCTCCAAAGTCCATCATGAAGGTGAGAGGAGTCTCCCCCTACGTGTGAAGAACAAGGAGAATTGGCTCCACCCTAACAGCAAGCTGTAATTAAAGGGCAACAGTCTTACCCAGGAAGACACCAGCTGCTTCAGAGAGAGCAGAAATGTCACCCCAGCTGCCTGCTGCAGAGCACAGGGAGAGCCAAGTGGCTGTTGTGCAATGAAATGACATTGACTGAAATTTCAGGGAAGGTCCCCAGGATCCTAGACACAAGGGTGTTTATGCTCTCTACAGGCTTGTGTGCCAATCTGCCATGAGGGCTGAGAACAGACAGAACACTAGAGTGTGCTGGACTGCCTGCTGGAGTTCCCCAGGCTAGACAGCTCACTCAGAGACAAAAGAGCCTAGCAGCCTGGAGCCCTTACCTGGCCACTGCTCCCATAAGCTACTGCGGAAGGGCAGCAAATTCCATTAGCCTACAAGGTGCATGCAGAGATGATCACAGAGACTGGGCATCCACTGGGCACCCACTGGGGCTCAGCCTGCACTGGACAATGGGGTGGTAGGATTAAGAAATTATTAAAGTCATCCAGGGGAAGGCAACACGAGGGACTTGAGCCAGAAACTCAATTTTGAGTGGAGCAAATGTGTGTATATATGTACGTGTGTATGTGTGTGTGTGTGTGTGTGTGTGTGTGTGTGTGTGTGTGTGTGTGTGTGTGTGTGTGTAATCTGCTGTTTTCTGGATAACCCCAGTCAGCATGCTGTTCAGGTCTAGCTGCTAACAGAATTCTTAAAGTATCCCGATTTATACCATAAATGTATAAATTCCCAAGGTTTGAGAGGCAGATGAGAATGACGGCCATCTCTCAGCATTTGGGAAGAACAGTTGAAAGAACCCTAGACATGGATAGCCTTCAGCTGGTACAACTTAGTTGAGAGTGGGTGGCCTGGAGCTCCGTTTGAGATGTCCTGAATCTAAGATGTCCACAAAATACCCAAACTGGGAATAACAGTGAACAACGTCCTGTTCGAGTCTGTAGCTTGGGAGGAAGATAGATATTCTAGTCATCATGGTACAGAGAGTACTGGGGCCATTTAGTCTCATATGGTCACAGAGAAAATGTGTTTAGAGAAGAAAATAGCGTGGTGGCCAAGCTGGGAGCTACTCTATGACAGCAAGAGACCAAAAAGGCTCAGCTACCAGGGCAGGAGAGAAGTCAATGAGCTGCATCCAAGTGACAGGTGTACAGGTGCTTTTAATTCCATATGAAGACATGCTGACCATCCCCCAAGTTCCACTGATCACCTGATAGAAAACACGAATATCAGAAAGAAATTCCCCCATGACTATGCACAGTCAGAGCCATGCTAGGAGACGATATGATGTATTTACCAAGTCAGACAAATTGCGGTCTGGCTTAAACTCGATGCTAACTTGGTTTGTGACTTAAGGGGAGCCCTAGTCATAACCACACCCCTTTTTCAATTTTCCACGCCCCAAGTTTTTATTCCTTTATTCATCCAGTCAGTGTGACAATGTCAGTGTTCTGGGAGGCATGCTGAGCAAGGAAGCCCCGTGGTCTATGGGATTTTATTTTACTGTTCTCCAAAGTTATGCTTAAATGTAAGGCACACGAGGACAGACGTGTCTCTGAGGTGATTTTGCTGAGCTTCTCAGAGTTAGAAATGTGACCCGGGATTACCTTTAACATGTGCTTGTTTGTTCATTCCTATGCTTGTGTATCTACCAGTGCCAAGCCCGGCTCTAGCTCTGGGTCTATGACGACGGATGAGACACAATCCTTGTCCCCAAGCAACCCACAACTGGAGAGAACAACAGTCAGGTGACCAAAATTATACACAACAATGATGTGCTCTTCAGTCAGCTCCTGCAGTAAGCGAGGGTTGGATAAAACTACTGAGCTATGGCTGGAGAAGTGGCTCACACTATTTCTATAAAGCCCATAAGAGACATGGGGCTAGACCCTAACCCTAACCCTGAAATGCTTTACAACCCCGCCCCTCCTGGAAACGTAGACTCCATGACAACTATTAAATGTTTCCTGACTGAAGGGTGCATTTTGTCCATGCAAAACAATGCAGAAAAGAGTTGGCAATAAGATGGCAGGAAAATTAAGATTAAAGCTCCAAGACAAACATCAGACATCTACCTCCTGGAGCACCCGCCCTCTGAGACACCTCACCAGCAACACTGCAGAGGCCCCCAGGGCTCCCCTGAGATCCTGCATACCAGCACTTCCGGTTTGGTGCTTCTTAATAACAAAGCAAATATTGTATTCATTTACAATTAAATTTCATCAGTCTGGACACCATAAGGATGAAGAAGCACGGAATGAAAACAGCCTGAGGGGGCTGCATAGTTTCATTTTCTTTGCCTTGTTCATTAGTGGTTACTTTGTTGCTGGGAAAACAAGATCTCATTAATACCCGAAAGGGTTGTGCCATCTGTTTTTCCCAGGGCCAGGGCAAGAGAGGAGGGAGGACGCTCTGGAGGGAAGAATCAAAACCAAAAGTCCAAAAACGGAAAGGAAAGTGATTTTAAAACTCTTCGACTGACTTCATACGCACAGGACTTATTCTCAGCATCCCTTTCAAGACTGTGGGGCAGCCCTTTCTCCTAATGGATAAATTCTCAACCTTCAGCAACCAAAGAGGGTTAGTAATGCTCCTAACCGTGCTCCTTAGGTCCCACCATGCTGACGGCTTGCTACGGGTAAATCTCTTTAGGAAAATAGTTTTCTCTGAGTACAGAGTTCCACCGGAGCATGTTAAATTGGCAGTTGTGTGATTTGCACACGCCTTCTCTCGGTTAGATTGGGGGTATTTATTCAATAAGAGTTTGAGAAGGAAGATTGTGTGTTTCCTTCCTTTGAAAAATCCAATGCATGGTCTAGCCAGACAAGCATGCACTAAATTGATTCCTATGTCTGACCTATGTAATTTTCAAATCTGTGAATGGAACTCAAAGAATGAAATTTCTTTTGCCTTTTATGCATGGTTGCAGATGAGGTCTCCATTAAGACCATTTTAGCCTGTAGAAAAATTTAAATGAAATGCTAATAATAGCTAAGTTCCAAACACAGAACATTAGCATTGACCCTAGACAAAAACAATATCCAGTCAATGCCCCAAGAAGGCAGCACTTCCCACTTTTACAAACCCTTGCTTCCACACGCTCATAAACTATGTCAGAAAAGCAGGCTCGCTCTCTCTCTCCCTCTCCCCCCCCCCCCCCATCAAATGCTATTGCAGTAATGTCTACATGACAAAAATCCTCAGAACAAAACACTGTGCTTGGATCCAAGCTCTTTAGCTATGGCTTGTTATTCTGAATAGTCTTCCAAGAAATAACAATCGTGCCAGAGCGTGTAGCCAGGATGACAGGACAGAGCATGGAGTTTCAGAGATTCCGGGAGAGCCATCTGCTCTGTTTCCCCCACTGGCCTCTCACAGAGGAGAGCCTCCTATCCACGGTGGCTCCATTGAAAATTAAAGCGAGAAAAATGGCAGGAAGAAGCCAGTGATTTTTAGTGTAGCCACTATGTGACGAGATGTTAGTAGTTGTCTCGCTGAACATGGATATGCTGAGGGTTAGCATAACTGATACAGGGAGCTAGAGAGATGGCTCAGCAGTTTAGAGCATTTGTTGCTCTTACAGAGGACCCAGGTTCTGTTCCAAGTACCCACATGGTGGCTCACGACAATCTGTAGCTCTGGTTCCAATGCCTTCTTGGGGCCTCTATGGGCACCAGGCATGCACGTGGTACACATACACATATGCAGGCAAAATGCTCATACACATAAGTAAGTTTTAAAAGTAATTGATGCATGGAAATACTTAGGACAATGCCCGATGTATCCAGTAACTGTATACGATGTATCCAGTAAAGGTATATAATTATATAATTGTATATAACTTTAATAAGAGTTATAAGCACTAAAATAACCATTTTAATGTTCCCTGGGAGATGTCGAGAGTTAGAGAAAAACCCACAGCACTAGGAAGCCATCTTCTTAACCGGTGACACCAGGGTTACATGAAATAGCCAATAGGTTGTGGGAGTTTATTAGAGAATAAATCATATCCTTCTAGTGTCTAAGCTAGCAACTGTCATCACCATTGTGATCTAAATTCTGTTTCCTACAGCCATCAGCGTTTGCAGGTATCACATGAACATTTCGTGTGCTGACTTCAGAATAGCTAGCTTAAGTCGAAAATGTTAAACCCATTCGAACAATAATTCCCTTGCAGCATTAGACAGGGCAGCTCCATGGCGGAGTGCAGTTATCCTACCGACACCCACCTCAGGCACTGCTGCCATCTGCATCACCATGGGCTACACAAAGCATCATGGTGTCCATGTGGAAAAGCACAAGGCTTTACCAGGTTAAAATAAATGAGATGGTCATCCAGATTTGCTTAAAGAATCCCAACTCTCTCTACTTGTAATAATTAAAATGCAACATGTGCGTGTAACTCGCTATATAGGAGTGTGCACGTCCGTGTGTGTGTGTGTGTGTGTGTGTGTGTGTGTGTGGTCACCTGTGTGTGCATGTGGAGGTCAAAGGTTAACTTTGAGTCGTTTGCTTCATCATTCTCCACCTGACATTTTTGAGACAGCTGTCACTGAATCTGGAGCTCTCAGATTTGGGGAGACTGGCTGGCCCTCAGGTCAGCTGTCCTCACCCCTACCTGGGCACTGGAGATAAAGACATGCACTGCCATGCCTCAGTTTTACATGGGTACAGGGATCCAACCTCAAGGCACCATACCTGCGAAGCAAGCACTTTATCCAGTGAACCACCCCCCGCAGTCCCAAAATATTTTAATGTATAAATGCACACAGTGTATGAAATCTTTTGTGTATTGAGGCAGAACTGAATTTTCTGGACCAATATTTCAAAACATGCAAAATAAGATTCAATACATAACAAGTTCCAGGCACTTTTGTGCACAGGGGATTCTAAACAGAAATAAAACAGAGACCCCTTAGCATTGTTTTCCAACTGAAATTTTTCTTTGGTGCTGTTGTGACTTCAGATCTGCTGCAGACTGAGTCTGGCCTAGGTTCTGTACTCTCCAATGAATGCACTTAGGGGGGAAACCCACAAAAAAGGTTTGTGGCTTTACTTGTTAATAAATATCAGTTCAAGGAGGAGGAGGAGGACCCTGTAGGAGGACAAGCAGTCTCAATTAACCTGGACCCCGGAGATCTCTCAGACACTGGATCACCAACCAGGCAGCATACACCAGCTGATATGAAGCCCCCAACACATATACAGCAGAGGACTGCTGGGTCTGGGTTCAGTCAGAGAAGATGCACCTAATCCTCAAGAGACTGGAGGCCCCAGGGAGTTTAGCGGTCTGGTGGGGTGGGAGTGGGGGGATGGGGACATCCTTGTGGAGACAGGGGGGGTGGGGAGGAGGTATGGGATGTGGAACAGTCGGAGGGTGGACTGGGAGGGAAATAAAATCTGGAGTGTAAAAAGAAAAGAAAAAGAAAATAAATAATAATAATAATAAAAACAAATATCAATTCATCGAGGGTTCTTCTATGGCAGCAAAATCATGGTGGTGTTTTCCATGTGGGTGGAACAGACAGCAAGGACTCTGCAAGACTAGACTCCATCTTGCCTTGCTCCCCTGGGGATACAAGGAAGGCTGGGGGACCACTGTGTGCAGAAGCTCACCTTTCCCTGAACCTTGCTTCTCTACCAACAACACCTTCTGTCGTGAAAGATGTAATTCAAAATTGATTTTTAAAAAGGATTGAGACAAACATCCTTAAAGACACATAAAATCAAATGCTATTTAAACAACCTGAGAAAGTTATATGTTTTAGTTTTTGATAAAAACTAAACTAATAAAATTCTTTATGAAAATAGCCCCAAGGAAAATCTTGATAGAGACCTCTGGCTTCATGGCTCAAAACAGAAGTAAGAGACCAAAAACGTATTGCTGTATAAACTGATTTCACAGCAAGTCAAAGTCACTGACTATAAGATCCCAGCTGAAGCGGCTGGAGCAATGGCTTCACAGTAGAAGACCCAGCTTTGATTCCCAGCATCCACATGGAGGCTTATGTCCATCTGTGATACTAGTCCCAAGGGATCCAGTGCTTTCTTCTGGCCTCTGCAGGCACTGCATGCATGTGGTGCATAGACATGCATGCAAACAAAACACTCACACACATATAATAAATAAAATTAAATTTAACAAAAAAACTATGACGGAATTGAAACCATTAAAAAAAAAAAAATCTTTAAGAAAGATCCTGACTGAGTGGGATCAATAAAGGAGAACATGTGCTCCCTGGCTCTGACCACAGACATAGATTTGACAGAAATTTAGAAGATAGATACTGATTAAAAATGCAGTCAGTTGGGTCATTACATTAAGTCATAGATAATATGTAAGATATCTATTTTCACACACGTGCATGCACCACAGACACACAGTCTGACTCTATCTTTACATCCATGCATATATGAATAGAATATGTAGAAGAGCAGAGTGTCTCTCCATTTTTCTCTTTTGAGCCCCATCCCTCACTCCCAAATATATGCAGCCCGCTCTAGACCCTCCTGCATTTCTAGCCCTCCTTCCTTCTCTGTGTCTCTCCATCTCTCATAGGCCCAATCTCCATCTCAGAAACACGGTCTGAATTAAAGAGAATTAACTCACCCAAAGATCCCATGGCGGTCTGTATCAGATTCTGTTTTCTCCAAAGAAACTAGCTATAAATCAAGGTTTCGAAGTGAGTCTTGAATTACAGGATCGTTAATTCTGAGACAGTAAGATACTACAAATGGAAAATATTTAGAAATCCCTCTATTGGGAACCATTTTGTTCCTCTAGCCCTCTTCCGTTGATACACAGCTCTTCTTACAACTGTGGAGAGAACTGGTTGCTTGCCAAGCCATGGGCTGGTGTGGAAGAAATAGTATATGGGGTATGGTCCGAACAGCAGAATGAACTTTTCAACAGAAATGTCAGCCCTGCTTATGCTAAAGTTCCTAGAAGACGTTTCTGCCCAGTCACACGGGGAGGCTGTGTAACCACACCTCTGCTACAGATATCACAGAAAATTCTAAATAATTCTCTTTGAGGGTCACAGCATAGCAATATCTGTAGCTTGAAATAATATCTCTGAACTTTTGAGTGCATGTTTTTTATTTTTAAAATCCATTAAAAGTCATTTGAATTTAAATATAGCACTTAAACTTGGTTAAATACCATCTGAGGTCAAAACAAAACATAGCTTAAAAGTCCTACCCAGGATAAGTTATTTTTCTACCTGTTCCGATGTTGGAGTCTACCCACACATAAAGAACGCATGCTAATGGGAAGAGATAATATGATTCCCAACTAGTTCTGAAAGTCATTCAAGACTTTAAGAGTAACCATAGGATCTCTTTAGGTTTCTACTTCAAATGGACTGATATTTTTTATACATATGGATATTCTGTTTGTTTGTTTGTTTGTTTGTTTTTTAACAAAATTTCTAGGCAGGCAAGGTACCTTGGTGTGTAAAAGCACTTGTCACAGAAACCTGAAGATCTGAATTCAATTCCCAGAACTCAGGTAAAAATGGACGGTGCAATGGAGTACATCTGTAATCTGGCATTTCTACCACAAGATGAAACATAGAGACAGAAAAGTTGCCTGAGGCTTGAAGGCCAAGGAGGCTGGAGTATGGTACGCAGCATCAAAGAAAGACCCCGCCTCAAACAAGGTATAAAGTAAAAACTTACTCCTCCAACCTGTCCTGACCTCCTCGTGCAGTGTGGCGTGTTGTGCTTGCGTGCACATGCGTTCACCCCCCCCCCCCCATGTTCTTTTTGTTTTACAAACAAGAGGGATAACAGTACTCCTGAAGGTTAGCGTATCCAGGTCCAGCCCCTCCATCCGGATTAGCATTCTTGGAAGAGGAATGCCAGTAGGCTGAGCTGGCGCAGAGCCCGGTTTCCTTGACAACTCGCTCTCCAAATCTGACAGCAGGCGCCACCTGCTGTCGATACCAAGCAAGCACAACAAACGGGCATCCTGCTGGAAATCTAAGAGGGAGATGCAGGTGGATTATTTGTGGAGGCAGAGGAAGCTCGAAGGAAATGCCCAGACTGGAATGCAGTAAACAGGACCAAGAAGACTGGAAACAGGATGAGGTGTTACTTACTACCCATGTGTCTTCTTGCCCATGGGATAGGTGGGTTGCCATGAGTGATCGTAATATAACTGACCTATGTGCATGAGAGTGTCTGTGTACGTGTGCACATACGTGCACATGCATGTGGAGGCCAGAGGGAACCCTTTGTTATTCCCTAAGTGCTGTCCACCTTATTTATTTTTTGTTTGTTGTTAGTTTTTAATGACAGGAAGACCAGGTATCTCATTGGTCTAGATCTTGCTAAGTAGGCTAGACCGGCTTGGCCTGTGAACCTCAGGGATCAGCCTGTCTCTACCTCTGCAGCACCAGGATTACAAGTCTGTCATATCACCACAGCCTTATCGTTTTGGTTTGTTTCAGATTATCAAGACAGGGTTTCTCTGTGTAGCCATGGCTGTCCATGGCTCACTCTGTAGACCAGGCTAGCCTCATACTCAGGCTGCCACTGCTGGTACTAAAGGCATCTGCTACCACCACTGGGTGGACCATCAGGTTGTTAGGACAAGCACTTCACTGACTGAGACACCATCCCGCCCATTGTAGAAAACAAAAGGTTCCGGTGTACAGAATGTGGGGATGGAAGTCAGATGATCTTATCATTTCTGCCTTGCCATGGCAGAGACATTGATAGGTAACTCTATTTCCTTCATCGATTGTTTAACTCAAAGCTCAAGGAGTTTAAGTTGTCGTGGAGACATTAAATTTACACTAGGAATGAGCTCAGGAAGGTTAAGTAAGTTTCCTGAACTCACGCAGCTTGTTTGGTGGTTTGAATAGGAGTGGCCCCCATAGAATACTTGGCTCACAGGGAGTGACACTTTTAGGGGGTGTGGCTTTGTTGGAGGAATTGTGCCACTGGGAAGGTGGGCTTTGAGGTCTGAGGTGCTCAAGCTAGACCTAGTGGGGCAGTCTCCTGCTGCCTATGGTCAAGATAAAGACGTCTCATTTCCTTCTGCAGCACTGTGTCTGCCTGCACACTGCCGTGCTTCCTGCCATGACGATAATGGACTGAACCTCTGAAACTGTAAGCCAGTTCCAACGAAATGCTTTCCTTTATAAGAGTTGCTGTTGTCTTGGTGTCTCTTCACAGCAAAAGAACACTGACTAAGGAAGCTTGTAGGTGTCACAGTTGAAGTAGAAATGTTCTGCTTGTCCCTGGGTTGCTGTTTCATTGGCTGTCGGTTAACAGTTGGGGTGTGTGTGTGTGTGTGTGTGTGTGTGTGTGTGTGTGTGTGTGTGTGATCAGTCCCCACATATCACCACACAGCACACATGGCACCACCACTGCCATACCCTAAGATAATGTGCGTGATTTAGGCTGCTTCTCCTTCCCATTGGCCGCTCAATATTCTGGAAGTGGCCAGTTGAAGATGAGGCCAAAAACCTCATCTAACCAGAGCAATGCATGCTCTCCGTTCTGCAGCTCGCCAGCCAGCCAGCCCACAGCTGCACAATTTGCTTGAGCCAGAGACAAATCACAAACACAAGGAAAGAAAAACTCATGGAGGAAATGAGATTCTCCCCCAAAGTGGCAGAGTTTTTATCTCCCTCTCCAGTAGCTGTTCTCCCGACTCAAACCTCTGCTCCCTTGAAGACACCTCTGAAGTTTGGACTTGTTTTCATCTGGCAAATGCAGTGGCTGGGACACCTCTATCTTGTGTCTTTCAATTTAGCCTCTTGAGATTACTGAGAACATTTCTCCACCTACCATCTGCGCCATTGAGAAGGCTGGAGTTCAGTGCAGGGAATGCATAAAGAAGATATAGTTATAATTTGACTCCCAAAGCAGCCTTAGAGTCGATTAGATCATGTTTGTGGGTGCTTGGCAGACGCTGGATGGGACTGTGAACATGTCAAGGGTCAGCTGCTGGGTAGTGGGTATGAAGAAGTTGGCACAAGAATTAGGTCGCACTGACGCTCACAGGAAGCCCTGAAGTGAATGTTTGGGAAGAGAGAGAAGGGAGTCACGGGAACAGGCAGGAGTGGACAACTTACTTTACTGCTACATACCTTAATTTCCTTATTTGAGATGGTAAGACATGATGGTTCTGGAAGTTCTGTGGGGTTATCAGAAGCCTTGGCTGAGCATTTAGTGGCCGTGTATCCCTGACTTCAGCTCTTCTCATCTTTCTAAAGTAAGGACGATAACAGCAGACTTCTTGTAGGCTTACTGTGAGAATCACATAATGACAGCAGAGTAGTGTCCAGAACAGATAGGCACTTGGTAATTAGGGCAATTATTATCATGCCAGGAGCCAGACTGTGTTAGTCAAGGTTTCTATTCCTGCACAAACATCATGACCAAGAAGCAAGTTGGGGAGGAAAGGGTTTATTCAGCTTACATTTCCACATTGCTGTTCATCACTAAAGGAAGTCAGGACTGGAACTCAAGCAGGTAAGGAAGCAGGAGCTGATGCAGAGGTCATGGAGGGATGTTTCTTACTGACTTCTTCTTGCTTGCTTCTCTTGGCTTGCTCAGCTGGCTTTCTTATAGAGCCCAAGACTACCAACCCAGGGATGGCACCACCCACAGGGGGCTGTCCCCCCTTGATCACTTATTGAGAAAATGCCTTACCGCTGGATCTCATGGAGGCATTTCCTCAACTGAAACTCCTTTCTCTGTGATAACTCCAGCTTGTGTCAAGTTGACACTAAGCCAGCCAGTACACAGACGAAGACTGAATAAGACCTTGTGGTGGTGAAACATCACTGTCAACTGGGTAGGACTTAGAATCACCACGGAAACCAACATCTGAGCCCATCTGTGAAGTGTTTTATTGTACACTTCCTAATTCTGAAATAATTTTCACTCAAAAAAAGTTACATGCATGCATGCACACATGCTACAGTAGAACACCATTCATAAAAATTTCAAAAACTTGTTTTGCCCAACAACCGATGGTCTGCATCTTATCACGCCGGTTGTACAAGGCACAGTATTGGAGAGCAGTCTCCCAGTGACAGCTTCTGTAAACAGAGCCTCCATAGGTCGTGCAAGCATACGCTCAGGGAAAGAAACGGAGTAACATCTGTGTGAAAACTTGCCTGAGACTAATAGTTCCAAAGTTCAGGAAAGCAGTTTCTTCTTTAGCGGTAGAAGCAAAGCATTGAGCTAGTACATGAGGGCCTCCACTGTAATAATGCTGGGGGTGGCGCACAGATATGCTCTTTATTACTTTCTGTAATTTCATCTCTAAAAACTCTGTGTAAGCAAGAAAGAAGAAAAATGCCCAGAGAGAAGACAAAGGCCAGAGAGACATATGGGAAAGCCAGTCGAAAGCGCAGAACCATGATGCATTGTCTTTCTGGTGTGCTGTGTATCTGGCTTGTTATCGTTTGGAGGAAGATAGATGGATTTGGAGGAAATTTGTGCTTATAATATGGAGAGATAGTTATTATTGTGTTTATATTTGTTGGGTTTTGGTATCAGAATAGGCTAGCTTCAGAGTTTTGTGATAGCTTAGGTTGTGTGTGCTTTTTTGGCATTTGGCCCCCTCAAGGAAATTTAAAAGAGTCTTGAAGAGGACACATGCTCAACAGTCCTTTAAGGGTTTAATTACAAGTCCCAGAAAAAGGCTGGAGAGATGGCTCAACAGCCAAGTGTGCTTGCTGCTCTTCCAGAGGTCTGGGGTTCAGTTCCTCCCCACATCAGTTTGCTTACAACTGCTTGTAATATCAGCTCCAGGGAATCTAATGTCCTCTTTCTGGTTCCCATAGAGACCTACACAAGTGTACACACAGGCACGCACACACAGAGAAACGCACACAGGCACACAGAAACACACACACACACAAGCACACATACACAGACAGGTACATACACACACAGAGGCACACACAGAGGCACACACATACAGACACACATACACAGGCACACATATACACAGGCACACACACACAGGCACATGCACACAGGCTCACATACACAGGCACACACACACACAGGCACACACAGAGGCACACACACACAGACACACATATACAGACACACATACACAGGCACACACATACACAGGCACACACACACAGGCACATGCACACAGGCTCACATACACAGGCACACACACACAGGCACACACACAGGCACACATACACAGGCACACACACACATTAAAAACAATAAAAATTATAGTACAATATACCAAAATCTGTAGGCTCCAGAACAGTGTTTGTGAGTCTATAGCAATAAGCACACACATTAAAAACAGAACAAAACCAAACCCTCAGAAAGACTAAGACTGCTCTTCAACAACTAAGAAAAATACAAACAAATTAAGCTGACATTTTGTATAAGGAAAGAAATAAATGTAACAATAAAATAATAAAACAAATAGATCAGATCAGAATGTAAAAAGATACAAAATGTCAAAGAGACAGTTGGTTTTAAAGGAGCAGCAAGATCAACATTTAACCAGACTAGCAAAGAAAAAGGATGGGACATGTAAATAAAACTAGAGATGACAAAGGAGAAATCACAGTTGACAACCACAGGAAGGCAAGGAGCACAAAGTACTGTGAACAGCTGTTACCACACACTGGAAAGCACACACAACCTAAGCGGTCACAAAACACTGAGAAACGTCTACGCTAGCCATCATGGCTATGCATGATTCACACGTAGGATGCGGGCGTGGTTCCACACATGGAAATCAGTAAACAGGGATATACGCAAATTATTATAGTAATAGAAACAGAAAAAATAGTGTATAAGAGTCAAAGATCTTCACAATAAAAACGTTCAACAAATTAAGTATAGGAAAGAATATAACTATAAATATTAGGGCTATCTATTAAAACCACACAGCCAGTTTCATACTGAATGGGCCAAACTACAGATGTCAACTTTTACTGATTTTATGTCATACAGAACTAGAAATCTAAGCAATAGCAATTAGGCAAGAGAAAAAAAGGATATTCAAATTGGAAAGAAATTAATTTATGTTTTCAAACGAACACAAGTTTATACGTAGAAAAAAACACAGATTTTCTAACTTTAGAACAACTTCAGTAAAGTTTTAGAACACAAGATCAATATGCAAATCAACAGCATGCTCTACTGAACTTAATACTGGATTTACTAGGAAAGGATGGCGGAGTCGTCTCATTCGTAATAGCCACAAAAAAATTAGTTAGAAATAAATTTGAGCAAGGAAGCGAAAGGCTTCAACAAAATTGTAGAACACCGATGGGAGTATTTATAGAGGACGCAGCAAAGTGGGAAGATTTGTTGAGCTCAAAGAGCAGAGCTCAATGGTATGAGCTAAATTAGCACTGAAAACCCCCGGAATGTGATGAGACTGCACAAAGTAATTCTACCCATTCTACAAGAGGTAAAAGACAACCTACTAATGACAACTATAGATAAAATGGCCGAAGGATGATGCTGAAAATGATGTGAGTACTGACATTTAAAACAGAGCATGGAGGGGTTGGAGAGATGCTCAACAGGTAATATCTTGCAGAGAACCCAAGTTCAAGTCCCATTACCTCTGTTGGTCAGGACCGTCTGCAACTCCAGTGCCACAGCATCTGAACACCGTCTTCTGGATTCTAAGGGCACAAAGCACACACATGGTACATAGACATGCATGCAGGCAAAACATCCATGTACATACAAAATAATAATGTTTAAGAACATAAAATGTATATGTAGAAAACAGTAAGGTAGTTGCTGCTGTCCGGTTGAAGCAGGCTACTTTAAGGACAAAGAGTTCTGCTTGAGGAGTTTGGTGAAAACAAAGAAGAAAAACATTAGTGTAAGGAGACACACACGGACACACACACACACACACACACACACACACACACACACACTTTTTTTTTTTTTTTTTAGTACAAGAGATTCCAATCCTAGGACTACAGAAAACCACAGCGATAGCAGCAATTGAGGAAGAGAAAACAAAGTATTTATGAAGTTAGCAGAAAACAATAACAAAGTAGCAATAAAGTCCTTGTCTGCTGGTAATTAACTAGAGCATGCATGGATTAACTTCTCTAGTTAAAACAGGCAGAACAACTCTGTGGATAAAATTATAAGACCCAATTACAGGCTTCCTGCAAGGCATTATATCTCATGTAAGCACACACACATATGAAAGCGAAGGTCGAGAAACCAAGAGGGCTGGGCTCACTGTCCATGTAGAGCAGACAAAATGGCTTTAAAGAACTGTCAAAAAGAGATACAGACAGATGGTATACACTGATGGAGAGATCAACCCAAGAGAATATAAAATTTGTAAGTAAACCCAAGAGAATATAAAACCTGTGTGTGTGCATGTGTGCGTGTATGTATGTGTGTATGTATGTATGTTTGTATGTAATCTCAAATACAAATAGATATGAAGGGAGAGACAGATTGTTATAAAATAATAAGAGACTTCACTTACTTTTAATAGTAGATGAAGATCTAGATAAAAACTTAATGAGGAAGTACTGAGCTTGAGCGGTGCTTCAAACTCAACAAACCTGGCAGACATCCAGCACATTCCATACGTCAGCAATAGAATATACATTCGTCTCAAAGGCACTTGGGACATTCTCTAGAGAATATTACATCTTAAGGTACAAAAGAGGTCTCCGAAAACTAAGAAGACCGAAACCATATGGATTCAGCCAGGCACAAATTGAAGCTATTAACAAGTCTGTCCTGTGCATGTGCAGACTTTGATTCAGGTCTCTACTCTCTAAACAATATTGCAGCATCAACTATCTGGTTGTTTACAGACATGAAGGACATGTGCAGACGAGATGCAACCATGACCCAGATCCTGAGCAGCCATGGGTGTTGGTACCTACAGGAGTTCCCAGAGGCAGAGCCCCCAGGTCATGCTGGGAAAATAAGCAACCGGCTCCTGAATAAGCAACGGGGCCATGAAGTAGTTGAAAAGGAAATTAAAATTTATCTTGAGACAAACAAAAACAGAAATAAAACAAACTAAACCTTATGGGAGGCAGCAGAAATTCTAGGAAGTTATATTCATAACTGTTCACATCAAAAAGAGAAAGAAAGAAAAAAAGAACTCAAAGCTGCTTGGTGTGGCCTTCAATGAGCCAGCAAGAGAACTAAGCTGAACTGAGCACTCTGAAGGGCATAACAGCAGCAATAAACAGACACAAGAAAAACCACTCGAAACCCAAGAAAATGAAGAGCCGGTTTAAGAAAAGACAGTTTTAATGGCAAATCTTACTTAGCTCAAGTAAGAAAAGAAGGAGAAGGCCCAAACAGAATCATAAAGGAAGTATGTGCACCTCAACAGATTCCACAGAAATACCAATGAACCCGAGAGTAAATAATTACACACTAATGCAGTGAGGAACCTAGGAGAAATGGATAAATTCCTAAGCACAAACAACTTTCCAAGATCTAACCATGAAGAAACAAAACCTCAACAGGCAAACCATGCATAAGGCGATTTAATTGGTAATAAAGTATCTCTCTGGGAGGGAACGGGATAGGGGAAGTCAGGTCATGATGGTGCACTGTTGAATTCTACAAATCAAACACATAAGGACTGCTCCACCCCCTCCAAAAAAAAAAAATCAGAGAGGCAGAAATAGTTTCAGACTGATGTCATGCAGATGGCAAAGCCAGACAAGCACAGGATAAGCAAAGTAAACTGTGGGTTGATATTCCCCATAGAGGTCTAAGTCCAACACTAAACAAGTAAACTAAATTCCACCACACGCCAAACAGATCATTTGCTAGGACAAGTGGAATAAGTGGAATATTTCCCTGGGATCCAAGGGTAGCAACTTACAGAAGCCGCAGAGGTGTTAACAATGCCTAAGGCTTAGAGGAATGGAGCTGCATAGTGCCCTGATGCTATTAATCTACATTGTGTACAAATATCCAATGACCAAAATAGACCTTGAAAAGATGTATGAATATTATAAAAAGTAAATATGGTATATGACACTAAGAAAATGAAAGACAAAACCATGTGTCTACTCACTAACTGCAGAAAACAACTGACAAGATTTAACATTCTTTCATGGTTAAAAAAAAAACACATTAAAAAAAAATCTTGCCAATAAATTAGGCTCAAAGGAAGATGACTGGACACAATAAAAGCCACTTCTTTCAGATACTTCTAGTTTCTGTCAAGTTGACAAAACAAAAAACCTACCCCACACACAAATAAATGAATTTGAAAATAATAATCTAAACATATAGACAGAAGATGTAATGTTAAAAACAGTAACAACAACAACAACAAAAGTGAAGCCTTCCCCATTGTTGGTCCAGGAAACATTTTTGTTTGTTCGTTTGATTGTTTATTGTTTTTTTGAGGAGTTTTTTGGACACCAAGGGTGTATATCTCAAAAACAGAAAACAAGGTTGTACTAAAACAAAAAGCTTTTGAACCAAAACCAAAACAACAGTATAAAGAAGCGCCCACAGATTGAAAGAAATATTTGCAATCTGCCATTCTAATAAGGACTTAATAGTCAAAACACACAAGAAACTTAAATAACTCAATATCAAGAGAACAAAGGCAAATGGAGCAAAGCAGCACAGCTGGGAAGGCATCCCAGTGAGGGGATCAGAAGCGCCCAGTTTTAATGCTGAGCACAGGGCCTACAGCTGAGGCTCACTGGGAGCACCTGCCTAGCCTGCATGAGGCCCTGCCTTCAACCCCCAGCTTGGGGAAGAGGGGAGGAAAGATGATCATGAATCTGGACAGGGATTTCTCAGGCAAAGTTGAACTACAAAAAGAGTGTAAGCAAATAAACTATTGGATACAGTGTATGGGGACTGAAACTAGCCCAGCCATTATGAGAAAGCATGAAGTGATACAGAATTACCCTGTGATACAGAATTACCCTGTGATACAGAATTACCATGTGATACAGAATTACCCTGTGATACAGAATTACCCTGTGATACAGAATTACCCTGTGATACAGAATTACCCTGTGATACAGAATTACCATGTGATACAGAATTACCCTGTGATACAGAATTACCCTGTGATACAGAATTACCCTGTGATACAGAATTACTCTGTGATACAGAATTACCCTGTGATACAGAATTACCATGTGATACAGAATTACCATGTGATACAGAATTACCATGTGATACAGAATTACCCTGTGTTACAGAATTACCCTGTGATACAGAATTACCCTGTGATACAGAATTACCCTGTGATACAGAATTACCCTGTG
>CM052704.1:122095474-122186601 GCA_028551405.1 Uromys caudimaculatus
ACAGAATTACCCTGTGATACAGAATTACCATGTGATACAGAATTACCCTGTGATACAGAATTACCCTGTGATACAGAATTACCATGTGATACAGAATTACCCTGTGATACAGAATTACCCTGTGATACAGAATTACCATGTGATACAGAATTACCCTGTGATACAGAATTACCATGTGAGGAACCAATCTGAAGAGTTGTGTGTAGTTAGTTGTGTGCAGTTGTGTGTGCATGGTGTTCACTGCAGGACTAGTAACCATAGGCAGGAGTCGAGAGAATTCCTCCTCTGGGGAGACACAAGCAACACCTACCCTTCCTTATAAGGTCCCAACAATAAACCAAAGTAAGGAATTCGCTCGGGTTTCCCGTGGAACCAATGAGTTTAGTGGCTTACTCACAGCACATGGATGGGGGTCACTGGCACGAATGTGGAATGTGGTTGCCTCTACAGCAGCACGCTGGAAGGTCTCCCCCCACACACACGGTGTGGGAGATGGCTTGCCCATAGTCAGAGTTGGAACCTTTTCCTTGTGTTTCCTCAGCTTACACTCTCTAGTCCCTCCATGACCTGATCCCCCAGGACTGTGTGATTAAGGCAGAATTGCCCACAAATGGCTGGGGAGATAACAGGAGTCTGAGGGTCCGGTGACCCTCCCGGACACCTCCTGCCATGAGCAAATGTCAATAATCCCCAGGCCCATTTGTGATGAATGTAAGCAGGCACAGCTGATCTCATGAAGATGGTGGCTGTTTGCTTAAAGGACTCAGAAGATGGAGGTCAAAGGTCCGAGGCAGGAGGACTGAACTGTACTCTGCACTACCGGTCACACAGGAGGTGAATGGAGCCAACAATATTGTACATTTCAAATTTTCTCTAGTTAATAACTCAAATTCTCACTCTAAGAATGACAAGCATTTGAGGCAGAGGATTAGCTAATTACTTTAATTGTTGCACATTGTATTTATGAATCACAGCGTTACACAGCAGCCCATGAATACAGACAAGCTCAATTTACAATGAAGTTTAAAAAAGAAAGAAAGAAATGAAATGAAATTCTCTTGATTTTTATCAAAGGCTTATGTTCACTTGTAGCTTTTGAACTTCAGATGCCCAAAAATGTGATAAAAAGGTAGGTGGTTTCTGTGCTGATATCAAAACCCAGAATAGCAAGTTAAAATCCTGCAGCTCCACCTCTCTCTCTGTCCTTACCAGTTAACAAAGCTCAGAAGATAAAGATGGAAAAAGATAGACAAGGAAGCTGACATTTGTGGGTGGACACTCTGAGGGGTCTTAAGTTACTCTGTGCAGTTGTTAAACACAATGGTTGCCTGCTCTTTTGTTCATCCCTGAGCCCAAGACAAGCCTGGGAGCCCTTCAAGATTTCATTTGTTTTAACCCACTGAGTCTGTATAGGTAGAAAGATTTCTGTGCAAACAATGCTTGAAACCCTCGTGAGGAAAAAATGAAAATGCACACAAGTACACAGGGCTAAACAGAGGAGTTTCTCCATTATCAGGAGTTTGGCTTAAACCAGCACAAAACAGTAGGGGGAGAATTCCTGGGAAACATGGCCTCTGCCTGGTTCGATCCTGTGTACAGGGTTTCCTGGTGCAGGAGCCGAACAAGCACATTCACTAAGATTTCCAATGTTCTTAGATCTGAGCAAGTCAGCTTCATGAGCACACATATACATATTCACACGAGAGAGAGAGAGAGAGAGAGAGAGAGAGAGAGAGAGAGAGAGAGAGAGAGAGAGAGAGAGAGAAGCAGGCACTTCTCTCTGAGTGAGGCAGGACTGAGCACAGCTGGGCCAGGACAGCAGAGCAGTGTCCACCACTTTGCCAACACCAGCTCAGCTCCCAGACATCAGAGACAGGTCCCCCAATATACCTCCTGCCAGTGTATCTGTGTAGTTCCACCAGCAGTGACCAGAGGATGACCACATTGGCAAGGACAGTCAGAGGAACGACTTCATCTGTGGTCCTGAATCTACATGAGACTTAGAAGATCTAACATGTATTTGGCAGAGATTTGGGGGAAGACTGAGCAGGATGCAGGCAGATGAGGTGCCAAGAGGATTTGGGAAGTAGTAGTCATGCAGTGGCATTCAAACCCGCAGGGAGCTTTTACATCCACGCTTTACTCAGATCCTGGGAGAAGGTGCTGTCCTACCAACTTCCAGGAAGGTCACCCGCACCTCTCAAAGGACCATGAGAGCCACATAAGCTGCGAAAACCACAAAATATCCTCAAAGCAAAATGTCTTTGTTTCTGTTGTTCTTGCCTCCTACCTTGATTTCATAGATCTTCCTGAAGCTTTTTTTAGTTACATTGTTTATTCTTGTTCAAAGTTTACAGCTCTGGGTGGGAGGGTGAAACATTCCTTTAATGCTCAGCCCTGGACCCTTCCAGGCATACAGGCTGCACATACTAGCAGGAAACTGAGGCTGGTCCACTGGCTCAAAATGTAACAAAGTTGGTAGCCATATTCTGTTGCCCCAGCCAGCCATCTAAATCAGAGGAGAGAGAGTTTCCCATTACCCAAAGAGGTGAGGGTGTGGGCAAGCTCTCCTTAGACATGGGTAAGGATGTGCATCTCTGCAGCTCCTTAAACTTAAGGGGAATAAAAATGTGAAAAAGGAGCCATAGGATGGGACTGCATTTGAATGGCAGCAGGCAGACGACAGCAGCAAAACAGACAGGAAACTGCCAAAGCAGCAATGGGAAGAAGGTGAGAGTGAAGTGTCTTGGTTATATCTCTTCTGGCTGTGACACAAGCAGCCTAGGGGAGAAAGGGTTTGTTTTGTTTTGTTTTTATTCACTTTCACAGCCCTCCCCTCTCTTCCCAGTGCTCCCTCACATACCCCTCCTCCCAAACTCATTCCCCTTCTCCTCTGAGAAAGGGGAGCCCCCCTGCCCCGGGTACCAACCCAGCCTGGCATATCAAGTCACTGCAGGACTAGGTACATCCTCTCCCACTGAGGCCAGACAAGGTAGCCCACTTAGGGGAACAGGATCCACAGGCCACCCCCACTCCAGATGTTGGGGGACCTGTATGAAGACCAAGCTGGCTGCACTTCTGTTACATGTGTGCAGGGGACCTAGATCCAGCCCATGTGTGGTCTTTGGTTGATGGTTCAGTTTCTGGGATCCCCCAAGGGTCTAGGTTAGTTGACTCTGTTGGCCTTCTTGGGGAGTCCCTATCCTCTCAGGGACCCTCAACCTTCCCCCAACTCTCCCACATGACTTCCCTAGCTCCATCTGATGTTTGGCTGTGGGTCTCTGCATCTGTTTTGGTCAGTTGCTGGGTGGAGCCTCCCAGAAGACAGTTATGCTAGGCTCCTGTCCGAAAGCACGACAGAGTATCATTAACAGGGTCAGGGGTTGGTGCTTGCCCATGGGATGGGTCTCAGGTTGGGGCAGTTATTGGCTGGCCGTTCCCTCAGTCTTTACTCCGTCTTTGGCTCTGCTTTTCTTGTAGGCAGGACAGATTTTGGGTGGCATGTTTTGTGGGCAGGTTGGTGTCCTTATCGCTCCACTGGGAGTCCTGCCTGGCTACAGGAGATGGTCACTTCATGCTCCATATCCCCCTCTGCTAAAGGTCTCATCTAAGGTCACCCACATAGACTCCCTGGAGCCTCCCCCATCCCAGGTCCCTGGCACATTCTGGAGATGCCTCCCCCCCGATTTCTATTCATAAGCCCAGCCCTCTCCCCGGCTCTCCCTGCACCTGAACCCCCTGCCCTATTCCCCTCCCCATCCCTTCTCCCAGCCAGTATCCTCCAGCTATCCACCTCTGATGTCTATTTTATTTCCCTTCTAAGTGAGATCAAGCCTCCTCCCTTGGGTACTCCTTTTATTTGCTTTTTGGGTCTGTGGTTTGTCGCACAGTTCTCCTGTCCGTTATGGCTGACATCCACTTATAAGTGAGTACATACCATGCATGTCTTTCTAGGTCTGGGTGAGCTCACTCAGGAGGATGTTTTCTAGTTCAATCCATTTGCCTGCAAATTTCATGATGTCTTTGATTTTAATAAAAGGGTTTATTTTGGCTTACAGTTCCCAGACACAGTCCCTCATGCTGGGGAGGCATGGCAGGTGATCTGAAGCAGGCTGCTGTCACAGCCCAGTCAGAGCAGTGGGAGATGCACATCAGAGATCAGCTCACGCCCTCCTTTTTACTTAGTGTATCCCAGCTGTGGTGGGCTTCCATGCCCTCCGTTCTAGGCTCCCATGAGTCATTCTGCTCCCACATGAACTGAGTGACTGTCTTGTCTATTTTTTTCAGCCTGAGTCCTTCCTGCTCACTCTCCTCGGAGCGGGAGGTAGTCTCACCCTTCCCGTAGCTGTTTTCCTCAGGCACTGTCCTGGGCTTCTTGCTTCCCTGGTGGGTCCCATCCTAAGGTTCCCCTAACCACGTTCCACTCTCAATAAACAAAAGCCACAAGGTCAGGTGCAATACCTACTTTGTCCCAAGATTAATTTTGACCATTTCTACCTAGTAGAACACTCACATGCCCTCCAAATTTATACAGATGTCAAACTCTTGGGCCTATGGAGGCTGCCATCAGTTCACAGACATGATTGAAGCGGCTGGGTAGTGACCCAGTAGAGCTGGCAGGACAGCAGTGAACTGGAGTCCAGAGCCCACAGGAGAAGACAATCACCCTGAGCTTGCTGTCACTGAGAGGGAACAAAGCAGGCCCCTCCTGGTCCAGAGGTGTTGGCGTCTCTGAACCCTCCTGATTTTGTAAAAGCTTGAACTAATTAAGCATTACTTCTACCCCCACACCCAGACCAGCATGCTTCCGCTTACATTATGTGAATGGACTTCCTAAAGCTCCCAATCTTTCTGCCCACAGAGCTGGCTGGCCAGTGGCCATGTGGTAGCCAAAGCCTCAGACCTGCCACCCTGACCACAGTGACCCACACAGATAGTCTCCACATGCACTCACTCATCTGTCTGCAGGTCCTATAGGATGGGTCTGCCATGGAGATGTCTCCCCAAGGCATGGCCAGGTCTCCCCTTCAGGAGCTGAAGTTTTCCTCAGCTGCATCAGCTAACAGCATTAAACTGGGCCCTGTAAAGGACCTCATCTTCCTCTAAAGAGAACCACTCACTCAAGGTGTCTCTCCTCACACACATCCAGTCATTAATGTTCTTTGATGTTGGTAATGGTGGAAGCCTGGCATCTTCCTCATGATGCTAGTGGAGCTAGAAGGAGCACCTAGCCCAGAGCTCCTGTAGTTCAGGGAGGCTCATGCTGTCTGTCAGTCCCTGTCAGGCATTCCCCTTCCTTTGCAGTTTCTCACGAAGTCATGAGGTTCTTCTTCCTTTTGCTCTACTGAGCTACTTCAGGGAGGTCTAGAGAATACCTTTTCCATGGTGGGAAAGGGAAGGAAATTTTTAAGAAATAAGACCCCGCCCACTGGGGTTAGAGAGGTATCTCAGTGTGTAGGAGCACAGCAGTTCTTCCAGACAACCCACCTTAGGTTCCCAGCACCACCTGAAGGCTCATAACCATCTGGAGCTCCAGGCCCAGGAGAGCCAGTGTCTACCTCCCGCAGGCAGCAGGCATACCTGCGGTACACAGACAGACATATAAGCAGAAAAGATACCCATCCACATAAAATAACTAAAATTTAAAAACAACCCCTCCAACTGTAACAGCCTCCCTGCATCACCGAGCACCCAGAGCCACACAGGGGACCGAGCATGGTTTCATTCCTTCACTCACTAGGGACTCTTATGTCTCCACTTCCCCAGAGCCAGATTACAAGCCAGTGCTTGGGGGTCGGATATTAAACTCAGGTTCCCCTGTTAGCACTTGGGCCCACTGAGCCGCCTCCCCAGCACCTGCAGTAACTCATCATCATTAACGCTTTTATATCAGTTTTAGTCTGTGATGCCTGTGTCCTGAACCTGCCATTCATGGTGTGACAGAAGGCTCACCATGCTACTCCTCTGTCTAAGAATGCAGTGGGGCTGGGCGGTAGTGGCACACACCTTTGATCCCAGTACTTGGGAAACAGAGGCTGTTGGATCTCTGAGTTGGAAGCCAGCCTGGACAGCCAGGGCTACATAGAGACCCTGACTCAAAAAGAAAAGAATGCTGCTCTTTTATGTGTCCTTCTGCAGAGTTGCTTAGCAGATTGACTGTGTGGAATTTTTATTTCCCTTACCCAGAACTACCCCCATTGAATCAAGACTGCTTAAGAGCAAGAACTGGGTTGTACATGTCTGTGCTCCCAGAGACAAGCAGCAGGCCTGATGGGTAAGTTTGCACAATGCTTGCTGGAGTCAGCTGGATTCTCCTGCATAGCCAATGGGAAATATGGTAGCACCATTTTTTATGACTTCTGGAGGGGGGAATGGAATTAGAAGTACCCAAAAAGTCTCACAGGGCACAACTTCAAAGATCTCTTCCTCTAACACAGTTAACAACCCAAGGAATTCCAGCATCACCCCTGAGTCTGCACAGGTTCACCTAGCTCTGAGAAACCCTTGTTCTCTGGGCACGATGAGTCAGGAAATGAAATGAGGATGCTTGCAGGGAATCTGTGACCTTAGCCATCAAGTGACTGAACAGAAAGTCCTCAATTCCAGTGCCAAGAAGCTCTTTGATGATGCCTCCAGCACATGCTGTGGTGCTCTATAGACGGGGCTCTCAGAAAGCTCTACTGACAAAGGACCTTCCAGTGCCCTTCCATTACCATATCACACCCAGCAAGAATCTGGTGCCAGGGTCACTGTCTCATATGACAAGAAGATGTCTATTCATTAGGAGAGTGAGTGCACAGGATGTTCTAGTACAAAATGTCCCAGGCATGAAGGCAGGAACAGCTCTGGGCTGCAGGCTGGGAGTTTTGACAGGTACCTGAGAAGCACCTTGGAGCCTTCCAGGGGGAAGGCTCACTCACCAGCAATGCCTTTTTAATGAGGATAGACCTACAGAAACAGCCCTAATCATTTAGCTAACGTCATGGGAAGAGAAAATATGAAAGCCAGACTTAGCTGTAGATTGTCTTCCGAAGCCCCACTTTGAACAAATGAATTACCAAAAGCTAATTATTGATACTATTGGTAATAATTATCAAAATGCTGGAACAATGCCTGTCCCCGCTGTGTGCTCTCTGGCTCTTCTGTCCCAAGAGGCTCACAGGACTCTGTTAACAACTATTTTGGCTGACAGTGGCAGAATGCACTTGACTGTACTAACAGTCCCTGCTACTGCTCCTGTCACATTAAGGCCTAAAGCAACATTGAGACAGTAGCATTATCCAAAGTCCACATTAGGCATGTGTCCAAGGGTTCTAGAGAAGGCCCCCAGAGGGCCACATAGGTGGGCTGGAAGATTCCACTAGGGTGAACTCAGTCAAGTCAAGTCCCAATCTCTGTGATGGGAGCTGTCAGGCTCCCTTGAGTCTTCAGAATGGCTCCAGTTGAGCGATCACCATGTCCCCCACTCCTCCTTTGGGGCATCCTTCTTTCCATTGATTGCAGTTGTCTTTTGCCTGCTCAACTAAGAGGGTAAGGGGTGATTTTTTCAGTTCATGGTGATTCATGAAGGATTTGGGGTTCTCTTTCTATTAATTACTTTCCTTGTTGTGGTGATAAAATACCCAACAATGTCACCTCGAGAAAGCAAGAAGAATTTATTTTAGCTCATAGTGTGAAGGCACAACCCACTATGGCAGGGGAGGCACAGTGCTGACAGTGGCTTCAAGCTGTGACACTGGTCACATCTCATCCTGTCAGTGTGCACAGATGAATGATGGGGCTGAGCTCACAGGACCCCGCCCATAGGGAGGCACCACCCCATCCAGGGTGGGTCTTCCCTTGATAGTTCAACCTCTCAGAAAAACACCCTCGAAGGTACATCTAGGCATTGTCTGCTGGTGATTGTACTAGCATCCCATCTAGATGCTGGCAAAGATTAACATACGTCTCTCTTGCAGGAACAGAGGGCGAATCTTCTGTGTGTGAAGACAAGCTTGGAATTTGTCATTGGTGTGAAGTGTGAGCACTATAAGTGCTTGCTGCCCCGAATCTCACTTCTGACTCCCAGGAATTCTGGACGGTCACACTTTTTTGTTCTCTTAAAGCTGGTTCCTGCTGTAGTCAGTGCCAGGGAGCAGGGATGCAGCATCACATCCTGACAGGTCATCTAAGAGACAGTGCATGGTCCGCCATGTTTTTTTCCCATCACCGTACCCCTGAAGCCTCTGTCATAGTAGTGAAGCCATAAAATGCTAAAGCTTTCATTGGTCTGGGTTCATGAATGAACGTCAATAGGCACTGTTCCAGGTGACTGCAAGTTAGACACGTCTTTAAGGTAAAAAACAAGCCTTTGTTTTTAAACACAGGGTTTGGAGTTTGTTACTACAGCATAGCTAGCCTGTTCTGATGGTACCCTGAAACTTAGCATTAAGAATGCTCAGGAACCATATTGCTGTGATGGGACCATGAGAGATTCCTAAGGGATGAGAAGGAACCCCCACTCTTACTCAGAGAGATTGTTTCCTGCCAGAGTGTCCTGTCAGTATGCACAGGTGGTACAAGATTTATAGTTCATGAAATCAGTCATTTGCTTAAACATGCTTTACTCACCTCCACACTGAGCTAAATGTTCTTTACAGATGCCTAGAAAGGACAGCCAGGTGAGAAATAGCTGGTGTGGCCACTGGTGAGTTGTCCGTGAGCCAGTAGATTACACACCCACTCGTGCTTCAATTCTGTGGTCACAAACAGACAAAAGCAAAGAAACAAGAAGAGGTCTGGTAAAAGGCAGGGTTAGAGAGGGCAATGGGGGTGTGTGTGAAGAGGACTGAAACACTTTATATGCGTGTGTGAAGAGGACTGAAACACTTTATACATGTGTACAAAATTGCCAAAGGCTACAAAAGTTAAAATTAGAGAAACATCTAACACAGTTTCTCTGCGGTTTGTGAACATCTTTCCTCAGAATCACTGGGGTCCTGGTGAAAAACCCAAATCTCACTGAAATCCATCTCTCTTCAGTGTTCACCCTCTTAAGGAGCTTTATTCCTGTGTGGGCATACTTTGTGACTTTTCCTAGAGTTACAGAGCTCCCAGCCAGTAATTCCACAGTCCTTTTGAGCTAATACAAGCTATTAATAATACCTTAGAATCTAATGCTTGTCCTAGGGCTGGGGAGGGGCTCAGTTGGTCAAGCCTGTCTCTCAAGGATAAAGACCTGAATTTGGATCCCCCAAACCTATGTGAAAACTCCTATGCAGCAGTGCAGACCTGTAACTGTGGTGAGGCGGGAGGCAGAGATGAGTGAATCCCTGAAGCTTGCCTGCCAGCTAGCCTAGTGTACTTGGTAAAGTTCTGGGACAAGAAGAGACTCGGCCTCAAATGAGAAGTATACTGTGTCTGAGGAATGACACCCAAGACTGACCCCTGACCTCCACCCATAGGAGCAGATCCTCATCCTTCTACACAAACACACAACTTGAATGACTGCAACATCTGACCTTTGGGCAAGCATTCTTGGTGAACTTTGAATAAGAAAAGACTCATAATGACTATGCCACTATTCATAATTAATTAACTAAGTACTTAATTAATGTCAATGAAGTATCTTTTGGTATTGTTAGCATTAAGCACCAATCATGTTAAATATTGATTGTAACTTTCATTTTTTAAAAGATTTATTTATTTATTTCATGTATGTGGGTATACTGTCATTGTCTTCAGACACACCAGAAGGGGGCATCAGATCCCATTACAGATAGTTGTGAGCTACCATATGGTTGGTGGGAATTGAACTCAGGTCCTCTGGAAGAGCAGTCAGTGCTCTTAACCACTGAGCCATCTCTCCAGCCCTAAAACCTATTTTTAATGATGGTTTTTAAATGTTTTAATGTCCCTTGTAGCCCACCACCCAGCAGAGGTAGTGGGAAAGAAAAGATATGGGGAAGTGGACCTGTTTAAAAAGGTTCTTTGGAGCAACTCCCATCTATGTTGTCTGGAAATTGGTAGTTCAGTTCACAGGTTAGTGGAGGCAGTTTGATCTACTGCCAGACTCTTCATAGATACACCAACAGTCCAGTTTGACAGAGTCAGGTTAGCAACAGCAGTGACACGACCTAGCAGAGGCAGCCAAGCCTCAGCCTCAGCAGGAGTCAGTAGGAGGGACCTGAAGGGATGCCAGAAAGAGTTCCTGGGTGACCCTCTCTCAGTGAAGCAAAGATCATTGAAGACTCAAGACCAACAAACTAGCTCTATTCGCAAGCCTAGCTCAGCCTCCATCACTGCCCGTTGATCTTTTCATTAATTTTTTTAAAATTAATCATTCCATTGGTTTATATCTCAAATGATATCCCCCTTCCTGGTTACCCCTCCACACCCTCTAAACATCATGTGTCCTCCACAGGTCTTGTCTTAGCACTTGCCTCAGCACGTGTATCTGTCTCAGCTGACATCATTCTGTCAATCAGCCCGAGTCCGTGGGAGCGACAAGGAACTACAACACACCACCAGTTCCCTAGTGCACCTCTCTCCACGGAGTCTCAACAAATACAGCTCAACTACACAGTTCAAGGCGGACCAACACATGCATCATTAACAAAAAACCTGTCATCACATCCCTCCGCACCCTTGCCTCAGCAGAAAGAACATCCTCTCTCCTATGTCTGCTCCAGACGTTCGTTCCTTCACGAGTCTGCCCTAGCCTTTCACCTGTGGCCACTTCAAGAAAACACTCCTTCACGTACACATGTGAAGCAAAACACCAGCAAAACACCATCCAGCACAACTGACTTTCCAAAGGAGCCTCAAGTTTCCACCTCAATTGGTAATTATGCTAATGTTATATACACAAAATGATGGTCCCCACCTCACGTGGAATTCTGCAAACACAAGTAAGCCAATCTAGTTGCTTCTGTTACCAAGAAGAGTTATACTTTATTAAAGTGAATGACAAATGCTGAGCCATTGCTCCTACAGGCAGTTAGGCCTGAGGCTCCTTAGGTCTCTGGCTGCTTTTCTCTTTTACCAGTCAGGCCATATGGAGCTTGTGTTATGTGGTTATGACTGATACAGGCACCTTTAGAAGTATATATTGTTGGACCTTAGAGATAGGGCTCGGTGACTAAGAGCACTTGATACACAATCAAGCACTGGAGATCAGATCTTAGCACCCACGTAACAAACTGGGCATCTGTCACACACCATAAGTTCTGTGTACACCTCTAGTTGTGAACAGGATGGAGACCAGGGGGTCATGGGGCTTGCTGGCTTCTAGCCTTGCTGAGAAAACATGAGTCCAGGATCAGGAAGATAGCCTGCCTCAAAGTAACATGTATACAGTGGTAAAGGAAGACATCTGATGATCTCCTCTGGCCTCTCTGTAAATATACAAGTCTACACACCCACACATACATACATGAGTGCATATCCATACATATGCACCTGTGTGTGTGTACACACACACACACACACATACACACACACACACACACGGATAAATAAATAAAACTCGTAGTTAACATTAAAGTCAAGGTCAGCAGTGCCACATTGTCTGCCTGACTGAAGCTTTCCTAGAAGGATTACTCTGTAAGGCAGCCAGAGGCTTCTGTGCTTAGGAACCAAGAGCAGCCCTCTAGCACCATGCTTGGGCCTATTTGGAGAGTGAAACTGTGATCACAAGTATGAGAAGAAGAGTGCGGTCCTCTGCAGAGCACAAGAGGATGCTTGTTCATAACAAGACAGACTAAGACAAGCAGGCAGAGTGTCATCTCCTTGAGTGTTGGGTAGCATAAATGCCTATGCTCACCAGAGACTGCACGTGTCATAGTTATTGGCTTGAACTTGGCAAGTTTGTAAATGCAGGACCTGAAAGCAATGCAGATCAACTGTATCAGCGCGTGCCATGATTGGAGCCCGGGTTGGGGCTGCCTTCCATGGGGCATGTGCCGGAAGTCTCCTCCCCAGGGTGCTGATGCCGAGAGGCAATGGGTGAGAGCTGAGGCCAAGTGAGAATTGGTTAGCGTTTGTGTATTGAATAGGGGTGTGTGCACATTTACACAAATGTGTGTACACATATTCATGAGGGCACGTGTGCATGGGTGAGTACATGCATGTGAGTGTCGTTCCTCGGGTGCTCTCCACCTTTAATAAAACTAGGTCTCTAGGTTAAGCTGGCCAGCAAGTCCCAGGGATCTCTGTTTCCATCTCACTAACGCTGGAATTACAGTCACCCGCCAGCACACCTGGAATTTTTATGTGGGCTATAGCGATTGAAGCCAGGGCCCAATGGTTTACCAGGTGATTTGTCTTCTCACCCTAGATTAAGGGAAATCAATGCTTTCCCCTGGTGGAACATTTGTATTCTCATGCAAAGTCTCATGGAAGCCCCAGCAAACTTAATGGAAATGCAGAGGAACGAAGCTTAAGAAGTCAGTGGATGGGGACTAGGGAGTGCTGAGGAACAGAAGGTATGTTTAAATATAGAAATAGGAAATAATAGAGAAGGTTGTCTAACCAAGATCAGCATCCAAAGGAGAAATGAGGCTGGTGGGGACGGATGACTGGCAGCCCTTAGCTCACCGGAGCTTCTTCAGCCAGGGGGCATGCTCTGAAAGGCCAGTGCATTATATAGCTAACTGGGGAGGCAGTTCTGTCAGCAGACCTTGGCTCCAGCCCTTCTCTCCTGCTTGTCCTCTGGGAACCCAGCCACAAGGGAGACCTGGCTCTCCTCTGCCCTCCCCTCCTCCTCTGCCCTCCCCTCCTCCTCTGCCCTCCCCTCCTCCTTTGCCCTCCCCTCCTCCTCTCCCCTCCCCTCCTCCTCTGCCCTCTCCTCCTCCTCTGCCCTTCCCTCCTCCTCTGCCCTCTCCTTCTCCTCTGTCCTCCCCTTCTTTCTCCTCTGCCTCCTCTTCTATGCCCTGACTTTACCTCTTTTCTAATAACTGTCCATGTGTTTCTACAATTCACTTTAAACAAACGCAAGAAGCCCTCTAGCCTTGACATCAAACTTGAGAGTCACAACCTGTGCTTCAAGTCAGGTCTGGCCAGAGGTCCCCAGTAAGCCAAGTTAAATGTAAAAAACAGAAAAGAGAAACCCTTTCAATGTGGCCACACTGAGAAAAGGGACAAAGAGATCCCACAGACCAGAGTCCCTCCTCAAGACCTTGAAGTGACATCAAAGTTTAAATAGAGGACCAAAGGTTCTCAATCTAAGCAGTCCAGGTCAGGTGTGGCCCCGGGCAGTTTCACACGTTAGAACTGTATGAAATTTCTCTCTGAGAGACAAGTTCCCTCTCTGTCTGGCCCCCTTTCCTTCTTCAGCATTCTGTTCCTGGGGGAATTCCCACTTTGTGGATCCACTGTTTCAGTAGTCTGATAGTCAAATTGAGAGCCACAGGTGTCTCTCTAGAATACCTTCATTTCTGCCAGGCGGGTTACAGAGCCATCTCCGGGCAAAAGATCATTGTCAGAACAGGGGCTGTTTATCCTCTCCTCTGTAATCCCTCCCATTTAGACTTCATTTCCGAAACATGGCGTGCTGAGATCCTCACGTTATGATTTATTCAGGGGTAATTTCGCATTTAGAAGACGGTGGTTTGCTGGTGTTTGATTAGATGAGGGCCCAGACATGGAGCATGACATGAATAAGGCTCTGTGTAATCCTCAGGTAACAACTCAATCAGGCAAACCCATCAGAATGTATTTCTAATGAAGCTGGGGCACAGCATCACAAGGGAGCATCTGTGACTGGGAGACGGAGAAGTGTTAACCAGACACGGGTCTGGTTGACTATGGACTGGCTGGAAAGAGATGGCACTAGTGGGGACCTTGTGACTGGGCTTTGAATGTGTGCAATCCTTTTGCTCCATTGCTAGCCTGAGACCTTTTAGAAGGCCCGTCTCTGGCTCACCAAAGGGAATTGCCACACACTCCAGAGACCAAATATGGTCCCCAGACATCAGTTCAGGCCACAGTCCCCCATCATCTCCTTCAGTCTCCTAACTGGCCTTCCTTATTTCTCCTTGCAGAACAGACTGAGTTGTGTTCTGCCAGACTCACATGCTGAAGCCTTGATGTGGCAGGATTTGGAACAGGGCTTCTGAGAAGATAACTAAAGTTAAACGAGGCAGGCAGATGTGGTAGTGCATGTCTTTATCCAAGCGCACTTGGCATGCAGAGGCAGGCAGATCTCTGCGAGTCTGGGGCCGGTCAGGTTTATGTAGTGAGTTCCAAGACAGCCAGAGATCCACCATAAACAAACAAACAAGCAAATAAGTAAATACAGGAATTAAATAAGTTGTGCACTGAGCCATCTCACCATCCCTTCGTGCTCTTTAGGGATCTTATATAAAATTGTAAATCTTTGCAAGAGTTGTACATTTCTAGCCAGTTTCCATACTTTTTTTTATATTGAGGGAGAAAATACCAGACTGGCCCGCAGGCAAGGCTGCGATGCATTTTCCTGATGCATGGCGGTTGCGGGAGGGCCCGGCCAGTGTTAGCGTGGCACCCTGGACAGTTGGTCCTAGATGCTACAGGAAAGCAGGCTGAGCAAAGCATGAGGAGCGAGCCGTGAGTAACACTCTTCCTGCACATTCCCTCTCCAGCTCCTGCCCTGGCTTCCCTCAGTGATGGAGTATGGCCTGGGAGTTGTGAATGGAAGTAAACCCTCCGCCCCCCAAGCTGCTGCTTGACATGGTGTTTCTGAACTAAGATGTGACATTATACATTCTTGGGGTTGCAACCCCATAGGGAGAACAACAAAATCAACCAACCCGACCCCCCCCAGAGCTCCCAGGGACTAAACCACCAACCAGAGAGTACACATGGAGGGGCTCATAGCTCCAGCCGCATATGTAGCAGAGGATGGCCTTGTCAATGGGAGAAGAGGCCCTTGGTCCTAAGAAGGCTCGAGGCCCCAGTGTAAGGGAATGCCAGGGTGGTGAGGTAGGAGTGGGTGGGTGAGTGGGTGAGCACCCTCATAGAAGCAGGGGGAGGAGGGATGGGATAGGGAGTTTTCGGAGAGGAAACCAGGAAAGGGAATAACATTTGAAGTGTAAATAAATAAAATATCTGATTTTAAAAAATAATCTTTGAAAAAAATAAAGTAAATGGAATATTTAAAAAAATCTAGAGTCTTGACTGAAACTTGGGTGTTACTTTCACTGCTTCATGCACAGCCTACTGTGCATGAAGGCACCGTTTAGAGGAGTCCATTAAAGGATATCTGAACCTACTGTACTTTGGGCTGAGAAGCTTTCTGGGATGTTATAAGCTTCTCTCACTCCAAAACTCTTGCACCCTGCGTGCCTGAAAAGCCAGTGCAAGTGGAACATGCAAAGTTGTCCTGCTGGCCTGAGGTATAGCCCGGTCTCCTAGGACCATGGCTGCACTGGTCAAGTACTCATATGGATGAATCAGGGAGAGATTTCTTTAGGCGACCATATTTGACCACGGATGCACTTCTGAGGCACTCTCTACGATTCACACATTGTTTCCCAGTGGGTTTTAAGGTTTCTACCCTGGAGACTTCAGTGGGTAAGAGGCCTTGCCATTAAGGCCTCATTGCCATCACTCCAGTGTGAAGAGTTTCCTCCTCACTGATCTCTTTGATAGTTACAGATGAGTTGTCCTCCCTGCCCATAACTTAAACCATCCTGAACTTGGCATTTATAATCCTCCTGTCCATCAGCACCCTGGTCTTCTTGGCTCCTACTAGCAGAGCCTACTAAACTCATCCCACCAGCAGAGACCGCTGTTTACAGCATTCTATAGCTTCCCTAGGACACAGCTCCAGGGTTTCTCTCACAAACCAATTCCACAGGCCTTTGACAAGATGGTACAGGCACCAACCCCAGTGCTTGGCACCAGTCCTCTGCGCTAGTTATTTTTCTCCACGCTGTAACTGAATAGCTACAAGAAGCACCTTGCGAATGGGTTTATTTTGGCTCACAGGGCTTCACGGAGGCAAAGGAAAGGTGGTAGGAGAGGCTTGCTCACAGCTGTCAGTGTGATGAGAGGCAGCTGAGCACATCGAGTCGGCAGTGAGGGAGCTGAGACCAGCATGTCTTCATAGTCAGACTGGGAGTCCAGTAATTCCCAACTGCTGGACTGTTCACCATGTCTGAGGGACTTGAAAAATTTCCAGAAAACAAGATCCCCCCTTGCAGTTTGGGACCCGGAGATGAGCACCCTCATAGTCCAGAGTGTTGAGTCATTCCAGAACACAGAAGAGTCCAACTGAATATACTGGGTGAAGATTTTGGAGTGTACACTTTTCCTGAGCTCAAAGCAACCACACATGGACATTGTCTGATTCCGAGTAAGGACTTGATACTCTTCCCTCTGAGGTTGGCACCGACTAGGGCTCTACTGTCCTCGGTAGGAGTGGGGGAGTAGACTAGAGTTTATCCATTACACCAGTAACATACCTTCATTCTCTCCCTCCATTCTCACTCCAGAGTCTGTCCCAGGTAGGAACACTGCATTTGCAAGGCCCCTGTGATAGCCCACTGCCTCTGAGGAGAATAAAGACATTCTGATAATACTTCCTTTTTCACTGCTGGACGCCTCTTTCGAGAACAAACTTTAGCATGACGCTGGAATCTGCGTTTTACTTGTTGCACTGGCACACACTAACATGCACAGCACACACTTTCATTGCATTTTACTGCACCAAGCAGAGTACGTGCTGATGTTTGCAATTTCTTGAAATGGGAGACAGAGGGGCGTGATGATACAGTGAGCATGAACTGCAGGAGCAGACGGTGGCAAAGTTCAGGGTTCCCGGGAAGTGCATACAAAGGCCCTCTTCGAGTAACTGTCTCAGGGACAAGGAGATGTGCAAAGTCCTGGCTCACAACAGAGGAAACCCAGCTGGGACCAGTGGGAGTGGCCTGGGCTCCCTCTCCACTGCTTGTATCTCTGCTCCATCTCTATGTGCCTATTTGTCCTGTGTTCTCTAGGAGCTGTGTTTCTTAGAATCAATGGGTATTTTTCTCCTTTGTCCCTCTGAGTACTGGGCCAGAAAACATAGGCAATAGACTTACTGGTAAAATAACTTGTAAACCATGATGCCCCCCCCCACCCCCGCATCCTCTACAACACCTACGTTAACTCTTTTTTTTTTTTTTTTTTTTTTTTGGTTTTTCAAGACAAGGTTTCTCTGTGTAGCCCTGGCTGTCCTGGAACTCACTCTGTAGACCAGGCTGGCCTCAAACTCAGAAATCCACCTGCCTCTGCCTCCCAAGTGCTGGGATTAAAGGCATGTGCCACCACTACCTGGCAAGTTAACTCTTATTTGATTCTTCGGAATGTGTCCAAGCTGTCACTTCCTTAAAACAAGCGAAGACAAAGCACCACCAAGCTCATTCATTTCCAACAAATGCTCAGCCCTTAGGTTTGTTCAAAGGACTGCAGGGCACGTTTCTTCCCTGAAGGAACTTCTGATCTGGGTAAGAGAAGCACATGAGGAAGCTAGTTTAAAAGAACCCAGTTTCTGGCAACACACATGATCTGAGGATGTATGCAAGCCACGAGTCACTTGGGAAACCAGCTTCCTTTTCTGTGAAACAGGGGCATGATGCAAGAAACCTTGGGGGGTAACTGTGGGAGTGAATGTGTCACCAAAGGTCTGTGAGGAAGAACGGGATAAATGTTTCCTAAAGTATTGAGCTGACATGTATACACAGAATATGACATGTATACATAGAATATGATGTGTATACATACAACATGACATGACTACATACAATATGACATGTATACATAGAATATGACATGTATACATAGAATATGACATGTATACATAGAATATGACATGTATACATAGAATATGACATGAATACATACAATATGACATGAATACATACAATATGACATGAATACATACAATATGACATGAATACATACAATATGACATGAATACATACAATATGACATGTATACATAGAATATGACATATATACATAGAATATGACATGTATACATAGAATATGACATGAATACATACAATATGGTAAAAGTATCTCAGATCTTTTACTTGTCAAATTGGATGTATCTTCTCTATGCTCTTTTTTTTTTTTTAAAAAAACAAAAAACAAAAAACAATAAATGCCATTGGATGCTGCTGAGGGATTTTAAAGCAGGAATTCTTAAAGCATGATGCAATTCGTATTAAAAAATAAAAATAAAAGCTAACAAGTTGAGTAATGAGCATTTTATCATTTTTCATAAAACACAAATAAAATCCATTTAGTCACATACCCGTATCCTAACAGACCGTGTGCAGGGAAGAAGCGAAGGAGGGAGAGCCTGAGCTAATGAAGCACAGTTGACGTGTGCCTTTCCTAAAGCTGTCCTCGTAGACCCCGTGCTATCTGAGGATTGTGGGTAAGGAATGACTAGATTTATCATATGTGCACCTACATTATCTTGATTTGTCTGATGAAATAAAATTACTATTTTACTTTGGAAGCTATCAAATGGGGAAAAAAACACTTTCAAGACTGATGATGTAGCTCAGTTGTTAGAGTGATTGCCTAGTATGCACAAACCTCTGATTTGATGTACAGCACTGTGAAAAACTGGGTGTTATACTGAGTGCCTGTAATCAGTAGGTAGAGGCAGGAGGATCAGATGTTCAAGGTCATCCTCAACTATATAGCAAGCTTGAGGCAGGCTACATTTCTATCCTTTCCTGTGTCCATACAACTTGGGTTTTTTTACATGCATGCACATGTGTGCATAGCACTGTGCATGTGTGTGGGCACAGGTTGTGTGTGCAGGTACAGTACATGTATGCGGACAGCAGACATTAACACTGGGTGTCTTCCTCATATTCTACCGTATAGATAAAGACAGGTCTCTGACTTGAACCCAGAGACTGTCAGTTCAGCTAGTCTAGTCTGTCTAGCCAGTGTGTTCCAGCCATTCCCTGTTTCTGCCTCTCATACACTAGGATTACAGGCAGGCTTCCATGTCTTTCCAGCCTTACACATGGGTTCTGGGAACTCCGTTCTCCCCTTGTGCCGCAAGCATTTTACCAGCTAAGTTATCACCTCAGCCCCAGACTGGTGTCTTCAAACATTAGCTTAATGATGAGAATCACCTCTTCTTTAAGAGTTACACAAACTCAGTTGGGAAAGCTCCTGACTCAGCTGTCCTTATTAAAAGGCTGGTCTTTGTTCTGTTTCCAAGTCTGACAAAGTAATTGGATTATCAAGTGGTGTACCTCTCCCTAGGCCAGTCTTTGGTCATCGGTATTTTGCTAGGAAAATGTGTTTTTCCCAGACATTCGCATTTATGGTCAAAAACCTAGACACAGCAGGGTCTCTACTCAGTCTGATTTCCTTTGCTCCTCTTGGAAGCCTCCTTCATCCTTGCTGTCTTTCGACCCTTGTCTCCCTCTGGTTGACACCCTGTCCTAGCTGCTTTGGTTCTTGGTGATTTTCTTTAGGTGGAGAACTGCCTATGATCTCTCTGCTTTGATCAGGACCATGAGTTTTATCTTGTTCTCTGCTGCATCCTTGAAGGTCAGCCTTCTTCTTAAGTCATCTGTGGGTGTCTTCTGCCATCTGAAGATTGCTGAAATTCAAAGTCACCCAAATTTTTGTTTGGAATACATTTTCCCCCTTACCTCTGTGTGTGTGTGTGTGTGTGTGTGTGTGTGTGTGTGTGTGTGTGTGTAGTATGTTTGTATGTGTGTTTTTCTTTTTTTTTTTTCTTCATTTTTCTCGTTGCTTACCCCCTGGAGCTACAAATTTCTTCAAAACAAAGCAGGGTGACCACATCCTGACCATACTTGTCTCTGAACTGGAACTTGGTGCCAACCCAGCCTCAGCCATTGATTTTAGGCAGCACCAGAAGGCAAAGTGCCCCTTCTGTCAGCTTCTGATCTGATGAGTCTCACAGGTTGCCACCTCCAGACCTTTGACCCAAGGCCTGACAGCCTAGGGGAGTTGACGCATGAGGTGACAAGCACGGGAAGGCAGGTAGAGGCAATGTGGGCATCCTCGTTGGTATGGTACCTATAGGAATGTTATTGTAATATATAACTATTATTTCTTAATATGATCCAGGCAGCCCCCCAATAATTGAGGCTGAGTACTATCGGTTTATTTAATCAACTTTAACATAATCACTGGCCAATTGGCCCTAATCTATTTTCTATGCTAGATTAGCTGTTTCCCAGATGTGCTCTCCAATTACTTGCTATTTAAGTCTCACCTGGGAGGCTGCTGCTAGTCTGTCCTCAGGGCTCACTTCTCTAAGCCACATGCGATCTGTCAGTCTAATGGATCTTAGCCACGTGCTCCTGGTCTGTTCCATCTAATAGAGACCTCCTGTTCTACTATCTTCTTTCTCTTGCCTGTCTCTAGAGGTTCCTCCCTGTGACGCCCCAGCCTGGTAACTGCAGCCTCACCTACCTCTATTCTCCTCAGTAATTGGCTGTAGCTGCTTTTATTTAACCACTAGCTTTAAATTGGGAGCAAGGTTTACACAAGAAAGGCTGGAGTATGTGGGAATTCACTCATCTGAGGGCAACCAGATCTTGGGGTTCAGAATTCGGCATTTGTATATACACAGCACCAGACCAACTCCAAACAGAATGTCTTGAGGCAAACTGCTCTCACTTGCAGCCTCAAGACTTAAGAGATGTCTTGGCCTTCATGAGAGAAGGTTAGGCATATTCTTCTCTGCCAGATCCAGGGAGTTTAGACATATGGAGATCCCTTTTGGCTATTGTCTTAGTTAGCATTACATTGCTATGATGAAACATAACCAAAAGCAGCTTGGGAAGCAAAGGCTTACTTCACTCACAATTCCATATAATAGTTCACTATTAAAAGTAGTAAGGGTCCAGGAACTCATGCAGGGCAGGAACCTGGAGGCAGGAGCTGATGCAGAGGCCATGGAAGGATGCTGCTTACTGGCTTGCTCCTCATGGCTCACTCAGCCTACTTTCTTACAGAACCCAGGACCACCAGCCCAGGGATGGCACTACCCACCATGAGCTGGGCCCTCCCCCATCAATCATTAATTAAGGAAATGCTCTACAGGCTTGCCCACAGCCCAATCTTATGGAGACATTTTCTCAACAGTCCCCCTCCTCTCTGATGACTCTAGCTTGTGTGAAGTTGACATAAAACCAGCCAGCACAGCCACCATTGCTCTCTCATTACAAGGCAGCTTTTGTTGGGTATCAGCAATGCAGTGCTCACAGGGTGAGGCAGAGGCTTTAAGGGGTGAGGTTCTCACTTTAACCCAGGAGTTGGACACTGGACAGTGATGAGCTTATGTGATGCCCTCTCTTTCTCCAAGTCTGTCCTGGAATACAGTATGCACTTTCAAGACAGTGTGGCCTTTCTTTTTGCCATTTTTCCTGCACCTGGGAACTTCAATTATTCTTGTGTGTATCTATTTCTTTTCTCATCACTGGGAATAAATACCTGAGAAAAGCAGTGCAGGAGAGATTTCTTTTGACTCACAGTTGGAAGGTGCACAGCCCATCACGGCAGGAAGTGCGTGGTGGCGTGAGTGGTGGCACCTGCTCTTGTTCTATCTCTAGTCAAGAAGCAGAGATGAAATGGGGCCAGGCTGTGAACCTCAGTGTCCAACCCAGGGCCTTATTTCCTCTAGCCAGGTTAAACCTCCTTAAGGTTCCAGGACTTTCCCAAACTGCACCGATGGCTTGTGTTAAAACATGAGTCTGTGAGAGATACCTCACTTTCCAACCATATCACCAGGCTACAGGTTGCAAACGTCTCCCCCACACCAGGTGTCTATTTAATCACAGTTTCTGCTTCTCCAACTGTTTACTTTGGATCTTGATAAATTTCATTTTAATTTAGATCAATACACAGCTCTTGACCAGGGCTCAGCTGCTCTTTTTCCATCCAATGGATATTTTCATTTGTATATTGTATTTGCAGTTTTCAGAAATATGCTTTATGCTCCTCTTATGTATTGTTCTTCGTTCTTTGTTGATTGATGGTTTGTTTTTAGATTACCAGCTGTATTCAGCAGTCATGTTTCAGAATCTGTTCCAAGAGCATGTCTGTGTCTCCTGTCTCCTCTGGGTACCAGGAACTCATATAAAGTCTATGAGGCAACACTATCATACTCTGTTCAGGTGAGGAAACAGAGCATGAATCTAACCTGCCTGAACATCTCCACAGCTCTATTGTTTGATTGGCTCCTCTTCGATATGGGGGGTTGTGGGTGAGCCAGCCAGGAGAGTGTGAGTGTGGGAGACCTGGCCCTGCCTCTTGTCTAACAGGCTGAAGTGTCTCTCATCCTTACTCCTTGCCACTTAGAACAGTAGGAGGAAAAGACGGTACTGGGGTCATGACAGCAGGAAAGCTAGTCCTGCTCCCCAACTGCTGCAGCAACTGGGAACGCAGGCCCCGCACCTTGCCTAGACAACAGTAGTAGAGCTGGCCCTGGATGTGGAGGTTGTGGATGAACAGGCCCCAAGGGTGTGAGCACAAGAGAGCTGATTCTGCCTCTTGTTCACTGGGCAGTGGCACAGACAAGTGAGAGACACCCTCCTCTCCTCACTCACCATCTGGGGCAGGCAGGTGAGCTGGCTCCAACGGCATGAGAGCAGGAGAGCCAGTGAGCCGGCCATCTCTGATACCTCTAGGCCCAGATCCAGGGCTTTCAATTGGTCCACAGCAACATCTACCCCATCAGTGAACTGCTGGAGTGCTTCAAGGGTTTGGCCCTACAGATCCAAAACTACAGGGTCTCCATGACGCTGGGCAACGACAGGATATCTGAGGAGTCCCAGGGAGGTTCCAGTATTGAGAGAGTAGCAGAAGCCAGAGGTCCTTTACGGACCCAAGGAGTCATTGCAATGAATATGTACAAGCAAAGATGTCTGGACAAAAGGGAATACTGTGGAACAGAGTGCACACTGCAGCTTCCGTGAGATTTTTTTTCTCTATTGGAGGGGAGGTTGCAAGGGTGGAAGGCAGGTACAAGGGAGATGAGTAGGACTGAGGAGTATGGTGTAAAATCCACAAAGAACTGATAAAAGGTTTGAAAATTTAAAAAAAAAAAATGGAAAGATTTCTTTTGCTTCATGGTCTCAGTCTCTGGTTCCTTGGTCCTGTCGCCTTTAGGGTTGACCATGGTTACACCTCGTGAGAGAGAAAGATGCTCACTCCTCGGCAGCTGCGAAGAGAAGAGCACAAGGAGCGCTCGCACAATGACTATTCCCACTAGAACCAAAGGTCACCCAAGGGTCACCGCCCCCTGATGTCACTGAAGGCTGGGGACGAAGCCTTTATCACATGGGTATTCTGAGGACAGTCATCCAAACCACAGCAAAAACCAATGGCAGGAGCAGAGTTCTGTGTACATAAACAGTTCAGTACCTTTCCTAAGTCTTACCTGAGAGAGGAGTCTGGGATAAAGCTCGTAAAGGACACTGCCTGCCTAGAGAGCCGTGTTTTATGTATGCGTTAGAACACACAGCTTATGAACCCAGCAGACCTGTGCCCCACGTACACGTAGAACACACAGCTTCCCAGCTCACTAGGCTTTACTACCATTTTCCAACACTCAAGGAGAACATCCCCGGCATCTGAATCACTGAGAAAGATTTTATTTCTCTCACCTACAAGGAAATGTGCTCAGATTGTCTTTTCCTGGCTGCTTCTAGTGTCCCTCAGCTTTCCTGGGGAGCACTTTAAAGGTGCTTCAAGGACGAACAAGCTCAAATCTGATTATTATTTCTTTTGACAATGCTTATTAAAAACTGGAGAGACAGAGAGCCTGTCAATTTCTCATTTCGGCCGACCTTGTCATTTTCTAATGACATCAGCAAGAATAAGGCATTATCTGTGCCAAAGGTAACATTATCTTTGCAAGAGGATATTTTGGAGAGATTGCTTGTCTGGTGACTTACACTTTTTATCATTATGCTGAGAAGCCAAGGGAAAGAGTAAAGATTAATGTTGGTCAAATACAGTTTCCTTTCAAGTCCACCTTGGCATCTTCACTACAGAGATTTCTAAGACAAAGGTTTATATTAATAAGCTAATAGTATTTTTGTCTTGTCCTGTTTCGTGTGTGCATGTGTTTGAAGGTACACACGTGTGCAGGCCAGAAGTCACAGTCAGGTGTCTTTCTTAATCACTCTCTATCTTATTTTTGAGGCAGGTTCTTTCCCTGAACCTGGAGGACAGCAATTCAGCCAGAGCAAGTCCTGGGTGTCCCCTGTCTCTATTTCCCAGCACTGGGTTTGCAGATGTGTCACTACAGGCAGATTTCAAAATGAGTGCTGGGGATCAGATTCATGCTTGTATGACAGAGCCATCTTTCCATCCCTAGTAATACATTTAATGTTAATTCCTCCAAAAATGCTAGATACGATGAGTCCATATTCTACTCATACTTTGATATTCATATTTGAAATTTCATTTTCACCAAACAAACAAACAAACAAGCCAAGGTTGTGAATTTAAAAGAAAGTAATTTGGTCAGGCAGACCAAGCTTAGAGAAGGTTACCTGTGGGTGGTGTTTACTGGGGAAGCTCTGGAATCTCTTTTTCCTCATCTACAAAGCAGGGATGGTCTTGAGCCTACAGCCTCTATAATCTCTCTCTCTCTCTCTCTCTCTCTCTCTCTCTCTCTCTCTCTCTCTCTCTCTCTCTCTCGCATATATATTGGCTTCATTCCCTGAAGAACCCCAACTAATACAACAGAGAGCTACTAAGGTCTAAGAGGCAGTGGTGATCGGTGACACGGCTCTGTGGTTAAGAGCTCAAACTGTTCTTGCCGAGGACTGGAATTTGGTTCTCAGTACCCACGTCAAGGAGTTCATACCTGTAACTGTAACTCCAGCTCTGGGGGATCTATCTGATACCACCGACTTGCACCCATGTACAGACACACATATACACACATAATTTTTAAAAACTAAAGAGGCAATTAGATAGTTATTGAGTAATTTGTTAAGTATAATTCCTGGCGTACACTAATATAAACACTACACATTGCCTTTCTTGTGACTGACAATAGGTAAATTGTGTCAGTCGAGTTGAAATAAAAATATCCCAATATTATCCTCTTGGATTCAAGACACAGAATAAATATCACAGTATCGATCAAAGTGGTTTGTCATTCACCCCATATGCCTTTATTGTCTGAGTTGTTTGTTTTGATGAGACTACAGACTGGACGGACCTCAGATCTGTTCTGTCATTAGTTATTACAGAAATGGAGCTCACGTTGGCTTATTACAGTGTCAGTAACTTCAAGGTCAACTGCCTACTCCCTCCTTTCTTACAAATACTTTAGGTCATTCATTTTTTAAAGCTGTATTTTCTAAAATAAAGCATCTATGAGAAAAATAGCAGCTCAATAAATAAGCTGTCCAGTCAATGTGGTGACACTGACCTGTGTCATAGGAAGGAGGGGATTGCTTTCTACACAGTGTTCTTGTGAAAAGCGCACAGGCAGACATACAGGCAGAACATGATGCAAAATGTCTCGAATGGCCCGTTCACTCCCAGCAAACCCAGAAAAACAGAAGTAGGGGGCTCACAGGAGAGGCGAGCCAGGTGCATGCTGGGCACAGCTTTCTGATCCTGACTCAGCCCATTTGTCTTGGGTGCTATTTTGCATCAGGCATTGTGGTTGGTGCCAAGTGTGTAAGGGTGAAAGAAACACATTCTCTGCTCCTGAGCTCACAGTCTACATCCCACCCTGTGTGGAGTCCAGGGTTGAATGAAGAAACTGAGAAAAGGACGGTCAGCGTGGTGGAGAGACCGGGAGGGGGAAGGGTGCTGCTGAGGAGCAGGGCAGCCTGATGTGGTGGGATGGACAGTGTTCTCACCGGCCAGCAGAGGGTAGGAGCACAGAACAAGGGTGGGTATGCTCGGATGACAGAGACCTCCAGGGATGCTCACAGGGACTCATACAAGCCATTGTGTCTGTTCCTCGGGGCTCTCTGGGGGAACAGAACAGAGACAGTGAATATGTATTTGAGGGGGATTTATTGGATTGGCTTTCATGGTGTGGATAAGTCATAGTACAATGGCTGTCTCACACCAGAGAGGCCAGAGGTCCTGCTGTTGTCTGCAGACTGGATGCTTCAGTGCTGCAACCTGGCACTGTGGTCCCACGGGGGCAGTGCAGGGCCCCCGGTCTTCAGTTCTCATTGGAAACATGCAGAGCAGTTCAGATGAGCTCACCTGGCACTGTGGTCCCACGGGGGCAGTGCAGGACCCCTGGTCTTCAGTTCTCATTGGAAACATGCAGCAGCAGCAGCTCAGATGAGCTCACCACTAAGAGTGAAGTCCAAGCAAGCAGAAAGCCAAGGATTTCCTTCTTCTGTGTCCTTTTACTTGGGTCACTACCAGAGGTGTTGCATACATTTAGGTCACAATTCACAAGACACTTCTCTCAGAGATGCCTGCAAGCCAACCTGATCTAGATAATACCTCTCTAAGGCCCTCTCCTCAGAGCCCTGCCACACAGCACTGGTGGGGAAAGATACCCAGGAATCTGGGCAGAGGACATACAGAGCCACATCTGCCACCACCACGCACTGTGGGTGGGAAAACATCCAGAAACCTGTCTGCTACCATGCCACATGGAGCAGGCAGGGAAAGATACCCAATGGGTAGCCTTAGACACCTAAAGGCCTGCTTGTCACCATGTTATTGGCCTGACAGATGAGGTCACCCAGAGGCCTGTCAGCTGCATGGCCTGCCTGCAGCAGGAACCACTACAATGTACAATGTGGTGGACAGATGGGTGAGAATGAGAAGCAGGACAGCTTGAGCATTCTGAAGAGAGGTGGAACTGGAGACTCCTCCCTTCTTGAGGGCGGAGAGGAGCCATCTGTTGTGAGTAGTCAGCCCTACCACCTGAAGCCATGGTGAAGTCCCAGCCTGTGCAGCTGATGAAGGCTGGGTCTGTGACTATGCAGTGATAGGGGTGGGTGTTGATGTCTGTGGTTCATCTTACCACTAGAGACCATGGGGACATCCTGGTCTGAGCAATTGCCTGAGCATGAATATCCAGGGACTGTGCAGAACTGGGCCCACCTTTCATCCAAAGCAATATTCTGGAGAGCAGGCCCTGCACCCTGCCCAGACAGCACAGTGAGCTGGTCCTGGCAGTGGAGGCGTGGATGAGCAGGCCCTGAGCTGGCCTCACCACTGTCTGCTGTGAGGTGATGCCCACTCCTTATCCCTCACCACCTCCGGCAGTCGGGAAAGCTGGTCCCGAGGTCATGACCCTGGCCTTGATAACTGCAGCAGTTAGGAGAGAGGGCCCTGTACCTTGCCTGGACAGAACAGCAGAGCTGACCCCAGGGCAGGGAAGTAGGGTGTTAGGGTTGTGGTGGGGCTACACAGGTGAACCAGCCCTAAGGATGTGAACCCTGAAGAGCTGTCTCAGCCTGTTGCTGGCTGCAACACTTGGGAGAGTGGGCCCCATGCATCGACTGGGTAGCACAGTAGAGCTGGTTCTCGAGGCAATGGTGCAGGTCAGCCAGCCCCAAGGGCATGAGAGCAAGATTGCTGACCCTGTGTCCTGCTGCTATAGGCCTAGTCAGAACAGTGCTAGAGAGCTCACCCTGGTGGTGCAGATAAGGGAGAGCCAGCAGGCTGACCAGCTCAGCCAGTCCCGGGCTCTGAGTTGGCCCACCCCCAAATCTATATCATCTATGACCTGTTGCAGCACATGAAAGGGCCAGTCCTGCTGCAGGGTCTCCATGACACAGGGCAATAATGGGATAACCAGGAAAAGTCCTGGAGATGATCCAGTGTTGATGGGGTCACAGGAGCCAGAGACCTCAAACCAGAGCAGTGACTCACCGCAGTGAGCTTTTGCAAGGTAAAGACATGTGGGCAAAAGGGTGTGTGTGTGTGTGTGTGTGTGTGTGTGTCTGTAACGGGGACACTACAGCTTCCACAAGGAGGTGTTTTTCTATGCTTTGTTTTGTTTATTTATTTTTGTTTGATTGTTTGTGTTTTTTATTTGGGGGGGAGGTTGCAAGGGCAGAGGGCAGACACTAAGAGACGGGGAGATGAGTGGAATTGGGGTGCATGATGTAAAAATCACAAAGAATCAGTTGAAAAGTTAAGGGTAAAAATCCTCTCCCCAGGTGGTTCCAGACTGTGCCAAGTTGGTAGTTAAACCTCGTTAATCCAGCATGATGGTGTCACGGCCTGCCGCAATGTCTTCTTGCTAAGAACAAAGGATACTCCAAGGCTCATGAGTCTGTAGGTGCTTTGCTCTGCTCCTGCACGTGCTTTGTTAAGCTCTAGTCTTCCAGCAGAGACTATTCATGAAGATTCTCGCTTTGCTCCTTCCATAAAGAGCGTGAGATGTGCAGACAGCAAGGTTGGGGAAGGTGTCCGCACTCCACACCTAGTCTAGAGGGCAGGGTGATGGATTTAAAACATTCCTGACATTCTTAAACACTCCCTGCAGAGTCCAGTCCCCCTCCTCTGTGTATATACTCTATAAATAGAATATGGTGAGAGTAAGAGACCAGCATTTACTTCAGTTTGGGGTGATTACTACACAGCAGGTCATGAATCCTGCCCGCTAATAAAATTTAGTGGCAACGAAAGCATCGCCCTTTACCAGAAGAACTCATCTCTGTGAACTCTGTGCTTCCCCTCTTCATTCCCACAGTTCTACCATCACGATCTTCCCTGAGTCTCTCCCAGAACAATGGAAGCCTTCTTGGGATAACTTGGGAAGCCTTCTTAGAAACTCAGGGTACCATAGCGATTGGGATTCTTGCTGTCTAAGCGAACTATCGTGTGGATTATGCCTTCAGTTTCTACGTGGACAAGAGTTACTTTTGCACACAGGTGTACCACGAATACTGTGTGTTAACTGGTTGAGTGATTTACAGCTGTTAAGAGAAAACACCTTTAGTGTAGTATTGAAACCAGGGATCGGATCACAATAGCAAAAATCAATATACTATTCAACATCTCCAAAGTCCAAAGCTGTGACGTAGAAGGGCTGAAGATCGGAGAGAAAGCCTATCACATATATGACTGAAAAGGAACCAACAGCAACAAATGTCTTTCCCTTGTTTGCAACCTCACTGAGCTACAAAGCCAAAAACGCAGGCATTTAAATATATTTCCTGTTTAAAATTTCTTACACTTTTGAAGTAGAAGTTTACATCACTTGAGTTGGCGATCGGCGGTGGCTCTATGGTTTGATGCAAACACACTCTAACACCAACCAGAAGACAGCTTGTAAGGACGCATACCTCCGAAGTGAACTGAAATACAAGAGGGAGAAGGACTCAGTGTTGCTAGGGGGAAACACCTTGGTGGCTGTAGAGCTGGTCCAGATATGATGTCAGCACAGCAGACTCCAAAACTGCAGGAACCCAAAGAGATAAACCGTTAAATGCAAGGCAGCAATAGTGACTGGGTTCATATTTCAGAGATTCTAAAGACATGGGGAAACTTTGATGTTATCAGAAGATATGCAGAGGAGACAGCTGGGGGGGAGAGTAAGAAGACAGGAGGAGAGAGGAAGGCAGGAGGGAGGAAAGAGATGGTTTCAGCCCGACCAAACCAAAAGGGGGCAGTATCTGGTCAGGTGACTGCGTGCAAACAGAAAGACGTTCTTTGTAAAACTAAGATTTAGGACATAGACCTGAAGTCCAAATAAAGGGATCAAGATGAAAACAATTTCTTAACATAACTCACATTGAGCACTGAGCCAGCTGTGTAGTGTGTGTGTGTGTGTGTGTGTGTGTGTGTGTGTGTGTACTGCACATGCACTAAAGTCTGGTGCCTTCTGGGTTCCTTTGGTTGAAAACAGACAGCATGAGGAGTAGGGTCACAGATCTAGGGATGGAGCCAAGAATCGCAGTGGATAGCTACAGGAAGTCAGTCTGGGGCCTAGTCAATGCAAGGAGTGTGGCTGATAGGTTTCAGAACGACTATGGACCAGGCCTCCTGTGTGCCCCCACTGCCTGCTTTGTCTCTGTGGGAGTATCCTATGCTCACTCTGCATTATGTGTTGCATATGAGAGAGGCAAATGGAAGGAAGATGAATATAACTCATGGATCTTTAGGGAAAGGAGCCCCACATGAGGTGCAGGTCACCTGGACCTGAGTCGGCACGTGGTAAGAGCTATCATTCTTAGCTGATGCTGTGACAGGAGAGATGGGATGTGGTGGGGAGGGCAACCCTTAGGGGGGAAAGGATGGGTGTCATGGCTGAAGAGAAATATGGTTATGACAGCAAAGTGTCTAAACAGCAAAGTAGGTTTCATGTAGGTGAAATCACACTGGAGTAACACTGGAGGTCACAATCCAGTTGTTCAAACTGTCTCCTGCTATATCAATCTGCTGGGACAAGCTCACCTTTTCAATGCAAGCCTGGTAATAGGACTGGTTTAGTAGTTTGAAGACTGATTAAGCACGGAGCTGGAGCACAGACAGGTGTGAGGGGAGCACAGGCTGTGACGAGAGCATGTGCCCTATAGCAGGAAGGGCTCCAGAGCCTCAGTGCTCATCCTACTCAGGTTCAACAAAAGCCTGGAAGATGCGTACGTTGCCGACATGCATTTCTACTAAGACTCGCTTTTTCAGATATGGCTGGATTCCTTAGTTAAAACCACTAAAATATGTACTGATCCAGAGACCAAGAAACAATCTGTGGTGGTTTGAATATGCTTGGCCCAGGGAGTAGCACTATTACGAGGTATGGCCTTGTTGGAGGAAGTGTGTCACTGTAGGGGTGGACTTTGAGCCCCTCCTCCTAGCTGCCTGGAAGATAGCAGTCTTCTCCTGTTTGCCTTCAGAACAAGATGTCGCTGTCTCAGCTCCTCCTGCACCATGCCTGCCTGCACGCTGCCATGCTTCCCACCATGATGATAATGGATTGAACCTCAGAACCAGCAAGCCAGCCCCAATTAAATGTTGTCCCTTATAAGAGTTGCCTTGGTCATGGTGCCTCTTCACAGCAATGGAAATCCTAAGACAGAAGTCAAATAAAGTAAATTGTTCTCTGAGGACCTAAGCAATTTTGTAGTATTTCTAATAGATTTATTTGAAAAAAAAACAACTTTTTTTTAAAGAAATTTGTGTCAGAGATAATTTATTTCTATACTTTATGCTATAAGTTGACATGTAAACAAGATGGATAACTAAAATGAGATTTAACAAATACAATTTTATATACAAAGATATACTGCTAAATCAATTATTTTAAATATGTATATGCATATGGATAGATAAGTCAGTCATCCTCCTAATCCCTGCCCCCACATTGATAAAGATCTGGGGGTTTATTCACACTCTTTATCTGCTCTAACTTCTGTACTCTATACCAGCACATTCAGCTCATAAAATACATGTGTCCTCTCTTTGCAGCCGTCTCTACATTAGCTTGTGGCATGAATGTGCCTTGTCTTCAGAAGAACTTAACCAGTTCAGGTAACTGAACCTTACATAAAGTAATGACTCCCACTATGAGATTTTCAGACATATTTATGGCTGCTGACCCTCTTGTTCCACTCCTCCTCCCCCACACCCTGCTCCACTCTGCTGGTCCACTTCCTTCTGTAGTAGCCCATCCCACGTTCCTGTCTGACTGTGCTTCATTACCCTGGAAGTTCTCCTGGATCCTCACTTCTGCTTTATCTAGTCCTCAATTGTGTGTGTGTGTGTGTGTGGGGAGGGGGGGGGGTTAGAATCATCTTTGCCTAGTTTGGTGCTTTCCCGACTGCTCTTCACCTAGACACCACTGTGAAACACTTCAAACACCTTGGTTTATGGCTTACAATATGACCAGAAAATTAATGATTATTTTAAAAGCAAATTAATCTGGTTGTGCATTCTTAATTGCAAAAGAAAATAAAAAAGGTGTAACTGAAGAATCCAGGAAGACACAGGGACCTAATTGAAATAGGTTCATGCACTGCTGGCGTAGAAAGGGCTGATTTGGGAAACATTAAGGAGCATTCCGAATAGGGATGGTTAGTTACTATGTGGGTAAGGGCATTAGAGGAGCCATGGGCAATGAGGGTTTCTCGAGACTCAGCTTCAGAAGAGAAAGGTGGGCTGTAGACTGCAGACATATGTTCTGGGACAGAAAGCTCGGGCTTAAAGGAAGTGTACAGACTGATAAGGGTAAGCTATGTTAATTCTAGGAGGATATTATAACTTATGAAGGAAGAAGGGCCTTCCAAAATGGCTAAGCACTCTGAGATGTAGTTACATCTGAATATGAAATGCCACAGAACCAGAAGAGGTAACGTTCTCCCACCCAAATGCATTGGTTGCCCAGTTATCAATAGAAGACTTAAGACACATTTACTCGTTCAAGCATCTGAATTCACAATTATGCTGGGAAATTGACATCTAAATAGACATCTGGTAGACCAAACATTTGGGTCTGACGTTGAAATATTTTTAAGATACCTTGGGAACAATAAAGAGATAAATACTAGAAGATCTAGATGGTGTCTTACAAATAATGTTTTTAGGAATCAGTTTAAAACTGATCAGAGCTGAAGATGCAGCTCAGTTGGTAGCATGCTCACCTAGCCTGCAGGAAGGTCAGCAGTACCACGTGAAGTAGGTGTGGTGACCTGGGCCTGCGATTCATGCACTAGGGACAGAGAGAAGAAGAGAAGTTCAAGGTCATCCTCAGAGCCATATATCTAACTCAAGGGCAATCTCGGCCACATGAGATGTAAATAAATAAATGGCAAGAGTAAAGCAGGGAAGCCCTGGTGCCCTTGGGATGATGCTCTGCTCTTCGTTGGTTCTGGGCCCTCATAATCTCTAAATTGAGGAGAGACTCAAAGGCAGTTCACTGGAAAGCAGGGGACACACACTCAGAATGGCAAGGCTTGGGCACCTGTACTGGCTCTGTGGGGTACTGCACGTAATGGGCAAGATCAGTCTAGTGATCTTCCTCAGAGACACTCATTGATCTCCACTGCAGATTATTTTGCCCAGTGGCATTCATTCCTTTGCCTACACGACCAGCAATTCAAAACCAAGAGAGTTCAAATTAATAATGTTTTACTGTGGTCTTCAGAGTCCTTTAGTCAGAGGCTCCTTTGCCTCAGCTAATTTGTAATGGAAATGAAAGAACCTGGGAAGTTACAAGTTAGATCCTGACCTGGTAAATTAACTTCATTTAAATCACTTTGACTACAGGAAAGAGCAGGCCTTCTTGCTTTGAGGGCAAAAAGAATCACAATTTGAAATGTCATTTGCCTGGGGCAGGCACATCACATTGAGTGGTATTTAAAGATTGCTTCAAGATAGCTTCACACTGAAGTATAATGGAAAAGTCAGGGAGTCATCTCCTCATCCGAACTAGGAAAGGGGAAGAGCTGCTCACCCTGGGAAACAGCTCCTGGGTCAGGACCAGTCCACGACTTTACCTTATGAAACGGCCTTTCCCTGGAGCATTACAACCTAAAACGACTAATGGAACATTTTCTATATTAAAACAGGGTGATGTGATTAAAAAATAGGAATTTAAAAATATCTAATTATTGTGGTTGGCAATGATGATTTTGGGTTTTAATAATTATCTAAAAGAGGCAAGATAAAAGCATGTGTGCTTAAAAGTATAAAATGTGCTAACAAGTAAAGACATCCAGGGGAAAAAAAGTCATTTTTCAAAGCGTTCTCTCATACTTTTGGTAGGTCCAGCTAAAATTCTCTGGCTAGGTGAATCATGTCTTTCTGTCATGCATTCTTTGTTACACTACCAGGGCCAAGGACATGCTACCTGGGGATTGGTGAGCTCTAGGTTCATCAAGAGAGAACCTGCATCAAAAAATAAGGTAGAAAGTGATAGAGGCAGACACTAGATGTTAACCTCTGGCTGCCACATACAGACACAGGCACGTATGTACACACATGCATACGCACATGTACCACACACAGGCGTATACACTGGCAGACAGACAGGCAGACAGACAGACACACATGCAGGGGGGAGGGGAGAACAATGACTGTGGTCTATAAGATGCCCAACAGAAAACATAACTGAGTTAAAGGATAGTAAAGGAAAAAAGTTAGCAGCTGAGAAGCTATTAAAAACTATACTAATTGTAAAAAGTAATACTAGGAAGGTCAGAAATCAAAATACTAGTGAAAGAAGCCAATGGTTTGGTTTAGTTTTAATGCTCTGGCTTAGCTGGTCTCTTTCCAGTGTCTTCTATGTCAAGATTCACCCGACTCTCTTCTCGTTCAAATGGTATTTGCTAGACATGTTGGCTTGAATGTAATTTCTTTGGAGAGACTTTGCCGGTGCTCATTCCTGTCTGCTCTGCTTTGTGTATGCTTCTGTAACACCTCAGCACAGCGCGTTATGTGCTCACAGTCTGTCTCCTTCACTAGGTTATAATCTTACCACCACTGGAGGAGATCACCTTGAACCAAACTAGATATACAAAGTCAATGCAAAAGGAAATCCTGGGCCAGATTTAGAAGGTAAAATGCTCCTCACATACATACATACATACATACATACATACATACATACATACATACATGTAATAATAATGGAAAAGATATCTCAACAAACTCTTCTCATTTTTTAACAGCAGTAAAAATACTGAGTGGAATTCTGTCAGCTATGGGAGAATATTCAAAGAACGGCGTAGTGGGGGCTAGAGGGACAGCTCTGCAGTTAAGAGCACCAGCTGTTCTTCCAAAGGACATTGGTTCAGTTCCTAGCATCCACACGATGCTTACAGCCATCTGTAGCTACATATAGTTCCAGGGGATCTGAGGTCCTCTTCTAATCTCCTTGGTTACCAGGCATACTAGTGGCACCCAATATACAGTCAGGCAAAGCACCAATATGAATAAAGTAAATAGAAATTTAAAAAAGAGTAAGGTCTTTTAACTGAGTGGGATTTGTATCAAATCAGAAGAGTGGGAGATTTAAGAAATGCAGTCCCATCACCTCATGTCAGTGGGCCACTGGATAAAAAGTCACCTGATGAAATCAATAGAGACAAACGAAGATATCGGTTGAAGTCAATACATGTGCCCAATACAAATGCTTGATTAAGTAGGCCTAGCTAAGATCACACTTAAACAGGAAATGGCATTAGCAGAGGTCAGCATAGAGAGCCTTCTATCCTTGTCACTCCATCCACAGGCAGTGGCTAACCTGAGGCACCAGCTGGAGGAGTAAAGCTTCCTCCAGGTCAGCGGGAGATAAGTTACCATGTGCAATGGAAGAGGAACAGGACATCTTTAAAGGGCCATTGACGTTTCTTTTGAAAGACAAGGCAAAGCAAGGAATGTTCTAGCAATGGTTGTCTAACACTGACTTGAAATTTCTACCCAGTAAGCAAGGCGGGAAACAGAAGTGGCTATAAATCTTCTGCTAAAATTATTTTTATTTTCAGACGGCACTGTTTCTGGGGAAGATGAAAAAGAAGAAACTAGAAAAGAATATGACTAATAAGAAAGCCTACTAATATTTCTAGTCATTAAATCTGTATGAAAAATTTGAGAATTTTGTAACATTTCAAAAATGAATAGCTAGATATATATGATAGAAAATTCTATTCCAAATATAAATAAACCATATAAAATACATAGAAACAAACAGTTGTATGGAGAAGTGTATCAAGGTTGTTGGTGCAGGAAATAGTGAAAACATGGAGCTGGAGAGAGTTCAGCAGGCAAGTCAGCAGTCTAAACATGAGGACTCGGGAGTTCAGATTCCAGACAGGAGGATCGCTGGGGCTCAGGGAGAGACTATGCCTCACAGCAACAGACCCAGACTGATAGACAAGGCCACTTGCTGCCTTCTGGCCTCTGCATAGATGTGTACACAGATAAATAAGAAGATACTTCCCTAAGAAAAAAGAAGTCATAATTGGCTGATCTGAAAGGGAGACTTAACTAATTGAATGTCCATCTTAAGTTTCTAGATGGAAACATTCGACATTTAAACATCTTTTAAAAGATGTTAGTTCATACATCAAGTATGGGTACAGATGAATATAAAGATTCATCAGGATATAAAAGCAATGATAAAAGGAGCCACATTAACTGTGGCTAACACGACATTGGGAAACTTTGCAGAATTAAACCCAACTAAACAAGTTCCAGTTAATCCAGCCCATGGATTTTCCTGTCTCTCAGAAGTCAATGACAGACTAAGACTTTTAAGTGGTAATTTCAATAACCTCATGGGTTTTGTGGTTTTTTTAAATGTTGATTTGTATCTTATTTTTTTATGTATGCATGTTTTGTGTGTGTGTGTGTGTGTGTGTGTGTGTGTGTGTGTGTGTGTGCAAATGTCACTGTGTGCATGTACTCAGAGGGTAACTTGCAGAAATCAATTCTCTCAGAACATTTGGGTTGGGTTCTGGGGATCAAACTCAGGTTTCTAGGCTTGGCAACACGCCTTTACTCGCCGAGCTGTCTCACTGGCCCTGTGAGCTGCTGTATGTATTGTGTACTATGCTTCCTAAGATACAGAAATAGGTTATGTCAGCAAAGTGACAGAATAGGAAGCCCCAGGTCTTCACCCTTCCATCGAGACACCAAATTACCAATGCATGGGCCATTTCTATTCTCTAAAATACAGAAACCAGTGTTCTCCATTTAAACTATATGTCCAGCCTAGATTTGGGGTTTTAAAGGGTTAAAAATGTACTCTATATCCTTATATTATCTAAGTAATTGTATTTCTAATGTTCTTAATATCAAATCATCTGTTTTTTAAATGGTGATCCAATTATATAGATTCTGCCAGGTTTATAGAAAAAACTCTCAAACCAAGTTTCTAGATTTTGTTTACTAGGATGCTATGTGTGGGGATGGCGGAGTACTTACCACATGGGAAAGAACTAGTGAAGACTGAGTAGACAGTACTCATGCAGAACTCATGACTTGCGCCTGACTAGGTTCCCATTGCTAATTAATATTAATATGTAGTGTGATGTCTACAGGGTGCTTCTCACACCCGAGAGATGCACAGCATAGACAGAGTGGAATTTTTGTAAAGTTAAAACTATTTCCTCTTAGCTCTCTTGCGTACCGTTGCTGTCCTTTAGGTTTTTCAAATGTCACCAACTTCACCACTGCCTCCATTTTCTGACCCGGGCTGATGACAGCTCTGCAAGTATTGTGATGTCACCCCTGCTGCCCTTCCTGTGGCTGCTGAGGGGCATGTCTGCGTCTGAAGTAGAGCCTACCACATTATCAAAGCATGTAACTGAAGACTGGCAGTATGACTGCCCACTGTGTCCTCTCTACCCTTAAGAAGCAATGAATAACTCTTCTAAATTATGCCGGAAGACTTCTTTTCCAAGAGGCAATATATTCTGCAACCTCATTGACAAGATAGTTAAGAGGCCCTCTTTGCAGTTTCTGGGTCAGTGGGGATACCACTGCTATGAACCCAGGATTTACAGAACACTGGCAAAAATTCTGAGGTATGTTGACTTGGACGGCTTTGACATACTCCTCACTGACTATATTGCTTTTGTGGAAAAGTCAGGACACCGTTTTGAACTCAATTTTAACCTCGAGTTTACGGAAATATGCGTGAATACCATTCTGTACTGGGTTTTTGCCAGAAAAGGTAATCCTGACTTTGTGGAACTGCTTCTGAAGAAGACGAAGGACTATGTCCAAGACAGAAGCTGCAGCCTGGCGCTGATATGGAGGTAATCTCGTGCTTTGTCCAGAGAGAGAAGTGTGTCTGGAGAGAGTGCAGTGCTGTCATCTTAGATCAGTTTGCGTGGTGGAGCTGTGGCACTGGCTTCATTGTGGACCCTGGATTTTACCTGTAGTGTGTCCTATCAAATTATAGTGTGGACCCTGGATTTTACCTGTAGTGTGCACTATCAAGTCATAGTGTAGACCCTGGATTTTACTTGTATTGTATACTATCAAGTCATAGTGTGGACCCTGGATTTTACCTGTAGTGTGCACTATCAAGTCACAGTGTGGACCCTGAATTTTAGCACTAACTATAAAATCATAGTGGATCTGCTCAAGTAAAGCAATGTTAGCAAATGCATCAAAAATCCCTTAAAAAGAAACAAACCTTACCTTATGGCGTACTGTGGTCGCTTTTCTTGGTCTACTGAGATTGCACACTTGTAGTGTGTGCACAGTTCACTCAGACCATTCCTATCACGGAGTGGTGCTCAGTCAACACAGAGCTACTCTGTGTCAGATCTTAATAAATTTGATTTCAAATCTTCCACAACTGAGTTCAATGAAAGCCATGTTCCTTACAGGTCAACTTTTTACCGCCCAAACCTGTCAATCTGTCTGGCAATGTTAGGAAACTAGAGGACTTCAGGCAACTGTCTTAGAGCTCAAGAGTTTGATCCAATGTCAAATTAGTTCTCTGGCTTCAGGTCTCAGTCTTGTGTCACATTCTGTGCACAGTGGCAGGAGCAGGTGTCAGTGACACACAAGGCCCAGGTCAGCAACTAGGCAGGGTGAGTTATGCCTGAAGTAGCCATGCTTCTTGGGTGTGTCCCTCAGCTCCTCAGAGCGTGCAGAACTGTGTTCCTGAATGGTCATTCCAGCACATGAATAGGTAGTTGGGGTCTAGAAATAATAGATAAAACCCCCAGTAGGGCTTGTGGTGAATATCCTTGACCCATGGTGAGTAGCACTATTAGGAGGTGTGGCCTCATTGCAGGAACTGTGTCACTGTGTAGGCTGCTTTGAGGCCTCCTAATGCTCAGGTTCCACCCAGTGTGGAAAAGAGCCTCCTCCTAGCTGCCTACACAAGACAGTTCCCTTCTGATGCCTTCAGATCAAGATGTAGGACTCTCAGCTCCTTCTCCAGCACCATGTCTGCTTGGATGCTACCATGCTTCCTGCCATGGTGATAATGGACCAAGCCAGCCCCAATTAAATGTCCTTTATAAGAGTTGCCTTGGTCATGATGTCTCTTTACAGAAATGAAACCCTAATTAAGACAGGACTTTTTGTCATTTTAAATGTTGTTTTATGCAGTTACAGCTTTGACTAACTAGCTTAAAGCCCAGGCATATCTTTGATCAGGCCAGTGAACAAGAAAAGTATAATAAAATAGAGGAAATGAAGAATTAAACATGGGCAAGGGAAAGGGAAAATGAAAATGGTGAATGATGACGGACACATTCCTAAGTGTGTGGCACTGGGATGAACTCATGGTCTGTCACGCCCATGCCTGCCCCTATGCCCACACTCTCACTGGGCAAGCATGCTCCAGCTGAGCTGCCTTGCTCATTCTCCACCATGTATAGGGCAGTTTTTAATTTGATAAATTCTGATGTGGATGCAGAATCATCCAAATCATTACCTCTAGCCCCAGCTCCTGCTGCTGCTATCTGATCTTGCCACATGGAACAAAACAGAACGCTAACTGGACTCATCCATCTCCAAGCCCCTCTGGCTCTTACCTCAGTAAGACCCTGACCCCACTGCTCAAGGCAGAGATTTAAGATTGATTCTTGTCTTCCCTTGCCATCACATCAGTGAGTGCTTTTGACTGTCTATAAAAACAGATCCTACTCAGTTCCATCATCGCTTTATGTCCAGTCCAGGTGGAGCCATGCCATCTCTTACCAAGACAACAGCTCTCTTAATGTGTCAACTTTTTAAAGCTAGTATACAAAATAATGGATTCATTGTGACATGTTCATGAATTGGTGTCACTGTGCCTTACCCATCCCCTTCCCAGCTGCCTCCCATGTCCCATCCTGTCATGTATCATAGTAGTCCCCTTCTGCATCCACGCCACACTGTCACATGTGTATGTACATACAAATTTAAGTCTAAATTGTTTATGAGAGAAAGCATTAATATTTTGTCTTCTTCCCATCACTGTTCAGTTTTCTTATTTATACACACACACACACACACACACACACACACACACACACACACACACACACCAGATATGAAAGAGAACATGGTATTTGACTTTCAGGAAGTAGCTTATTTGACCTAACGTGATCATCTCTAGCTACATCTCATGTATTTACTAGCCATTTATAACATCAGGCTCTAGAAATCCCCTCTGTCATAGGGATAAATTATTATTCAGATCACCTCAATGTTCTGATACACACTACCAAGTGAAACAAGACACCTATTAAATCAGTTTAGGATATAACAGTTTGAGCTGCCCAGGGGATATTCATGTCGAGATGTGCAGCAAGTGGCAAGATACATAGTGCCATCTTTGATGTCTTTGTTTCTCCATCTAATTTGTTATGACATCCATTGGTTCTGTCTACCTGCAAGCAAATATGGGTGCCTGCAGTGCTCTCACCCGGCCCTACACTAAGCAGCAGCATCTTTCCCCCTGTTGGTCAGTTAACAAAGGGAAGGCCATGCTGCTCTTACAACCCAGGCCTCTTGTGTATATCCATTCCATTTGGAGTCAGAAGACTTTCTCGCAGAGCGTGATTGATGCTCTTCTCAACGTGGCTTGCTGTCTCCCCTGGCCTCGGCTTTACCCTCTGATACACACTGACTCCCCTATTCTTCCTTCCAGGCACCCACACAGTGATACAGCTAAGTAAGTGTGTCTCCTCCTAGTCTTTGTCCAGATGTAACCTTACGGTAATGTCCTGTCTCACTGCTCCTGCATCTCCTGGTAGCCCTGGCTGTCCTGGAACTCACTCTGTAGACCAGGCTGGCCTCGATCTCAGAAATCCACCTGCCTCTGCCTCCCAAGTGCTGGGATTAAAGGCGTGCGCCACCACTGCCCGGCTTCTTCACTATCTTCTTCAGTGACTGGGGCTTGTTTGCTGTGTTGATCCTGACTTGATACTAGTTGACGTAACATTAAGAAAGACAACAAGGATTTTATTTTGTTCACCAATACAAGTACCTAAAGCTGTAGCTATCACTTAGCACATATTCAGTATTTGTTGAAATAAATGAAGAGCAGTTGAAATTATGGTTACAGATGAAACTGCAAGAGAATGGCCAGTATAGTACACACCTTGTTAGACACTGGGGGCCACGGAAAGGACAGGAGGGATGAGGGGACAGACAGAAAGCTAGAGGAGAACCTAAGTCTGGACTGACCAGGAAAACAAACCTTCAAGAAAGTACACTATGTCAAACACCAGAGATTACACTACTGTCTCAGTCAGGGTTTCTATTCCTGCACAAACATCATGACCAAGAAGCAAGTTGGGGAGGAAAGGGTTTATTCAGCTTACAATTCCATGCTGCTGTTCATCACCAGAGGAAATCAGGACTGGAACTCAAGCAGGGCAGGAAGCAGGAGTTGATACAGAGGCCATAGAGGGATGTTTCTTACTGGCTTGTTTCTCCTAGCTTGCTCAGCTGGCTCTCTTATAGAACCCAAGACTACCAGCCCAGGGATGGCACCACCCACAAGAGGCCCTCCCCCCTTGATCACTAATTAAGAAAATGCCTTACAGCTGGATCTCATGGAGGCATTTCCTCAAGGGAGGCTCCTTTCTCTGTGATAACTCCAGCTTGTTAACACACAAAACCAGCCAGTACAACTACTATGAAAAAATGCTTATCCAATGTGTCAGTCAAAGGAGAATGTAGATAAATTAGGAATATGTATATCTACAAAGCAACGTCATCCTCTATGTGTCTGTACAGAAATATTATGCCTCATTTCATAAGCATGTGTGAGAAGTTTTCAGACACAGAGGGCTCAGTTCATTAACCTCACATTTAAAAACCAGTCCTTGCTTTGCCTGTCTCACTCCATCCACGTAAGTACTGCTATAATTAACTGTCAGGACAGATTAAGCAAAGTTTGCTTCACAGTTCCAGACTCTTTAAATCCAAGGATTAATCACACATCATATGGATACAGATTAGATGTTTAAATCTCATTTTAAACCTATTTGAGTTTTAGTCATGTTTTCAACATTTTTCAATATTCATTAAATATCTCCTAGAGGTAATGCAAATTTTAATACTGAATCTTAACAATGACCACTTGCTTTGTCCTGAGATTCCTGAGCTCCCATACTTAGAACAAGTCAAATGCCTTCTTAAGAACTAGCAAGATAAAAGGATTGCACTGCCTCTTAAAGGTTTAAATGAGTATAAAGTGCCAAAAATCTCATTAGGATTGAAATCAAATTCCAATAAAAATCATTTGATTGACCCCCACAGATTCAGTATTGTAGGCCCTCATAGATTTGTGAGTGAAAACCACAGTTACTTCCCTTGAACGAGGGAGAGCTCAGCTGGCAGAGGCAGCTCCTGCCATGTCTGCCAACCCAAGTTCCATCCCTGGAACCTACCTGGTGTAAAGAAAGAACTGGCTCCTGCAAAAGCTGTCATCTTATTTACACACACACACACACACACACACACACACACACACACACACACACACACACACACACACACACAGAGTCAGTAACAGAACGAAGACAGGGCCATGAAGACAAGGCCATATCCTATTGTCTAAAATACTGTATCATATACTGTTGCTTTCAATGACAAAGCTCTGACATTTTCGAGCTCTGGGAAGCCATAGAGGTAAGCTAGGCTAGTGGTTTTCCAACTGTACTTTCTGGAATTCTTAACTAGGGACCTAGTAAGGGGAGGTTCCTAGGACCCACAAATCCACGTTTATTAGGAATGTTTCCATCCTTAATGTCTAGGCACAACAAAACTCCAATGTCAGCATTTGCTATACCTGCAACACTCCAAGATTTCCAATGGAAAACAGCTGCTATTCCTCTAAGCCTTCATTCTTAGGTACCTGACAGGAGATTACTATCCCAGGGAGAGGTAAGCACCATTCCTCAGGGATTTACTGCCTGGAGTAAACTTCTACCATAGCATTGGCCATCCTGTGCTTTTCTTACTGTCTGTTGTACTTGGCAGTCTGCAAGAATTGCATCTTTCATCTCTCCAGTACACTCTGGATAAAATGTGGCACAAACCAGTACATACACAAATGAGGAAGCTGAGACTTGGAGACTGCTGACCCACGTCACACAGCTGCTTGGGACTGAAATGCTGAATTGTAGAGGCTCAGGCCTGCTTCATTTAGCCCATAATATCATGCTGGCTCCATCTTATCAAATATGTGCAATTTTTAAAAACTTTATTTTGTACCTGCATATGTGTGTGGGTACATGTGTGCCACAGCACAGGTGTGGCCATCAGAGGACAACTTGTGGGAGTAGGTGCTCTCCTTCCACAACTTGGTCTCCAGGGATCAAACTCGGGTCTCCAGGCTGGGTGCCTTTACCCACTGGGCCATTTCACTGGTCTCTGTAAGTTACTTTCCTGATAAAAGTCATGACCAAGGAAACTTATAGAAGGAAGAGCTTATTTGGGCTCACAGTTCCAGGGGATTAAGAGTCAACCGTGGGAGCAAGCTGCAGGCATGGCAGCTGGAACAGGAGGCTGAGAGCTCACATCTTGAGTTACAAGAATGGAGCAGAGAGCAACTGGAAATGGTGTGAGGCTTTTAATGTCTCTATGACATATTCCTCCAGCGATGGGGGACAAAATGTTCAAGTGCATGACCTGTGGAGGACACTCCCAAACCAACACACGCAGTCCTGAAATTCTGCATGACCTGTGGAGGACACTCCCAAACCAACACACACAGTCCTGAAGCTCTGCTTTACTTGCTAGGCATAGCTGTCTGAAACCAACACTGATAGCTTGTATGCTATTGATACAGTCTGCAAACTGTATCAACATTTGATTAGACTATTCAAGAGAATTCAAGAGGCAAGGTTTATCAATAAAATTCCTCTTTGCTTAATCTCAAAAGTCAAGTTACTTGGCAGAGGATTTGTTTTGGTCAGAGGCACTACCATGCTTTCTCTACATTTATAGTAACTAACTCAGCAAGGGACATAAAAGCATATTAACTAAAACAATTTAAAATGCTCTAAGCCATTTCATTTCTGGCACAGTGAGTTAAAAATACTGATATCTAGCCATCATGTGATACTCCAAGCTCTAGATTTAAATGTGTTTCTTGTTATTTTATGTTATGGGTGTTTTCCCTGCAGATGTCTTTCTATCACATACATGCCTGGTACTCCTGGAGGCCAGAAGAGGCCATTAGATCCTCTAGAACTGAAGTGTAGACAGCTGTAGCTGCCATGTGGTCCTGGGAAACAAATCCAGGCCTCTGAAGAGCAGCAAGTTCTCTTGACTGCTCTGCCATTACTCCCTCTTTAAAAACTCAGTCTTACAATGCAGTTCAAGCTAGCTAGAAATTCTAAAACTTTTTTTTAAAGTGTGTTTGTGGTGGGTATGTGTACTTGGGGTGTGTGTGTGTGTGTGTGTGTGTGTGTGTGTGTGTATGTGTGTGTGTAGACCAGGAGGCAGACTTGAATGTCAGCTTCTTTGAGCCAAGGTTTTTCACTAAACCCAGAGCTCATCAAGCAGGTCAGGTAGTTGGCCAGGGACTGAGCCCAGAAACCCTCCTATGTCCTGTTCTCCACAGCACCGAGATTACAAGCACACGCTGCTAGACCTCCGCTTTATTGTTTATGTTTTAACATCGGTTCTAATGCTTGCATGTCTGAACTACTTCTCCAGGGCTAAACTTTATCCTTAAAGGAGGAAAATAAAATCTGTCCCAAGGAACCTCAGATAGGTCTCACCATAACTTACATGCCTTATATTCTTATTTTATTAGAATGTAAAAATAGGACTAGGGTGTTTGCCCTTGTTTTTCATCTAATCTCCACTCACAATTCAACTTCATGTCTAATATATGATCGTAAACAAAAACAAAAAGATATCAAAATGATCAATATTTCTATTAACAAAGTAAACTGCTCTGGAGAGACTGTTCTGCCTGGCCTGTCAAAGGACCCAAAGCCACCCACCTCAGGCAGCTCACAGTCGCCTGTCACTTCAGCTCCAGAGGATCTGACACCCTCTCCAGTCCTCCTCAGGCACCCTTTTTTGGCATAAGTTCACACAGATAGAGACACACATAAGTAAAATAAGCAGTATGAAACTGCTTTTCCTTCATTTTCATCTTATATTTGCAGAGCTTGGTAAGGTTTATGCCCCCACCAGTGTGGGAGACACAGCAGGGACACACGGCTACTGTGACTAAGTGCTTTGCACACGCTGTAAACCTGGGCCTGTTTTCACAGATGTGAGGGGAGGCTTCAGCTTTTGGTGGGAGTTTTCCTTCCCCCTTCAGTCTTGTCTACAGTTACAATGCCAACTTCTTAAGACGTTCCATGTGAGCATTAGTTACACGGTGCTCACAGGTGAGCAGTCGATCACAGACACTTTCCCATCACTGCTAAGACGCGTTCCTGACCCTGCTTTCTCTGCTTTGGCTTGCAGAACCTTCACACCCGTGTACTGCCCCAGCCCCCTGAGTGGCATCACGCCTCTACTCTATGTGGCTCAGACAAGACAGTCAAATATCCTAAAAATTCTCCTGCAGTATGGAATCCTAGAAAGAGAAAAAAACCCTATCAACATTGTTCTGACAATACTACTTTATCCTTCAAGAGTGAGAATAATGGTTGATCACGAGTTGATTGACATTCAAGAAGATGCCAAGACATGTTTAATGCTATGTTCCAGAGTGCTTTCTGCAATCTCAGTCAGGGAGATAGAGGTAAGCAGAGCATTGCCCTTTTCAGGGGGTGGGGAGTGGAGGAGGGGAATCAGAGAAGCAGAGCAACACTTTTGGGGGGTTAAGCAGAGCTGTGTTCTATGGGGAAAAAAGGAGAGCATGGCTCTCTGGGGGTGCAATCTATCATCAGTAAGTGTCAGGACGTAATTGTGAAAGCAAAAGTGCAGAGTATTTTTATTTTATGCAATGGCGAATTAATGACTGTGCATATGCTCAGTAATTAAAAATGAGGCAAAATTCAAATTAGGTAAAATTAGTCCTTCAAATGTTCATTTTTGTTACTGTGAACTTCAAAATGGCAAAGTTGAGTGTCCTTAGACATTTTAGTGTTAAGTAGTAAATTGTTATATTTCAATAACAAACTCCATATTAAGATTTCTATCTTATAAGAACAAAATAAGTTAGATTTTAACAGCTCTTCTTTACAGTAGAATATTTCAAAATGACAGCTCCATTTCTTCCCACAAATATAATCACATACCAAGAAATAGACTTTTCCATTCAAGATCCCAAAGCAATTTTAAGCATTATAGAAATATAAAGACATAAAATATTTATTCAGCTGAAATATCTCTCAGAAATATAGAGATCTTTCCTTAATAACATTTTGGGACTAGACCAAGCTAGAGAGGAAAATCATCCATATATCAACCATAAATTGGGAATGTTCATTCTTCAAAATGAACTGCAAATTACAGTATCAAACTCTCACGCCCATTAACAGCAAGCAGTTAATTAATCTGCATATAGAGAAGTTAGTTCTATAAATTTTACCAGCCAGCTTAACAAGGAACCAACAGTTCTTCTAGTCTTTAGAAGTACATGTTTAGAAATACTTATAAGAGGCATAAAATGCTCATTTTTAAGTGCCTTGATAATAATGTGTGGGGTCAGTTGTAAGGCAAACAAATTGTTCTGGTTATAACTGGCAACCTATTTTTGAAAGAGAACACACTTGTTTTTAATGTCTTCTTTTTTTTTTTTTTTTTTTTTTTTACATCTTTGTTTCATAGTAACTGTTTGGTCTGCACGGTTATTGCAGAATACATGAATTTTAGACCAAGTAAAACTATAACAAAAAGTCGTGGGATAGAACTGATCAAAGTCACTTGAGAGGCAGAGTTTATAGCCAGGCTCCAAACAATTACAGTGCAGAACCTACAGTGAGGTACGCTGAGTGAAAAGGCGCAGTCAGGTTCACTCTGCTTGAGGAGCAGGTCACCTCTGTAGTTCCGTCACATCTCCTCACATGGCCCACATATTTAAGAATGTTTAGATGTCTCTATACCACACCCTTGCAAGCATAGACACTGTACCTACTTTGCATACCTTGTAATTATCTGAAGTACCTACTATAGTTGAATATACATTAGACATTCTTTAAGTAGTTGATCATTGAATAAATAATGAATATATGCATATCTAACATAGCTGGATACGTATCAAGAGGCCTGGACAGTGAAGGTTTGTTTTTTAGCTTTTTTACTATTATATGTGTGGTAGCGCTGGAGGTCAGAGGGCAGCTTTATAGAGTTGGTTCTCTTTCCACTGTTATGTGGGTCCCTAGGGAAACCTCTCTTAATACAGCAATATCCTTTCCTTAGCATTTAATCTCCACAGCAGAATCTTTATAAACAGATGGCTTCCTAAAACTTTAAAAAGACCTTCTGTTATTGGGGCAGGTCTTCACTGAGGTCTTGGCATTCTATATAGTTTGGGTCAAACTGGGGAACATGTATAATTTACATCATCTGTTTCCAACTTGAAACCAACAGAATTGGGACTTTTGACAAAGGAGTCAAGCACTGATCCGTTTTAGCTTTCCAGATGATTCTTGCATGTGGCTGTGTTGGTAGTACCTCTAGAGAAGATGACAATGCAGATGATCCATCTGAAATGAAGAGCTTCCCTGTCCATAGTTTAAATTTTGTTTAGTGCCTTTCCATATATCACTGGGGAAATAAAATGCCTATAATGTAAAAGGGCTTAGATAAAGGTTACAAGGGTTATTTAAATGAAGGATCTCTTTTCTGAATTTGAATAAAATAAAAAACAAAAGTGCTGAATCCTTCAGACCAGTTTAATGGTTACAAATGACAGTTTCCCTTTTTTCCAGACACAGCTGAGCTTAGGAAGACGCCCAATTATTCAAAATTGGTTGGACTACATCCCTCCAACGAGATACAAAGACCCATGTGAACTCGTCCACCTTTGCAGAATAACCATCAGGGCCCAACTGCTGACCAACAATATGCTCCCCAATGGTATATTCTCCCTTCTAATCCCCACTCGTCTACAAAACTTCTTGAATTTAGAAAGCTAACATGCATCTTTATGCTGTTCCTTAGGATGGTAGCACTGTGCAGTTTAGAAGTTAATAAACTGTTAACTTCACACAAGTTTGTCGCACTTCTGTTAGAAGTTATGTTTTCAGGGCTAGAGGTTAAGAGCATTAGTTGCTCTTATAGCAGACCATAGATCAGTTCCCAGCACCCACATGATGTCTAACAATCACCCATAACTCCAGTTCCGGGGGTCTGATGCCTGTTTCTGACCTCTATGGGCATCAGGCATGTACATGGCACACATAGATTCATTCAGATAAACAAGTCTAAAAATGTTTTAAAGAAGATATATTTTTATATGTCCTAAGTCCAGCACTATATAGTTACCATGCAACTTTACCCATTACCTTCCATGAAGTGTGGAATAAATTATGTGCACTAGATAAAAGGAGATGCATTCTGGAGGAAAGCCTCATGAGAAGGTAGGTCTGTGCCTGGCTGGCCACAGCTGAGGCCACAGCAAAGCAGTCTTTACAGACAAAGGGAATCTGCTCATCTCAAGTGTGGAGACCAGCCCCATCTGTGGGTTTGCTAGAACTCATAAAGCTGCACACACACAGATACTTTACCACTTGGCTCCCAGGCCTGAGGACAAGCTCCCTTTCTTTGCCATCCCCATGTGTTTTATATCTAGATCTGCACACTACCTTGCTATAGGATTTATTCTCTGGGACAAAGGGATAACAAGCAACACAACTGCTGAGGTGAAATGAAGGAAGTGTATTAGTTATTGTCTGTCAGTGGGATGAGACGCCATGACCAAAAGCAACCTATGGGAAGGTTTACTATGGCTTACAGTTCCAGAGAGGCTGTGTCCACAGTGGGCATGGTTCAAGAGGCAGGAAGCTGACAGATCTCGTTCGACTGACAGGAAGGAGAAAGAGTAGGAAGTAGGGCAAGGTGTAGATTCTTAAAGTCCACCCCCAGACCCATGCTCCCTCTAGCAAGGCTCCTCATCCTTAAAGTTCTACAACCTTCTTAAACAGTCACCAACTAGGGACCAAGTGCTCAATGTATACACCTATGGGAGCATCTTCTCATTCAAAACACCACAGGAAGCTTGCTAAGACACTGTGGGCAGTTACAGTGAAAAGTGAAAGACTGGGGTGACAAAGTAATTTTAAAAAATGTTTTTTTTCTTTTGAGACAAGGTTTCTCTGTGAAGCTTTGGTTGTCTTAGAACTCACTCTGTAGACCAAGCTGGCTTCGAACTCACAGACATCTGCCTGTCTCTACCTCCAAAGTGGTGGGATTAAATGCGCGCACACACACACACACACGCCCAGCTTATTAAGCTTGGTTTTAATTTAATATCTAAAATAAAAATAAAAAGAGCTTTAAATTATGAAAACTCTCAAGTCTAGTGGCATTGAATACTGGCTTAAGTGAGAAGGGGTGATATGTCTGAAGAATGATCTTGATGCATCTCTATTTTGCAAATGACTCCTGCCACATGCTGTCCTACTTCTCATGTCTCCTCCCAATCTGCTAACACTTGTCCCTCTTCTGCACCCTATTACAAAGCTTCCATAAACCTGAATTATCTGGTTTTAAGTGTAATACATAAAATAATCCATTGGAGATGTTAGTTAAGATGCAATGAATGGAGCCAGGCATGATGGAACACATCTTTAATTCCAGCATTGGAAGGCAGAGACAGGCAGAGGCAACGCCAGCCTGGTCTACAGAGTGAGTTCCAGGACAGTCAGGGCTACACAGTTATGCCCTGTCTCAAAAAGAAAAAAAGAAGGAAAAAAAGAGAAGCAATTAAAGTTCAAATATTCTGATACTCTCTTTCAGGACATGGCAATAGGGACTATATAAGTAATCAAACAAGATAGTATATATACTAAGTATGCAATATTAATTTAATTCCTCAAAAATATGTATTTCATTTGAATTATGACTTATTGAATATATCTGGCTATTAATTTTGGAATAGTGAACCAACAGAAATGATAAACTTTTTTCCCTTTGAAACAGGGTTTCTCTGTGTAGCATTGGCTGAACCAAGCTTAATAAAGTCAATATATATTACTAATAAATTCTGCAAAATATCTGCATACTTAAAAACTATATTAAGGTTAAAAAGATAGTTCAGTTGTTAAGAGTACTTCTTGCTATTCCACAGAACCTGAGTTAGATTCCTAGGACCCACACTGGGAGCTTACAACCATCTGATAACTCCATTTCAAGGGGTCCAGTGCCCTGTCCTGGCCTCTGCTGGGACCAAATGAATGTGGCACATCCTCATACAGACAAAACCACAGCACATGAACCAACCACAGCATATGCAGTCTGTGAATAATTTTGTTGTTTCAATTACTATGAATACTGCAACTACTAAATAAATGGTTCAGGGTGCTCCCAAGTCCAGGGACTTAATTGTTTAAGAAAATTAAAAACTACAGGGTAGAACTGAGAGCTAAGACTTTATGAGCAAGTCACCCACTGAGGTGGAATTGTTAAAGCATTTGAGAAAAGAAAGGCTCTTTCTGCTTAAAAAATAACTGACAGTGGCTTTTTGTTTTTCTCTTTTATGAAACAACAATGAACTCCCCATAAACTCTGGTGAACATGGCTTGCCTGGGAGGGCACTGATTTATAAAGAATCTCCTTTAGTGTGTGCTTATTTCTGGTTGTTTCCTGAGTATTGTAGCCACTTAGCACTTGTGTATGTGGAGGTCAGAGGACAACTGTGTGAATGATTCTCTCGTTTACTGTGCATATGTTTACATACATGTATACAGGCATGTAAGCCATGATGTGTATGTGGAGGTCAGAGGACAACTGTGTGGAGGTCAGAGGACAACTGTGTGAATGGTTCTCTCAGTTCAGCATACAGGTTTCAGAAAATGAACTCAGGAGGTCAGGGTTTGCAGCAAGTGCTGTTACCTAATGAATCAGCTTGCTGGCTGAAATAAAGTTAAAGCAAAAGAAAAGTGTTCCCTGGGAATAGCTAAGAGAAGCAAATCGGTATTGCTTTCTGTTACCTTTTATGTAATAAGGGTGGCCACAAAATGAAAACCAGAAAGGAGTCAACAAGTAAAAGCCAGACTGCTGAGTACTGGACACAGGGCTACTCATGAGCCCTGCTCCAGTATCACTTGCTGCATTATAAAGTCTTTATTTCCACCTTTAGGGATGTACTAAGACTTTTTCTTTAATTCCCAGCACCATTATATTGAACTCAGAGTCACTTAGTGTTAGAATTTGGAGATAACAAGTTAAGATGTGGTTAAGTCATAGAGCATTAGGTCAGAATAGAATGCAAATGCTTACGAGTAGCTTTTCAGACCTATTCTCTTTGTTGTTGTTGTTGTTGTTGCTTTTCTGAGACAGGGTTTCTCTGTGTAGCCCTGGCTGTCCTGGAACTCACTCTGTAGACCAGGCTGGCCTCAAACTCAGAAATTCGCCTGCCTCTGCCTCCCAAGTGCTGGGATTAAAGGCGTGCGCCACCACTGCCCGGCCCAGACCTATTCTTTATTATATATTTTTAAACTAGAATATTTCTGTTAACATTCTAAATATACACTTACTTAACAGTGAACTACAAACTTAATCTGACTTCAGAAATGAAAACTATTGTATGATTTTTCTAACAAAAACTTTTCTTTAAAAATGTGTCCCTTTTAAAGCTATTCTAATGAATATTTTCCATCTAGAGTTCATAGGTGAGCATTCGGAGGTTAATATACTATAATTTTCAATTAAAATATAAAACTGAGCAGCTAAGATGCAATCCCTATATAAGACGTGAACTGGTCACTCCTCAGTCTTCTCTGGAAGGTCCACAGCCCTGGGAAAGTCCCCTTCATATTTCTTCTTGAGATTACTCAGATATATCCGTAATCTATCTGGCTCCAACTGAGAGTTTCGAGCAGCCTGGACAAGCCTTGTGGCGAGGTGGTACACAGCTCTCTGCCTCTCCATCTCAGGGGAACTCCTTTGATTTTGCTGTTATCAAAATATGAAATTAAAATATAAATGCATATTTATAATAGTTATATTTTGGTATTGTTTTATTTCATTTCATAGAAATAGGAATTCAAGGCCTCACACATACTTTAAAATGTGCTATTCTGGAGAACTAAATTTCTCATAAACATTTACTACTTTATGAAGGACTTCTATCCTTGAAAATGACATTTAAAGAAGAAATCCTGCTAAATTAGTCAAATTCATAAACAATAACCAAAAGTAACAGAAAACTCAGCAGATGAGTCGTAACACATTTTGTCTTAAAAGGTGTGGGCTGGATAGGATCAGAGATGGGAAGGACACAACATCTGTCCCAGCACGGAGAGTAACTGGGACCAGCAGGATCCAGGGACGCGGAACCCCTCCCGACCAGTGGCACAGGTTCCTTCCCGTCTGGGCCAGTGCCCTGAGCAGACCTTGGGTGCAAACTCCACAGTCAGTCCCACAACACCCAGAGGGAGCTCCACTCGAGGCGCTCTAACACGCCCAGGATCACAGAAGCACAAGAGCACAGGATCTCAGGAGCTTGGTCACACCAGGATCTCTGGGTCCCAGAGGCAGCTTGACTCCCAGGAGCTCTGACACAACCAGGATCACAGGAAGAACAGGCTCCAGTCAGATATAGCAAGGGCAGGTAGCACTAGAGATAACCAGATGGCAAGAGGCAAGCATAAGAACACAAGCAACAGAAACCAAGGTTACTTGGCATCACCAGAACCCGGTTCTCCCACCATACACCATCACACCAGAAAAGCAAGATTCAGATCTAGAATCACTTCTCATGATAATGATAGGGGAGTTTAAGAGGACATAAATAAATCCCTTAAAGAAATACAGGAGAACACAGGTAAACAGGTAGAAGCCCTTAAGGAGGAAACACATAAGTCCCTTAAAGAAATACAGGAAAGCACAGCCAAACAGGTGAAGGAATTGAACAAAACCATCCAGGATCTAAAAATGGAAACAGAAACAATAAAGAAATCACAAAAGGAGACAACCCTGGAGTTAGAAAACCTAGGAAAGAGATCAAGAGTCATAGATGCAAGCATCACCAATAGAATACAAGAGATAGAAGAGAGAATCTCAGGTGCAGAAGATACCATAGAAAACATTGACACAACAGTCAAATAAAATGCAAAATGCAAAAAGCTCCTAACCCCAAACATCCAGGAAATCCAGGACACAATGAGAAGATCAAACCTAAGGATAATAGGTATAGAAGAGAGCAAAGATTCCAATTTAAAGGACCAGTAAATATCTTCAACAAAATTATAGAAGAAAACTTCCCTAACCTAAAGAAAGAGATGAACATAAACATTCAAGAAGCCTACAGAACTCCAAATAGACTGAACCAAAAAAGAAATTCCTCCTATCACATGATAATCAAAACACCAAATGCACTAAACAAAGAAAGAATATTAAAAGCAGTAAGGAAAAAGGTCAAGTAATATATATATATAGGCAGACCTATCAGAATTACACCAAACTTCTCACCAGAGACTATGAAAGCTAGAAGATTCTGGGCAGATGTCATATAGACCCTAAGAAAACACAAATGCCAGCCCAGGCTACTATACCCAGCAAAACTCTCAATTACCATAGATGGAGAAAACAAGATATTCCATGACAAAACCAAATTCACATAGTATCTTTCTACAAATCCAGCCCTACGAAAGATAACAGATGGAAAACACCAATACAAGAAGGGAAACTACACCCTAGAAAGAGCAAGAAAGTAATCTTTCAACAAACTCAAAAGAAGATAGCCACACAAACATAATTCCACCTCTAACAACAAAAATAACAGGAAGTAACAGTCACTTTTCCTTAATATCTCTCTCTCTCTCTCTTTTTCTTTTCTGAGACAGGGTTTCTCTGTGTAGCCCTGGCTGTCCTGGAACTTACTCTGTAGACCAGGCTGGCCTCGAACTCAGAAATCCACCTGCCTCTGTCTCTCAAGTGCTGGGATTAAAGGCATGTGCCACCACTGCCCACCTTCTTAATATCTCTTAACATCAATGGATTCAATTCCCCAATAAAAAGACATAGACTAATAGACTGGAAACATAAACAGGACCCAGCATTTTGATGCATACAGAAAACACACCTCAGTAACAAAGACAGACACTACCTCAGAGTAAAAGGTTAGAAAACAATTTTCCAAGCAAATGGTCCCAAGAAACAAGCTGGAGTAGCCACTATGCTTTTAAGATCAAAAATTGACAAATGGGACCTCATAAAATTTCAAAGCTTCTGTAAGACAAAGGACACTGTCAATAGAACAAAACAGCAACCTACAGATTGGGAAAGATCTGTATCAATCCTACATCGAATAGCGGACTAATATCCAACATATACAAAGAACTCAAGAAGTTAGATTCCAGAGAATCAAATAACCCTATTAAAAAATGGGGTACAGAGCTAAACAAAGAATTTTCAACTGAGGAATAGCGAATGGCTGAGAAGCACCTAAAGAAATGTTCAACATCCTTAGACATCAGGAAAATGCAAAAAACAACCCTGAGATTCCACCTCACACCAGTCAGAATGGCAAGGTTCAAAAACTCAGGTGACAGCAGATGCTGGCGAGGATGTGGAGAAAGAAGAACACTCTTCCATTTTTGGTAGGATTGTAAGCTGGTATAACCACTCTGGAAATCAGTCTGGTGGTTCCTCAGAAAACTGGACATAGTATTACCCGAGGACCCAGCTATACCACTCCTGGGCATATACCCAAAAGATTCTCCAACATATAACAAGGACACATGCTCCACTATGCTCATAGCAGTCTTATTTATAATAGCCAGAAGCTGGAAAGAACCCAAATGTCCTTCAACAGAGGGATGGATACAGAAAATATGGTACTTTTACACAATGGAGTACTACTCAGCTATTAAAAACAATGACTTCATGAAATTCTTAGGCAAATGGATGGAACTAGAAAATATCATACTGAGTGAGGTAACCCAATCACAAAAGAACGCACATGGTATGCACTCACTGATAAGTGGATATTAGCCCCAAAGCTCCGAATACCCAAGATACAATTCACAGACCACATGAAGCTCAAGAAGGAAGACCAAAGTGTAGGTGTTTTGGTCTTTCTTATAGAGGGGAACAAAATACTCACAGGAGCAAACATGGAGACAAAGTGTAGAGCAGAGACTGAAGGAAAGGCCATCCAGAGACTGTCTCACCTGGGGATTCATCCCATATACAGTCACCAAACTCCGACATTATTGTGGATGTCAAGAAATGCTTGCTGAAAGGAGCCTGATATGGCTGTCTCCTGAGAGGGTCTGCCAGAGCCTGACAAATACAAATGTAGATGCTCGCAGCCAACCATTGGACTGAGCACGGGGTCCCCAATGGAGGAGTTAGAGAAAGGACTGAAGGAGCTGAAGGGGTTGGAAACCCATAGGAAGAACAACAATATCAACCAACCCAGAGCTCCCAGGGACTAAGCCACCAACCAAGGAGTACACATGGCTCCAGCTGAATATGTAGCAGAGGATGGCCTTGCCAGGCATCGACTGGGAGGCGAGGTTCTTGGTCATATGAAGGCTTGATAGATGCCCCAGTGTAAGGGAATCAAGGGCAGGGAGGCAGGAGTGGGTGGGTGGGTGGGGGAGCACCCTCATAGAAGCAGGGGGAAGAGGGATGGGATAGGAGGTTTCTGAGAGGAGGGGAACCGGGAAAGGGGATGATAACATTTGAAATGTAAATTTTAAAAATATCCTTTTTTTTTTTTAGAAAAAAAAAAAAAAAAAGGTGTGGGCTGACACTGAGCACAGCTATGCAGTGACACAACTGTAAATGTCACCCAGGGATGAAATAAGTCTTCAGAAAGCCAACTGCCGAAAGACACAAGTGTTGTAGCCTAATGGAAAATATTGCCTAAGGAGTAAAATACATTTAAAAATCAACATAAATGGAGATCTATAATTATGACTGATTCTTAACAATACTTACGAATATCTAAAAAATATTTAAAATATAGTCCAATAGAACTTAAAGATTGGACAAGAAGCTAGATATTTTTAAACCTCCAATTTACATCTCTGACTGAAGTAGATAAAGAAATCAACAATTTCAACCCTAACAACTTAGAAAATCTTAGTAAGTTGCCCAGAAGTATTATCTCTTAAGCTCTTTCTTGGTGGCAGACAATTCTCTCTGTAATATATTTTCCCTTTTTTCACCACAGTAAAATGAGTAAAATTCAATAAAGGAGAATAGGATAATCATATGTTTAATCATCCATTTTGTGCCTTAATTAATTCTCTTATTTATATAAAAGCTGTTGGGTATGTTTCAGACACTAATGCTTGTGTCTGCATACGTATGGGGCGTACAATCATGTACAGCTAACGTGATAGCGAGCTCAAGCAGCTTACCATCTTGCAGTACAAAGGGCCTGCTATAAGCAATTGATTGTTGCAGTTAAGGGAAGGTCTGTAAGCAGGATGCACAGTGCTCAGAGAAGGCAAGCTCACTGCCAGCACAGACCAGGATCGCTTACAGATGACAGAGAATCTAGAACCAGTCTTGACTGATAGGAGTGTCAAAACTGGAGGGTGCTGCGTAGAGAAACAGCTAACGCAGGGGTAGTAGAGACCTGGACCACAATCAGGGAGATGACACAAGACAGGGATGCGAACTACGTGAAACCAACTGACGTAGGGTAAGGGTGGCTTAAGCAAACAAAGGAAGTCCTAAAGCAAAACTGGGCCAAAGAGAAAATTCCTGAGCTGTCAGAGACAGGACCCCAGAAACACTAAACCTGCATTTTCTGAGTAATTACAGGACACTTTAAAGGCTCACCTTCAATTTGATAAGCGCTCCCTGACAGCTCCTGAGTAGGCATGGTGACTAGGCACTGGGAGACAATGTGGAAAGTGTACAGGGTGGGTTAGGGAGAGAGTTAGCAAGAGCCCTAACGACATGTACCTGCGAGGAAGGGGCCACATACAGTTGGGATGGGGAGGGACTCTTGGGTGTGAAAAGAAAAGAGTTTCTTTTTTCCCCCAACAGATGATAATTTGATTTTTTATTTAAAAACAGATGAATATATTGAAGGGTGACTGACAAGACGCCTTATCACATAAAGGTGCTTATCGCCAAACTTGACCTGGGCTCAGTGCCTGGACCCACATGATAAAGAGAAGCAACTCCTGCTAGCTGTCCTCTAACCTGATCACCTGCTCTCTCTCCGTCTGTCTTGCACACACACACACACACACCCTCTAATGTATGACACACAAATAACAGTGATTTTGAAAACATTTTTAAAAGATATTAAGGGAAATATGGAGAAAATGCATATAGATTCAGGGTTAGTAGAACTAGAAGTTGAAACTGTTGAGGAAGACTATTAACAGTACAGATTATACAAAAAGGTACTGGAGGCAAACACCTTCCAAACAAACACACTGAGAAAGTAAGAAAGGCAACAGCTTCTGTGAAGAGGGAAGAGGTACTGAAAGGCCCACAAGATCAAACCTCCAAGGGACTAACCAGCAGCCGCCAGGCCAGAGCTGGGAAAAGACAACAGAGCAGGGTGAGGGGATATGGGACGCGGTGGGGGAGCACAAAGGATAGGTGGTTTCTCATTAGTTACAGCTTAGGAGAAAGTTTCAGTCTGTATGTGAGTCATGGAGAAGCAAGGAAAGATTACTCTAGAGCAGCAGTTCTCAGCCTGTGGAGCACGGTCCCGCGGGGAGGTTGAAAACCCTTTCACAGGAGATGCATATCAGATATCCCGCATATCACAGACTTACATTATAACTTATAACAGTATAACACTATCAAAATTACAGTTATAAAGTAGCAATGAAAATAATCTTGTGATTGGGAGACACCCCAATACGAGGAACTGAAGTAAAGGGTCGTGTTATACAACTGCTGACACAGAGAAGGAAGAAAGAGACGAGCTTAAGAAGCAGTATGGAAGATTTCTGTGAAAAGGCACTAAGCATATGTGAAGGACGGAGAGTCAAGTGAAGAAAATGTGGAGGCAAAAGGGAAGACAGGCAGCTAAGAAAGTGGGTCTTAGTGGGGAGCAGAGGAAAGACAGGCAGCTAAGAAAGTGGGTCTTAGTGGGGAGCAAGTGAATCAAACATTACTTGACAATATCTGAAACGCTGTTTCTCAAAAAAGCTATTAGGGAAAATACAGAGGTCCAACTAGGGCAGGTGCAAGATGATGTAAGACAGAAACACTGCAGAGCTGTATAAGGAATTCCAAAAGAACTCATGAAGATGACTACAAGGTCTTTAAAATCACTTCAGACCCAGAGGGCCTCAAACACTCAAAGCACATGGAGATGCCTTGACAAAGTTACCTGAGGAAGTCAGGCCGATGAGCAAGGGAACAGTCAGTGACACAGTGAGTATGCACATAAGGTTGAACATAGACTCAGTGAGAACACCAGCTGCATGGTTCTCTCCACACCATTAGGGAGGCTGAGGAGAAGACAGCTGGTGGTAGCATGGGCTATGGAGAACTAGGTAATGAGAGGTTCTTCAGAATGAGAGCAATGTCCAAATGGCTGATAAAGTGATTCAAAAGATGACTCGGCAAGTGAAGTCACAGGCAGTTCAGGAAACCAAAGGAAAAAAGCACACTGAAAAAATGATACACTAACACAAACCAAAACAAGCAAAACTAAATAAAAAACCAACAACAGCAACAACAAAAAGAATGAAATGGACAACTAACTATTCATGAGGAAACTTTCTACACTACACTTAGCTCAATATACTCAACACTCTGGATTTTTTGAAAAACTATGAAACAAGAGAAAAAAAGGATTTGAATTTTAAGCTGACATATGTGACTTCACTGTTGCACCTATTGTTTCTTAGCAAGCCACTTAACTTCTATGAACTTGAAAAGCTGAAAGCAGAATGATCCTCCTGTAATTCGCCATTTAGAAATAGGACCATTTACTTCATAAGGAAAAATGAGGTTTAGCCTATGATAGTGGATAGAAGAGCTTTGAAAGCTAAAAGATTCAAATGCTTTTTAATGTACATTTAAAAGAGATTTGCTTTCTCAAAGCTAGCAGCAAGTATTTACAGGAATAGAATTCTGTCTGTTACTAGTTGATCTGCTAGGAAAAAAAAACTGGGCTATCATTTGAGATGTAAACGAATGGAATGATTAATAATAAAAATTTAAAAAAGTACCAACCTGATCTTTTTAAAAAAAAGATTTTCTATCTTAAATATTTTGATTATGAATATATTTAGATCAAAAGCCATAAAATAGATATTAAAATATTTTATATACTTTCCTACTGTAATACCACCCACCAAAACCTGACAAAAGAAAAACCCACTGATAGAGTTAAAACTAGAGAAACAACTCTCTGTTCTTTGGTGACAGACATTCTCTGCCTGCAGTTCATCCTTGCGCTTTACCTATGCTGTCCTTCCTTCTGGAAGCTAACCTAAGCTCACACACACACTTGACCACACGTACACAAGGGCGAGGGCTCACTCGAGCGCCTATGTCTAGCTGTATGGACGTTCTTTACAATAAGGTACGTGATATAGGAAGAAAATGCAGACTTTAAGTGTCTTATTTCTACAAACTTTGGGAAGTATTTGGTTTTTTACCGAAATTTGTCTTGTAATTTGTGTTGAGATCTCTCTGGCATCCAAGATAATCGATGGCGGAAGTGAGGAGGCCTCTGCGGCTTTTAATCCTAAAATTACAGGAAATGGACATTAAATCATTTTTCTGTGTAGTCTTAGCTGTGTGCTCCTCAATCTAGCAGACCATTGAGCATGAAATCCCTCCATGACTACCTTACACAAAGGCCAGGTGTCAACTCCCCCTCGCTCGGCAGATGCCCTTCCGTAGGCTTCCTATGGATGCAACAGATTACTATCTCTATAGGCTTCAAAGCAGAAGCAGCGCCATGTTCACCAAAATTACTGGTTGCTATGCTTACTAAAATAGGGCTGACACTTGGTAATTCACGGAATCCTGATGACTCCATATCCAGGACAGATTTCCTCCACCTCACCCAATTCACAGTTGAATGGAGAATAAGGCTTGTTACACATTGATACAGGAAAACTGCCCGGCTCATCTCCCACCTTAAACAGTAAAGCAGGTTTTATTTTCCTCATGGGAGTCATATCCCTAGGTAAAAGTGATTTTTGAAGACTTCAACGTATGGAAAGTTGAAAATTTCCAGAACATGAGAATCTGCATGCTACATAATGACTTACATAGAAAGTAGTTGACAAGAATTTAAGAATGTCATGGTTTGAATGAACACACACACACACCCACACACCCACACCCACACCCACACACACACACACTATGATGGTTTATATATGCTTGGCCCAGGGAGTAGCACTATTAGAAGGTGTGGCCCTGTTGGAGTAGGTGTGTCACTGTGGGTGTGGGCTTTAAGACTCTCATCCTAGATGCCTGAAAGTCAGTATTCTGCTAGCAGCCTTCAGATGCAGATGTAGAACTCTCAGCTCCTCCTGCACCATGCCTGCCTGGATGCTGCCATGTTTACACCTTGATGATAATGGACTGAACACTGAACCTGTAAGCCAGCCCCAATTAAATGTTGTCCTTAGTCCTTATAAGAGTTGCCTTGGTCATTGTGTCTGTTAACAGCAGTAAAACCCTAACACACACACACACACACACACACACACACACACACACACACACACACACACGTCCTGAAACTTGCTCAGTAGACCAGGCTAGCAGACTCAGAGATCCACCTGTCACTGCCTCCCAAGGGCTTAGATTAAAAGCATGCACCACCACCCCCAACTGATGTATTCCATTTTTAAGATTTTTAGATTTAATTATAAAATTCCCTGAGAACAAAGTGACTATCGCAATGAGTGTGCAGGAAATACAGTATGTAAAATTATACAATTTACAAGTACAATCTGTTACACTGGGGCTGGAGAGATGGCTCAGTGGTTAAGAGCCCAGCTGCTCTTCTAGAGCACTGAGGTCCAATTCCCATTATTGACATCATGCTTCACAACCATCTGTAACTCCAGTTCCAGAGGATGCGACACAGTCTCCTGGCCCCCTTGGGCACTAGCCACACAGGGAGTGCACATACATACATGCAGGCAAAAACCTCTTATACATAAAAAACAAACCTTTTAAAAAAAAACAAAAAACTGTTCTACTTTCTAAGGAGCCAATGCTTCCAGGGCTTTCTTGAATTATTCTAATGCTACAGTGCAGTTATAAGGTTATCAGTTCAGTTGATATAAATGAAAAGCAAAGACATAAACCTATATAATATGAATTTGTCAGGAAACTAGACTGTTAGAAAGCACATAAACCCTGAGAAGGAGGAGGGACGGGCAAATGAAGGGGAAAAGGTTTGCCTTAAGAGCCATGCATTGCTGTGATGTCTACATTTAAATTCTGCGTGTAGTACCATAGTTTTTTTCTTCTGTGAGTCCCCTGGAAAGTGTGTAAGTATACAAAATCGCATCTTTATTTCTTGAGGCATTCTTCACATGCTGAACTTCAAAATGCATGTTTTCTACGTTAAGATACAGGGCATCTATATGGCACAGTTCCAGGAAGTGGGTAGTGAAGAGTGTAAATGCCTACAACACATAACAAACATGAGTGTGAGTACTTTTAAATTATCTAGAAAACTCTTTTTCAACAACACATTAGCTTAACTTTTCAACTAGCTTGGCAAAGACAGGAGTAAAACCAGTATCCTAGAGATGGCCACGTTCAGTCATGGGTTTTGAAGTTTATATCCAACGAAAGGTCAACTTTGTTTGCACATGCACAATATGTTATGTGAAATAGACTGCCAGGCATGGTAGTGCACACCTTTAATCCCAGCACTCAGGAGGCAGAGGCAGGCAGATCTCTGTGAGCTTGACGCTGGTCTGGTCTACAAAGAGAGTCCGGGACAGCCAGGGCTACATAGAAAAACCCTCTCTCAAAAATCAAAGAAACAAAAAAATATGTTATGTGAAAGAGACTAAACTGCAAAGTAAAGAGACAAAGTTTACCGGGAGAGAGCTACTCAGAGAGGTGGCCGCCACTTATGGAGGCATCGCAGCTCTGCTGCCCACGCCCTCACAGCACTTCCCTTCACTGTACACACTTCACACTGAGTCTCCTCTACGGACTAATTTAAATTCTCAAAGGGTTTATTTTATGTTTTTTTTTTCTTGTTTTCTTTTTTGGTGACAGGAATTAAACCCAAGGAGAAATTCCTGAGAGGCAGAGGCAGGTAGATCTCTGCGAGTTCAAGGCCAGCCTGGCCTACAGAGCAAGTTCCAGGACAGCTAGGACTGCAGAGAGAAACCGTGTCACAACACACACCCTCCCCAAAGAGCTGTCACACTTAAGAAATAAATAGAGGATTGGTTGAAATTTAAATGTCATAAATCCCAGCTAAAGGCTAAACCAAGAAAACTGATTAGTTTGGGACAAGTTTGGAATACACAGGGAATACAGGCCATCTAGTAAGGGCATATAGCAAGATTCTGTCTCAAAAGAAAGAAAATTAAATATTTGGCTGGCAAATGTCTCAACCAAAGATAACAGCAAAAACCATAAAAATTTGACACGATTACACATAGAAATTCCCCTAAATCCATGACTGGTAGGTAGTTTAGGCACAGCTGGGATGTGTCCTGCATAGGTTAACTGGTGACACCTGAGCCTCAGTATGGCAACCCAGGGAGATGGGGTATAAGAAGGAACAAAACTGAAGCCATTTTGAATAAAATTTCCATTTTGAATAGGGGTCAGATAAAGTTTAAGTTCCCAAGACCTCCCTAGGTAACTGACATCCTGGTTGGCAAGTTGAGACATGAATGCTGACAAGTCAGTCACCCTGCCATAGTTGACTAATCCAATCAATGGGAACAGGATAACTGAACCACAAAGACATGTTCCTAAGGAAGGTCCTATCTCTAAATCCTTATTGGTGTTAGGGATAACTGGGCACGGATGTCCACAGCATTCTGGCTCCGGGTTGCAGTTCAGCTCCTGAGTCTGTTCTGCAGCCCTGATCCATCAGTAGCAGCCTGAATACATTTTTGTCATCTGCTTCAATACTAAGATGAATGTTCTAAGACACAGTCAGCTCCCGAGTCTGTTCTGTTGTCCCTGACTGATCAGTTTTTGCTGCTTAATTCAAATTAAGATCTTGCTTTGCACGACTCTTGTCATTTCTTGGGCTTTGTTAGACTTTTGGACCCCAACAGAAGGATTTTTAAGAGGAGTGGTTTAGTGGGAAATCACTGGACACAGCTTTTGGAAGGAGTTACTTTGGTCTTGTGGAGTGAAACTCATGGGAGTTACTGATATAAAAGAGTAAGATTGGCAACTAATTGGCCTCTAAACTGCTTAGCAGCTAATGACTGTCTGAAAATAATGTGCTTAAAAACCAAGCATCACGGGCTACAGATGTAGCTCTGTGACAGAGCACTGGCTTCCCATGTACCAGGCCCTGACTTAGGTCCTTTTCAGCACACATATGCACACAAGACCTTCATAAACTCTCTTAGGTTAATTCAACCTAAAAATGACTGTTCAACTGCCCCTAGAGGCATTGCAGGCCTGGCTGCTGTGTCACACGGACGTCTGTAGGTGGCAGAGAGGAGACAGGCTATGTCTGCTCAGTGTTCTGACCTATGGACATTTGAATGATTAGTAGCTTAACATTCCCTGAAAAAAAGTGAGCCTGAGTCTGGTGCCACAGACCCCATGAGGGATCAGAGACAGATGACCTCCGCATGGGGCCATGAAAGTGGCCCAAGTGAGGAGCAAGCCCAAGATGACCACTAGTCTGATGTCATGTGACCTGGACAGGGACCTAGCCTGAAGATGAACACCAGTCTGGTGCTGTGCAGGCCTGAGAGGCCAGCCCATAGCCAAGATGACCCCTTCCTGGTGTCATAATGCATGGGTGGGGCCTAATACTCCTGAAACCACACCTGAGAAGACCTCAGACCCTGAGCAACCCTGGGCACCACAAAGAGGAGCAAGTGAGTGATAGAGAAATGAAAGAGGAGAAGCAGAAGGATACGGGTACAGTGAAGAGAGATAGAACTGAAGACTCGGGGGTAGTGAGGAACAGCCTGATGTGAGTAGCCAGTGATGCCACCTAAGGTCACGGTCCTGGCCTGTGTGCCACCAGAGGGTCCCATCTAGGTCAGTGGCTCTGCAGCAGCAAGAGTCTGTTACCACCAAAGGCCAGGTAGATAGGTCTAAGCTGCTGCCTGGGAACATGTAGATGTTTGAGGACTATGCACTGGTCCCACCTGGGCATCCTGGAAGAGTCAGCCCTGGTGGCATGAGAGCAGGAGAGCTGAACCCACCCCTAGACAGCTGCAGTACTCAGGAGAGTAAGCACAGACATCGCCCAGGAAGCACAACAGAGCTGGCCTGGTTGCAGCACTCAGGAGAGCAGGCCATGCACCCAACTTGGGCAGCACAGTAGAGCTGGCCCTGGTGGAATGGGCACTGATGAGTCATCCCTGAGGGCATGAGAGAGGGGGAACTGGTTTTGCCCCTTGCTGGCTTCTGCATTCGATGGGCCAGCCAGGGTAAAGCAGGAGAGCTTGCCCTGGTGGTATGGGTGTGGGAGAACTTACCCACTAGCTTACAACTCAGGTACCACCCAGGCCTAGATCCAGAGCTTTAAGTTGGTCTGCCCCAACATCTACCAAATCAATGAACTGCTGGAGCGTGTGAAGGGGGCTAGTCCTGCAGATCCAAAGCTGCAGGATCTCCATGACACAGAGCAACAACTCTGTGTCCAAGAGGAGTCCTGGTGAGGATCCAGTATTGAGTGTAACATAAGCCAGAGGCCTCTAACCAATGACTTATTGCAATGAACATTTGCAAGTAAAGACGTGTGGACAAAAGGGCAAGGTGTGGAACATACTTTGTGTTACAGCTTCCACAAAGAGATTTTTCCTCCCTCCGGTGGGGGAGGGGTTGCAAGGGTAGAGGATGGGTATGAGGGGAGGGGGAGACAAGTGGGATTGGGGTGTAGGATGGAAATTCACAAAGAACCAATAAAGGTTTTTTTAATGATATCTTCAGAGCCTATAGATTACAAACATTATGCTAGACACCAAGGATTGGTCCTAGGTTAGAAAACTAACTGTAAGCATCTTAAAACTAAGACACAATACAAGCTTCTAATTTTCTACTAGAAATAGGGTATTTTAACAACTTTACTTTCCCCCTTCTCGCTCCAGCTATTTATTTATATTATATCTAAGTACACTGTCACTGTCTTCAGACACACCAGAAGAGGGCATCAGATCCCATTACAGATGGTTGTAAGCCACCATGTGGTTGCTGGGATTTGAACTCAGGACCTCTGGAAGAGCAGTCAGTGCTCGTAACTGCTGAGCCATCTCTCCAGCCCCTCATGGAGGGTGGGGGGTATTTTAAAGTGTTGTTGAAGATAACTATTCTTAGACATTGCAGAAGATCACAGAAATATTCAATCAGGAAATGGATATTGACTCAGTCAGGGGTCTCAAAAGAATCAGACCAAGTGCGCGCGTGTGCGTGTGCGTGTGCGTGTGCGTGTGTGTGTGGTGTGTTTATGCATGTGTACTCATTATAAAGACTTGGTTCCTGATCACAGAAGCTAACAAATTCCATAATCAACAGTTGGTAAGCTAAAAAGACCTATGAGGTAACTCTAGCCGAATGCCACCAGGCTTCCATCTGGGACAGACATGCCAGAGTCTGAAGACAGCGAAAACCATCCTGTAGACACTGGCAGCCAGACAAGTCAAGTGCTCTGCCGACTCTTGGGATAGTCGGCCTTTATGATCGTTCAGCTTTCAGCCCACCAGTGAAGGCTCTGCTCAGTCTACATTCACATGTCCACTTCTTTTAGAAGTGCCCCACAGATATAATCCAAATAATGTTTAACCAAATGTAGGAGTGCTTGCAGCTAGTCAGACTGACATGTAAAAACATCCATCACAAATACTAATTGGCTTTTTATCTTAAGTGATATATGCATCTTGTTCATGTGAGAAATTCTGGCTGACATTTGAAATTACATAAAATATTTGTATTAACACTACTTTTGAGTTGTTGCATACTTTTATTAATATATAAAATAGTTTTTCATTCTATATATTGAATCATCGTGGGCTCCTGTTTAAGGTTAAAAAAAAAAACTCCTTAAAGACACGTTTAAGGTATTTTAATTATGAAAATGTGCTTTTACATTTCTCATATCTGAGTATATTTTAAATAGGCATCTATGAAATAACTTTCCAAATTAGCTTAATAACAGAGCAAAAATGATTTTTACAAGACCCGTGAGAACCTGTTTCCTTAAAGGATGCTGTGCCCTTTGAGTATCTTGCTCTATGATGCCTCAGGGATTATTACATGTGGAAATGGGCTATCTTCAGATTATCAGATTTTGTAGTATGTAATATGTAACATCTTCATATTTTGTTAATCAATTTGATTAAAGCCAACTGACTTTTGCATTATCTGTAGGTCTCAATTTTACTCGTCCATATCATTTACGAACAACAGTAATTATTTCTACTTTCACCAGAAATGAGACAAAAATCCCTATAGTGTGCCTTTTTACACAAAATTGTTTAAAGAGCTATTTGTGAGTACTAATACAATCCAATCATGTTACATACATGAAACATGCCATTTAGGATGAACAGGGGCACACCTTTATGCTCAGCAGATGCTCACAGACAGCATAAGAAATTCCAATCCCTTCTTCTGTATTAGTGCCTCTGCCAAGCTCATCGATTAATATGAGTGACTTGTCATTAGCATTATGAAGAATATATGCTATCTGGAAGACATAATTTTAATACTATTCATTATACCCAAGCAATGCTGTTCTCTTAGAAAACAAGTGAAATTGGTCCTTTTATAAATACGTCTGAAATTTATTTTAATAGAGAAATCCTGCTGAGCAGAAAATAACACATTGCTTCTCTTTCAGACAATCCCATAACTAATAATTCCATTTGAATAGTTCATATATTAAAACAGACATCTACATATGTATGAGACAACAAAACAGTATTATCTACAACATGAAGGAGCACATCAGTGAACTAAATGCTTAAATAAAACACAAAAATGGCCGTTCTCTTCTCCGCAAATTACCAATCACAATCATACAATGTTGAAAACCAATTCAAAATATATTTACTTCAAAACTTACTCACATTTGCTAAAGACAGAACAAGATATTAAGAAAAATATATTTGTGTAGCATTTAAATCCATGGCCAATAAACAACAAGACCAATTGATAGAAGGCCTTTCCCTCTGGAGAATTCCACTCAACTGTATTATAACAGATTAGCCTTTTATGCAACAAGGGATCTATTTAAAAGATTTGCTTCCTAGGGGACAGAGACATACAGCTGTAATGCCAGCACTCAGAAAGGCAGAGGCAGGTGATTTCTGTGAGTTTGGGGCCAGCCTGGGAGGGCTATATCTAGTGATATCCTTTCTCAAAAATAAATAAATAAATAAAAGACATACCTTCATGTGTCTGGACTACTGATAGAGTCCCCACAGGCAGTCTATACATGCTAAGCAAATACACAGGTTTCTTTAACCTCACTTTCTACGACACATCAGAAAAGAAACCTAGGTGCATGTGATGCCTGAATCCTTCAAACCCAGAGGTTCTGTGGGCTCTGCCTTAGACACAGGCAGAGTTTGCTCAGACCAGAAACAGAAGGGTGCACACACTTTTGTGGGGAAGAAGCACTCTCACTCTCACTTGTTTATATGGGCAAAGACAATGACTTACTTTTAAAGCAAAAAGACAATTGATTCTATGTAAAACAGTCACTGCCTTCTGAAAAGCCCGTCAGATATCACATATAGAGAAACACGAAAGCCCATGTTAGCAGCCTAGAGCTGTGCTTTCTGGGAAGCATCAGCTTCCATTTCACCTAGGACACACTAGGAAGCTATGTCTGACTGCCCTCTGGCTCTCAGGAACTAAAGCGCGCCAGCAACACTAAGGATACTTAATATGCTTCTAATAAAAGCAAGTGTTGTTTAGTTACCTCTTTCATTTCCTTCATAAACGTTGATGAGTTTGTTTCAATATCATCATCAGTACTGATTCTGGTAAAGATCTGTGCAGCAATCCTAAAGGAGGCATACTCTGCTGGGACATAGGAGCCTGTGAAATGTAAGAAGCACTTGAGGTGTTTTAGACAACAAGGTACCAACAACACTGCACTTCTTACACAGAATGCTGTAGGTGGAGTCACAGAGCATCCCCCACCCCCGCTCTCTGCTCACTGCATAAGCTAACACTTAAACTCCCGTTTCTCATAGGGGAAATGAGTGCCTCTGGTACCTGCCATACACAGTTAGGTAGAAGAAACCCAGATGTTGTAGTATTTGATGTGATGCTCAATCACATCAGAAGGAAAGAGATCACTTTAACCTCCATAAAGGATTAGGTTACATAGTTAACCAATACAACATTCAAAAGAGAAACAAAGACATGCTTATGAAGCTCACAAATAAAATCTGAAGGAAATGTGTGAGCGTCAAGTTGATGAAAATCCCCGTAAAACACAAATAGTTGTGTCTGTACAAATGTGCAGAAATGTGTCCACAGCAGGACAATGAAAGTATATAAAAGAAAGATGAGTTATAGTCCATGAGTCTATTCTTATGCTGTTGAGCTATCTAAAATACTCCCCATCTGATAGCAGATCTGACTGTTAACCCATTTTTCTACATAATGTGACATGAAAGTCATTCTAACATAAGACAAAATAAGCAATGTAGAATGGGAAACATCTCACAGAGCCCAGTGTAGATAAAAGTGATTTACGGAGGGAAAACGCAGGTGAAATTAGTCCTGGATCTAGGGCAAAAGAAAGATGGAGGACAGGGCCTGGCTAAGGAATAAAGGCCCATGGAGGAGATCGTGTAGCTTGGGAGCACCTGAATCCCACCACTACCTGTGGTCTCTTAGCTCTGGGTAGTCCTGCCGGCTTCCCCTCTCAGGCTCTACCAGTCATGATCACAGGCGGTCATGCTGCTATGGGGGGGAGGCAGAGCCTGAACCGCAATGTAAGAGCGATGTGGCTTGTCTAAGATGGCATGGTCTCCAGGCTGCTCACATCACAGGGCTTCAAGCTTCAGTTCAGTTTGCACTCAGGCCTGAGATATCTCTCTCTCTCTCTCTCTCTCTCTCTCTCTCTCTCTCTCTCTCTCTCTCTCTCTCTCTCACACACACACACACACACACACACACTCTTCAGAATTTAAGATGAACAATGATGAAAAGTAAAGTAATTGCCTCACGTGACCAGCTAGCACTAGGAAGAGCAGACCATTCTGTGATACACACAAGAACCAGATCAGGGCTACGGAATGGAAATCATGCAAAGCCATGTTTCAGTGTAGGGCAGTGGATCCCCCCTCTCTAGTCCTCTCACTTCTCTCCTCCCCTTTCTCTCTCTCTCTTCTTTAAGACGGGATCTCGTACAGCCCAAGTGGGCTTCAAGCTACATATGTAGCTGAGGTGCTGGGATACGAGTGTGAGCTGCCATGACTGGCTTCTGCTAGTTGGCAGTCAGTCCTCAGGAAAACTCGTTACAAGACTTAGGTTAGAGCTGAACATGAAGACATATGTAAGAGTGCTGGAGCACTGGCAGGCATTTACACACATGCACATGCACACAGACAAGCACATACGATACATACTTATATACATAAGGAGAAAGTTATAATGTTTAGAAAAGGGCACATGATCACTAAAGAGAGTTTATCCTACTCACCATTTGGTATCTTGGGTATTTTTCTAATGCTATGTGAACACCATGACCAAGGCAACTTATAGAAGAAAATGTCTACAGAGGCTTACAGTCCCATAGGGTGAGTCCATGACCATCATGGTGGGAGGGGGGCATAGCAGCAGGCAGGCATGGCACTGGAATAGAAGCTGAAACCTTAGGTCTTACCCTCAGGTTGGAGACAAGAGAACTAACTAGGAATGGCTTGGCTTTTAAAACCTCAAAGTCCACTCCCAGTGAGACACGTCCCCCAACAAAGTCACACCTCCTAATCCTTCACAAACAGCTCCACCAACTGGAGTCCGCACAGTCAGATATGTGAGCCTAGGCAGAGAGACGGGCTAGACTCGCAGCCCCACCTGAGCCTATGGGGGTCGTTCTTCTCCAAATCTCCACAACTGGCAATTATCCTTTAAAGTGCGACTTACCGATCTGGGCCATGATCTGGCAAAGTGCAATCTGCTTTAAGTACGTGGACTTTCCACTCATATTTGGTCCGGTGATGATCAGAACATTACTACCTTCTGTAATATATGTATTGTTTGCAACAGGTTTCTCTGCAGATATTTTTTCAAGAATGGGATGCCACCCTTGCTTGATTGCTAAAGTGTCAGTAAACTCTGGTCGAACTGAAAAAAAGGGGGGGGGGGGGGTAGGAGATTAAGCTGAATATGTTTATATGTAAATATGCTGTGGTGCGTACATAGGGGCTGACCTTAGTAGTTTTATGAGCCCAATGGGGACAATGCTTTACTACTACTTTATCCCAAACACACGCCTAACTCTCCCTTCAGTGCAATGGGTATAACTCATTATTTTTAATTGTTTCCAGAGAATGTAGTTCCTTTTCACTGCCCTGGGTTCTAAAACAACTTATGAAACATCTGTAAGATTAAAAAGAACCATATGGTCATTGGTACTATCTTCAAAATAACCAGTGACTCCTCTGGATAGAAAGTTTACCCAGGAGGCCTAAACACTGCTTCACTTCTAACCACTAGTGCCCAAAGCAAAGTGTAACTAAACAGTTGAGCCAAACATAAAGGTAATTCTGTCCTACACGTCTAAAAAACGATTTTGGAAATGGAGAAAACCAAGTACAAAGGACCCGTTAGTTCACAGAAAGATTTCTCTGGGTAGCATCTGAAGGGGAAACTAAACTACTGCACACTGAGCGGTGGACTGCATGGATAAACTTCAGATTTAACTTCACAGATGAAGGTCGGTACAGAAAAGGCCAAAGATATCTTTAAAACTCTTTAAAACTATTGCAATTTGGGAATTTAGATATATTTCTCAAATTAAATAGAGTAAGTTACTTAACAATTAAGAAAACAACTATTAGACTAGCAATCCTAGGCTGGGGACATGGCTCAGTTGGCAGAGTGCTTGCTGCTCATGACAGCATCCTGAGGGCCATACCAGTACTGCATACACTGGGCATGGTGGTGCACATGTGAGGAGGGGCAGATCCGAAGATAACGGCCATCCTCACTCCCCAACTCAAGTATGCGACAGTCTGGAATACTTGAGATCCCAAGGTAAAGTTTTGATCCCAAAGAAAATATGAAAGAGTAAATATTTCAGCCAAAAACAGCAGTGATAAAAAGTTAGTATTGATTATTATTATTTGCTATTATCACCTGGCATTATTGATTAAGATTTAAGTTTAGAAATTTAGAAATATAAAAAGATTTTTGTAAGATACTACCCACAAAAACAAATTAATGTAATGGTGCTGGAGAGATGGTTCAGTGGTTAACTGCCCTTGTTATTTTTGCAGGAGACCTGGTTTCAGCTCCCAGCACCCATATGGCAGCTCACAATCATCCATAACTTCAGTTGCAGGTGACCTGATCCTCTCTTCTTGGCTCCAAGTGCACTGTACACATGGGGTGCACATACATACATTTATGTACTCATGCATATACATAAAACAAAAATAATCTTTAAAAATCAATCAATTGCCGGGCAGTGGTGGTACATGCCTTTAATCCCAGCACTTGGGAGGCAGAGGCAGGTGGATTTCTGAGTTCGAGGCCAGCCTGGTCTACAGAGTGAGTTCCAGGAAAAAAAAAAAAAAATCAATATAACAAATCAGAAATGTTGTTAAATTTAATCACAAATGTTAATTTTAACATTATCATATCTGCAGTTACTCAACCATAATTATCACACACCAGGCCTAGGTGTTCGCATGCTGGTGTGATAGTTACTGATGAGCTGTGTAAGAAGTTTCGGAGGCTGACTACTGAAGTGGTGATCTGACCCTGGAAAATGGCTGCACACTTGCAGAAAGGCCTCCATACAGACGTGGGATATGAAATGTGGCACAATTCCTGATCTTAGTGCACATGTGCTCCAGAGCTGAGAGAATGTGCACCACGCAGACTTGCTTCTGTTACACTCAGTGGGTTACTTTTGGATCATGGCCACTTCACCAAGGAGACATCTCAGCAGTCTTTCTTACTTGGGAAATCTTTAAAAATTACTGAAGTTTTGTTCTTTTTGACTTCCTAATTTTTAAATGAATATTATTTGAATTTAACTTCAAATTTTTTGGAGATTAATTTTTATCGTACTTATGTATTTGTGTGCTTGTGTTTTGGGAGTGTGCCTGTGAATGCAGTACCCTAGGCAGCCAGGTGTCTGTCCGTGGGGAAGAGTTACAAGCAGTGGTGGGTGCTAGGAATCAGATTTGGGTGCTCTGGAAGAACAGTATGTATTCCCAGTCACGGAGCCATCTATCCAGCCCCCTATATTTTTTAAATGATAATTTCACTATCTCCATTGTGTGTCTTAGTTTGGGTCACAGACAAGAAACTATTTCAAGTAAAAAGAGTAAAATATTCACAACTTATATAAAATTGAGTAAGATACAATTTCAGTATGCCACATGTTTTTCTTGTCAAAGGCAGTGACTCACCGTAGTCAGAAAGAGTACAGGCGTGAGCAAACGACAGCAACATATCCAGCATTGACACCGTGTCAGAGAGCTTGTACAAGCAATGGATGTGCTCATAGATCTCACTGAGCAGCTTGCACACTATCCTAAAACACACGTTGGACAAGACATGATGATGTTTCTCAAAAGGAGATATGCAGGCTTTAATTGCTTGAGAACAGTAATACTCATAGTTGTGCACTTTACGAAAGTCTATTGTTTGGTTGGCTCACTTTAGATAAAATATTGATGTCTCAGTTCACTGTCACATCTACCAGGTAAAAAATAATCCATCATCTTCTATATTCATTGTTGAAATGATAGTCTCATTAAATATAAACAAGACAACATTTTCAAATAAATGGTGTGCTTTAGAAAATACAAAATATTTTATATAATCAAGTGCTCATTATACATACATCTGCTAATAATCTGTTTCACACACAAAAACATAGACACATACATAAACATACACACAGTGACACACACACACACACACACACACACACACAAAAACCCACACAAGCAAAGACACAGAGAGGGAAGGGAAGGGGAAAGAGAGAGAAACCCAAACACACAAAGAGACATCCACAAATACAAACATATACACAGATGCACACCATGTTCAAATCATGTCATGATTTAGATTTTCATGAGCAGGGTTATAGTGTAATACACCCCAGGGAGTAGTCCCCTTTCGAGGATGTACCCAGACTTTACATGAACAGTATCTGAGGTCCAGGACTTGAAACTGTTCTCAAAGCCTAAATTTTCCACTCTATCTCAGCCCACCAGTTCTAAATGTCCTGCCTCTCCTAAATTCAAAGCTACCGTTCCATGGTCAGGAAAAGACCTGGCACTATTATGATGCTGCCTGAGAAATAACAGAGTGTGAGCAGCCAGCGCTCCCAGACCACGGGAGAGAAGCAGCTGAGCTAAGCCCGAGGTAAGCTCAGGGCACACAAGCTTTGCACAGTGGTGCGGTGCAGTGTGCACAAGTCCTGGGAATCCTTTCTGCTAGGTTAGTAGCTCTTCCTACTGCAGCTCCCCCCGTGCCTGCCATGAGGCTCATTTGTTCTCAACACAATGGCAGACTTTCTTTTCTAACACTCACAATTCAACTGCCTGTAATCAGACAAAGTCAATTAATTAAATCCATTATGGTTCCTCAAACTAAACCAATTTAATTCTGTACTCAAATACTTCAAATGCTCTTACATGTAGGTCATGTGATAGATTTCTCGCAAAGACTCTTGGCATCTTTCATTCATTTTAATTAAATCTGCTGACGTAAAGCTATAGGAGTTTTTCACTTTAGAAATCTGCAGGAAGTTAAAGGCAATGTCAAGCAATGTGGATACGCACATGAGAGAAAACATACAGTCCACAGGACAGAAGGATACGTGCTCAGGTTGACCACTTTATTTTCTAAGATAAAGCATGACAAGGAGAGTTCTAAATACTGTCTGTGAAAAATAAAAGCAAGATCATGCAAAAAGATAAAGCAAGAAGATATTTCTAACCCGATCTCTCCAGCATGACTGATTGGTAAGTTCTGAAATGGCCTTGCAGAAAGGTTAGAAGACTGCATCTCGTTGGCAGGGAACAGGCATAATGGTCAATAGGGACCCTCTGTGACCCCCACTGTGTCTCTGACTCTCCTCAGCCCTTGTCCCCTATCTGAACCTTACTCAGGGTCTAGCTCTGTGACTTTCGTGTAAACCTCATAGTAAGACAGTGTTTGTGCACACTGTGTGTACAGGAGAGTAAATGTGTATACAGGAAAAAGTACTACACAGTCACAGGCTTAAAAACACTACAGAAAACAAACAGTTTTCCTTACTGCAGACATTCTCAGACCTCTAATAGGAAAATGAATGTGGAAACTGTGTAAAATAAGAGGGAGGTGAGGTGTTTCAGCAGGTAAAAGAACTCACAGCCGAGCCTGGAGACCTGAGGTCAGTCCCTGGGACCTACATGGTGGAAGGAGAGAACTGACCCCACAATGTCCTCTGACCTCCAAGTGTCACATATAAAACAATGATATCCAAAAATTTTAAACAAAAGGTATTCCAGTGTTTTCCTAAATTCTTTTGTCAAAAACATCTTTTTTTTCCTCATTTGCCTTTTGCCTCCTTTGGTGTCAAGCCTGTCAGTGTGGTGTGGCTGCTCACTGGGGTACAGTAGCAAAGCTGTGCACCAAACAGAAGCCTGGGAAGTCTAGCCTTCAATTCCACAAAGCCAGAACAGCCATTTCCTTGCCACTCCAAGTTAACCTTAATAAACTCTGAAGGAAGCTGGTCACTGGAGAGAGCAGCGCAGTCTGTGGTCATCTGGATGAAGAATCCCCGTGCGGAGCTGAAGCTGGTCCGTAGGGGAAGACTATACTTCTCTGCGAGCTGTGCTATCATTCCTAGGGACCAGAAAGCAGAAAAAGAAGAACCTCCTGATGGGAAGCTCTCTGAGGGCATAGGCTCTTATTATTTTATACACAAACAGGAAACTCTTCTTAGGTTTTCTTAAACAGTGAAAAAGGTTAATGTCCACAAGGTGTGGAAAGTGCCCTTTAAAATGCTATTGTCTGATATGTGCTTCTAAAGGAAAAGAAATGATAAAGATTAAAACAAGAAATAAGAACTGTTTTCTCTGAAAATTAGCTCTGTTAGAGTTGTGTTTTGTTATTCAACTTTTTACTAAAACAGAAGTTACATAAACTGTTGAAGCTTAGATATCAGGTAATGGGAAGTAATGCTAATCTGTCACCCACACTGCAGAGCTCTAAGCCTGTGTCCGCTCCAGCCCTTGGTCCTGAACTTTTCTTGGAACCCACCAACACTGTCCTACCAAGCTCCTCCTGGCTTTCCTGCTTTCCCAGTGGTCTCACCATTTGGGGCCTAGAAATTTGACTTAGCAGTTGAGGCTATATTTCTCTTTACAATGACCATGTCTACTTGATAATTAGTAAGTTTGCTAATTGGTAACATTTTTCTTTTAACTTTGTGTCTTGGTTAGAGTTTCTATTGCTGTGATAAAACACCATGACCAAGCCAGGCAGTGGTGGTACACGCCTTTAATCCCAGCACTTGGGAGGCAGGGGCAGGTGGATTTCTGATTTCGAGGCCAGCCTGGTCTACAGAGTGAGTTCCAGGACAGCCAGGGCTACACAGAGAAACCCTGTTCCCGAAAAAAAAAAAAAAAAAAACCAAAAACAAACAAACAAAAAAAACCAAAAACAAAAAAAAAGGAAAACACCATGACCAAAAGCAATTTTAGGAGGAAGGAAGAACAATTCTGAGGTCACACCCATCACTGAGAGGAGTCAGGGTAGGAACCCGGGGGTGGGATCTGTGCAGAGACCACTGGAGTCCTGCTGGCTTGCTTGCATGGCTTGTTCAGTTTGTTTTTTATAGCACCCAGGACCACCTGCCACTCATAGTGAGCTGGACCTCCAGTGTCAATAACGAAACAAGACAATGGACTTGTCCATAGGTCAGCTGGGTAGGGACATTTTTTCAGTTGATGTTCCCTCTTCCCAAATGACTCCAACCTGTGTGGAGCTGACATCCAAGCAGCCAGTACACCTAGCACTCTTGTGCGGACGTCTATCGTCTTTCTTTGCATCCCACACTCAGGCCAGTGTGCATTATGCTGTAGGAGCTCAGTAAGTATACAATGAGTAATTAGTAGGCTCAGATGCTAATCTTCTGATAAAACTGGTGCCACTCCTGGCTAAAGCATATCAATATTCTTCATTCTCCAAAGAACTCCCAATGTACATGAGGTCAGTCTCTAGCACTGTGACATCATTTCTTTTAAGATAGGATGTCACTGTGTAGAGCAGGCTAGCCTGGAATTCACTATGTAGATGGAGCTGGCATCAATCTCAAAGATTTGTCCCTGCTAGCTCTTAAGTTCTGGGATTAAAGGAGTGTGCCGTCAGGCCTGGTGACATCACCGGTTTTTTTCAACTTAATATTTTTACTGATTATCTGGGAATTTCACATAATACACCCAGATTGCACTCACTTCCCAGTCCTCCCAGATCTACCCCTCCACTGTTGTGACCCCACCCCTCAAAAAAAGAAGAAAGAACAGCAACTTGTATTGCCCATATACTCGCTGAAGCATGGTCAAACGATATTGTTTTTTAAAAAGAGGCTTTAAAGAGCAATATGTATTAGCCTTACTAAGTTAAATATAATATATATATAATAGATATATAGGTAGTAAGGTTATACATATATGTATGTATCTCTCTCTCTCTCTCTCTCTCTCTCTCTCTCTCTCTCACACACACACACACACACACACACACACACACACCAGTAAGAAGGAAAGCACGTGATAAAACGTAGCACGCTGGCACCACTACCTGCTATGTCGTCCACTATCTCTGTGTATGTCCGCCTGGCTATGTCCAGGAACTCACTGATGTTCGAGCGCACTGCATAGCACTTCTGCGTCCGCATGTTGAGGCAGCCCTTCATGTACCTTGCATCATCATTTATCACTGTTTTAATCTTCTCAAGTATTAGTCCAAACCTAGCGTTGATATAAAACAAAGACAGGTAATAAGCAAATAGCTGCTTTCACAGTTAATGAAACCAAACCGTTGTTGAGAGTTATTTTACAATAAATAATTAACAAATTTATCTAGGTTAGAGCTATCATTGCCTCAACTTAAAACTATTTTTTGCAGTCAAGATTACTCAAAAATGGTATGAGACAACCAAATAAAACTAAAATTTGCTAATGGGAGCATCTCCCAAGTTCTGCATGATCAGTATGGCTGTGAGTGAACTGACAAACAATTCTAACTCCATCTCCCTCATTCCACATGCACCTAGGCCATAGAGTAAGGACTGTATTAGACAGGGTTACCCAGCAAACATGTCCCTGTCAGTAAGGGAGAGCCTACAACCACCAGTTGACAAGCACAGTAATTACAACTACACAAGCCACAGACTGTGACCTCAGTTTACCTAACTTTTCAAATATTCTGTTCTTGAACATCGCATTTAATAGGTTTGATTATCAAGCCCAGCTTGTGGCTTAACAAAGGATGCACATCTTCCATCAACAAGGTAACCTTTAACCCTGATAACCTGCTTGGTCAAGAACCAAGGTGCTGTTGCTAATAATCTAACAATACTAATTGTGTTTGCAACTTGCTCTACATTCATATCTATTGGGATTTGTTTTTCTACATTAGGCCTTCCATGATTTAACAAATGAAAAAGATGTGTTTCCATGCAAGTGCCCCATGGAGAATGGCCACAAAGGAAACCCTGGTCATTAGTACAAGCAGCCCCTGTGCTCTTATCCTAGTATCTTACCCACAGGATTAATATGTAATTGATTGTTAATGAATTCTTTGAAGAAACTTGAATAATTATTTTTGAGACAGGATCTCACTATGTAGCCTGTTTTCCTGGAACTTGCTATGTAGACAAGGCTGCATGAACTCGGGGATCTGTATGCCTCTGCTTCCCGAGTACTGGCATTAAATGCATGCCACCACACCCACACCAACTAATTTTTCTATAGAAGATACAGATAAAATCAATTATTTTCAAGAATAGAAGTATGATCTATTAGTAGGTGACAAACCTATGGTCTTCCAAGGAGCCATAGTAAGCTCTTAGTAAGGGCGTGCTACAGTTCTTTAAGGTGACCTGTTAAAAAACAAAGTTAAAGTCAGCAAGTCATGGCACTCCTCAAGTTCAACACTTGGTACTAACACTTGACCAAATGCTCTTGCTCCGTTTTCTCATGTTTATTCTCATGGGATTTCAGATATGCATGAAGGTGAAGACAGACTGCATCTTCCCATAAAGTCATCCACACTTCAAGGTGATGATTTCTGTCTTTCTGTCTCCTAAATGACATCCAGCTTCTTGCAGGGCAGGCACTGAAACAGCTACTGCTGCACAGCTAACGTTACCCGCAGACCATTTCAGTATTTGGATGTTTATATTTATAAACGGAGCAACTTCTCCCTCCCTCTATGGTAGAAATGGGATCAAGAGCTTTCTTTTGTTCAATGGGAACTGCAAATGGGGACCAATTGAACAAAGGGACACAGGAGGAGGAGGAGGAGGAGGAGGAAACAGTCGCTCTCTGTGGCCATTTCAATTTGGGGACACATGATGGCTATAATTTAATTTGCTCCTGAATGGAAGAGTAGTATGTACATGCTGGTAAAACTAAAGAGTTCGCCGGACAGTGGTGGCACACACCTTTAATCCCAGCACTTGGGAGGCAGAGACAGGTGGATTTCTGAGTTCGAAGCCAGCCTGGTCTACAGAGTGAGTTCCAGGACAGCCAGGGCTACACAGAGAAACCCTGTCTCAAAAAATAAAAAAAAAAAACCTAAAGAGTTCACAGAAGCATAAAAATTCAGTCACAATTCAAATTTCCTTTCCAAAGATTATATACCCTAAATTTTATAGTACATTTCCTGCCTCCATCTGAAATTTAAAAATTGATATAATCATATGCTCCCTTTTCCCTTACTAAATATATCATGAACATCGGAAACTCTTTATGTCAATGTCCAACCACTTAGTTTTGTGTGTGTGTGGGCACAGCACAGCGCAGCACATGTGCGAAGCTTAGAGGGCATCATGTAGGGGCTTCCACCACACAGGTCTCAGGGGTCGGATTCAGGCGGTCAGGCTTGGCAGCAAGTGCTTAACCCACTGAGCCATCTTGTCTTGTCAGCCCAATAGCAGTTTCTTAAATTTCCAATATTCCACCTTTGTTTGTTTTTCTTAGGGAAAGAGAAAAAGAACATAAAGTTGGGGTATAGGGAGGTAGGGAGATCTGAGAAGAACTGAAGGGGAAAACATGATGAAAATATATTGTATAATTTTTTTAATAAAGAATATTTTGCCAGGCAGTGGTGGTGCACGCCTTTAATCCCAGCACTCGGGAGGCAGAGGCAGGTGGATTTCTGAGTTCGAAGCCAGCCTGGTCTACAGAGTGAGTTCCAGGACAGCCAGGGCAACACAGAGAAACCCTGTCTCGAAAAACAAAAAAACAAACAAACAAACAAAAACCCCAAAAAAGAATGTTTTATAAAAGTGTTAATAACAAGTTTAAAGACATTAACAAACAGGTAGGGGCAAACTCTTAGAAAACTACAAAGAAAATTACTAATATTAAACAACTGAAATGAGTGTGGGATATAGATAATAGTAGTATATTAATGTTAATGATTCCAAATTTGATAAATATATTGAGGTTACGTAGAACATCCTTGCTCATAGAAAAGATGTGATTAGTACTTAGATACTGTAACTTATTGTAAGTGACTCAGTAAGAATTAATAGTAAGGACAACAACATGTATTTATATATGTATGTTCTATATACGTAAAGAGAGAAATCACACTCTTTTTTTTTTTTTTTTTTTTTTTGGTTTTTCGAGACAGGGTTTCTCTGTGTAGCCCTGGCTGTCCTGGAACTCACTCTGTAGACCAGGCTGGCCTCGAACTCAGAAATCCGCCTGCCTCTGCCTCCCAAGTGCTGGGATTAAAGGTGTGCGCCACCACTGCCCGGCAAACACACTATTCTTACAACTTCTGAGTTTACTTTTTTTTCTAAAGAAAATTTCTGAAAATAATGTTTTATATTGTTTTGTGCAACACACATGTGAATTACCTTTAAAGGATCCACAAGTTCCAATGTATGCTTCAGATAGATCAAATTTGTTATCTTTGATTCAGCTGCATTAACCTGTCCAGATAAAAGACAAATGTAAACACCCTAAGTTTCAACTCAGTGATGGCTTTTCCTCTTGGCCACTCAACTCCTATTAATAATATCCCAGAGTGTATACATCAGCTAAGCTGGGATGTTAACCCAGATGGTGGTTAGAAATTACTGACCATAACTATAAACCCAATATGGTGGTCTCCTGAAAATTTGATGAGAGTTCACATAATTGTACTAATTTTCATTCTATTTGTATTCTTTGGTACAATTTAAACTGTAATAGTCAAAGGAAACATATCAGCAATACAAATACTTAGCAGCAGCAGGAGACTGATATTAACTAAATAAGGCACAAAGCTTCTTGTAAACAAGCTGAATCTCAGCTTCTTAGAACTTAGAAAAACTTTCCCCATTGGTTCCTGTTGGGCAAGCAAAACAATTTTAACAATTTCAGTGTCTCAAATTAATAATAGCCTTTCAGAATATAGCACTTAAAATGATATAAATAAACTTCACTGAAATTAAACTATACTCTCTAGAGCTGAGCAACAGCATGAGCGAATTTAACACCAACAGGAGACAAGTTTAAGATGTCACAGTTATGATGCACTAAACTTTATGTGAGGCTGCTGCTTTCTCAGGGGCCCTCACTTGGATTCTCACTGCAAAAGACCTAGATTGTGAATAGAAGTCCCAGTGTGCAAGAAACATCATGAGTGCCTTTAGTCCCTAAAGATGTAATCTCATATTCTCTTATGGATTCCTGACACGAAACAGAAGATCAAAATAAATAAAACTAAGCAGGAAAAAGAATCATTATCACAAGAAGGGAGGAAGGAGGAAGAGTCAAGCTATAGGCAGCAGAGCAGGAGTCTAGAACATACAACAATTTGACTTATAGCCAAGTTGAGCATAGTTCATAAGAACCTTTCTATAAATGGCAACAGCACAATTGTGAATCCATGGGGAGGGGGAGAAACACATGGGGGGCTCTTTGTCCTGCATACACAAATTAATACAAAACAATTTTACAGATTTAAATTAAAAAGTTAAGTCATAAAGCATTTGGAGTATGTCAAGAAGCCTCTATGACTGGCAACTAATTTCATCTGCCTGTCGCCCAGCCAAACTAACAGCCCAAGTTGGTGTGTCTGCTTTGCAGTCTTGTTTTTGCCAGTGAACAAAAGTCCAACTCCAAGTCCTCCTGACACAAACCTCAGCATTTGCCTCATAAAGATGCCTTCCCTTAAGGACTTGCCGGCACTGTGGTCACAAAGCTCTACCCTCTACCCTGCCTGCCTTTCCCCTGGCCCTTCTTCATACTCCTCCTACCTCACCGTGTCGCCTGACTTGAGCACCCTCCCCATTTGTGATAGCAAAGTGTTTGGCACTGGTGTCTCTGCACCATCATTCAGTTGTAACTGTGGGCTAAAGCATTATAACAGCATGAGCAATTTTGTCACTAATTTATCTGTCTTAGTTAGGGTTTACTGCTGAGAACAGACACCATGACCATTTTGTCACTAATTTATCTGTCTTAGTTAAGGTTTACTGCTGAGAACAGACACCATGACCAAGGCAACTCTCATAAGAATGTTTAATTAGGGCTGGCTTACAGGTTCAGAGGTTCAGTCCATTATCATCAAGGCAGGATCATATCAGCATCCAGGCAGCTATGGTGCAGGAGAAGCTGTAAAGTCTACATTTTAACCTGAAGGCTGCTAGCAGAATACTCACTTCCAGGCAGGTAGGATAGGGATCTTAAAGCCCACATCCTCAGTGACACACCTGCTCCAACAAACTCACACCTATTCCAACAGGGCCACACCTTCTAATAGTGCCATTCCCTGGGCCAAGTATATGCAAACCATCACATTATCCATTTTAGAAAACAAGGAGGGCTTTTAAGGGGCTGGAAAGATGGTTCACAGGTTAAGAGCACTGACTGCTCTTCCAGAGGTCCTGAGTTCAATTCCCAGCAATCACATCGTGGCTCACAATCATCTGTAATGGGATCCCATGCCTTCTTCTGGTGTGTCTGAAGACAGTGACAGTGTGCTCACACATATAAAATAAATAAATCTTGAAGAAGAGGAGGAGGAGGAGGTTTGGAGAGGAGGAGAAGGGAGAGGAGGAGGAGGAAGAAGAAGAGGAAAGGGAAGAGGAAGAAGAGGAAAAGGAGGAAGAAGAAGGGTTTTTAAATCAAATAACTTCAGCCTCCATCATTAGAATGTTCAGGGCCAGATCATTAAACAGAGCTAAAACAAAGAAGAGAGGGAAAGTAGACAAATCCACCTTACCCAGGGGTGGTCCTAGTCTTGGGTCCATCAAAAGAAGAATAGACATAAAAATTGAAGTGGAACATATGTTTTACTCAGATATAATGAGTGAAATTTCAGGAAAATCAATGAGATTGAAAATTAAGTAAAATGAGCTAGTCTTAGACTCAGAAAGCCAAATACCACATTTTTGGCCACACGCAGAATCTACGTTACAAAGGAGTTCTAAAGTGGGAGGTTGAGGAAGGGCGTTAAGGAGGAAATGTGAACAACGCACAATGACGCGTATACAAGTCCATCCGAGTGGGACGTACGACTTTGTACACTAGTTAAAAGCATGAAATAAAGCAGCTAGTCAGTATCCCAAGGAGAGCCATGGAGGTGGGGACCCCTAGCAGATCAGAGAAGGGCACATTCAAGATACTGTATCATGAGAGCATACCACTGAAGACTCCACAGACACAGGAGATAAGGGGGCATTGTGAGCAACTGGATGCCAGTAAGTTTACCAAGTCTTTGAGAGGCACAACTTAACAAAGGTCATTCCATTGGAATTACATCTCATCTATTTTATTCATGTTTTTACGGAGTATAGGTACTGATGGCCAAGCTCATGAAAGCTCTCTAACAGGTAAGGAACAAAGACTGAAGCTTCACATCAATGCTACCAGACACCAAGGAGGGATAATTCCACAGCCTTGCTATGGAGCTGGCTGATTCTCTTCCACCATCACTTGTATAGACTAGATTAGAAAGGCTTCCTTCATTTAATGAGGCTCCCAGCTATGTCATGCCTGTCAGCAGCAGGCATTTCCTACCCCCTGATGCTTCTATTACAAAAGGACTCTGCTCTCCAAAGCACAGAGAAACTCCCCCAAATATGCATTAGGTACCAATGAATTTATACAAATCATCACACTCAAGTTTTAGAAATGTACATAGCTACTTTTCAAGTGTACGTACACAAATATACACATATGTAATGAAAGTTCACCCTGAAAGAAAAATGTAAACAATTATGTCCTTTATCAGTAATTATGCCCTTTATAAGGGCTATTTAAATTAGAAAATTATCCAGAGAGGTTTTATTTTTAAAGATTAATCATTTTTGAAAACTAAGCAAAATTCATTTGATGACTGCTTTTAAGAACAATATAGCAGACCTGATAGTGTATGCTTTTAATCTCAGCACATAGGAGGCAGAGGCAGGTAGACCTAGGCTGGTCTACATAGTGAGTTCCAGAACAGCCAAGACTACAGAGACCCTGTTTCAAAAAACAAAACAAAGAAAATACAACAGACAGAAAACAATATATAAACTCTAGAATTAACCTAAGTTTTTATATAGTAGGAAAATAGTATAGGTTATAAGTTTGTTGAAAAGTATATAATTATATATTTAAGTAAATATTTGATTAGTTTACATACACTAATTCTTCAACTACCCAATATGCTTCTTCCCTAAGGCATAGGACTCCTGTGGGCATCAGTGGGGCACACTCACCCAGGACACTTTCATATTTTCACATCACTGCCCATCAAGACAAGCTGTGTCTCACCACGACAATAGCATAGCGCACGGTGCCCGTAACACATACCGTGTCTTGCTTTGGGATTTGAACCAAAACAGAAAGCAGCTGCTCCGTATCCAGGAATCTTGATATGACTGCAACATAAAGTGAGCATTTGAACTTCATAGAACAATCAAAGCAAGGATATTCTGGGTTTATCCACTGGAACACAGACAACATATGCCACAGGGAAGTCATCGGTGACTTAGGCATAGCCAAACCCCGGTCAATTGTTTACATCCTATGTAATCACAGGGCAGGAAAGGGACTTGTGATCTTGTGATGGCCACCTCCCCCAACAAGACAAGGTTAAGTCATAGCTGATCACAGCTAGCCTACTTCAGGTCCATGATGGATCGTGAGCTTAGCTGACCATGGTCATGTTACCCCATACTCTGAATGAACAAGTAACTCCATTTGGCGAGCGGAACATACATTAAAGCCTGTGAATATGTAACTTGTTTATCTCTCAGTGTGACCTCCCCAAAAAAAGACACCCAGTGGTCAGCACAGCACAGCACAGCAGTACTCCTCCCTTGGAGTCTCACACTCTTGAGAGTTCTTACATTTCCTTAGTCAACATGTTTGTCTACTCCATGTCTGTGTTTCCTTATTCTTCTTGGGTGAGAGGTAATAAATCTTGAAGCCAATGGCTTGAGGTGGTTTTGGACACTTAAGTTTCTGGGACACTAGCTTCTCAGTTAAGCCCACTAAGAGCCTAGAAAGGATTTGTCCCTCTCAAAGAACCCACTTCTCTGCCTCAATAAATAAGCTCGAGAGCAATTGAGGAAACTCCCTGAAGTCAATCTCTGGCTTCCACACCCATGCACACATGTATGAGCACACATGTGACTATATATACACAAACATGCATACTATACACATATACACAAACACACAAATAATTTCAAGTGCTGGGCTGGGAATATATGCTATGAGTCTACTACGCGTAACAGCAAGTTCGATAGTGGCGATGTAGAATATGATGACTGATGTGAAAGTGACGTCATGTGCAAGGATGTGCATCAAAGACAAACCAAGAGGAATGGGACAACGACAGGAAAGAAAAGTGACAAGAATATACGTTCAGCTGAATGTGGTGGCACACACTTACCCATAACACAAGCACTCTGCAGACTTGCAAATTTGAAGCCAGTCTGGATTATATAGCAGATCCTGTCTCAATGAGAAGGGAGGGCTGTAACTCCAGTTCCAAGGGATACAATGCCTTGGCTTTTGAGGGCACCTACATGCATGTGGTGTACATAAATTCATGCTGCCACACACGGACACATAAATAAAAATATGTCTTTAAGAGAGGAAAGGGAAGAGGGGAAGGGTACAGTAAAGGGGAGAAGGAAAAGAGGGGAGAGAAAATAAAATGAAGGAAAAAGAGAAGGGAGAGAAAAAGAAGGAGAGAGGGACAAAGGAGGGGGGGAGAAAGGGGAGGAGACAGAATTTCAGGAAAAGTCCTGTAGAAGGCTTGACTGATCCTGCAAAGGAGTTCTGGCGTGCAGTCACACCAGGCCAGAGTCAGAAAGCGGGGCTTTCACACCATTAAAGGGCTCTACTTACCCAAAAGCAGCCTCTTAGGAGAGCCCAGGTATGACATCAAAAGCAAAAGCACACGGCAATGTAAGAGGGATCCAAGGGGCTCAGAGAGCAAAGCAACACCTGAAATGGTGCCTTTGACACACGCATCTCAGTGCACTTGTGAGACTAGAAACAAAGTGGCAGCCGACTGGGATGAGCTAAAGAAAGGACGGTGACCTTCCACAGTGAAAACCAGAAAGAAAACTACGGAGAGAGCCAGAGAAGGTGAAGTCCAAGGAGAATTCAAGTCCTCATGGAAAAAGCTCACAAACACACAAAAACCAACTGAGGAGACTAGCCAGATGGACAGGGATGCAGCCAGATGAAGGTATTGGCAGCAGACAGGTAAACAGAAGGACAAGAGAAGTGTACATACTGCATTTAGTGCAGGAAGTTTACAACATTTAAAAGCTGCAGCTTGACCCGCTTCACAGTGAAACTACTTCAGATTTTGGTACTTGGGATTTACACTAATGCTAGATAAACAGCTAACAGGATATTGCTGTGAACAATAAAGAAGCTAAAGGTTAAAAGTGCCCTCTTCTGAGAGCTGGAGAGAATGCTTAGTGATTAAACTCACTGGCTGCTCTTCAGCAGACCTGAGCACCCACACAGCAGCTCACGACTACCTGTAATTCCAGCACCCTCTTCTGGCCTTGGCAGGCACCAGACACATAGTGCACTGACATACACATAGCAAAACACCTGTACACAAGACATTTTTAAAGATTAAAAACCAAAACCCTTTCAAGAATTTGCACCTTCAGTGACCTACCTTTCAGAAACTTAAACAAAAACCCTTAAATAAATCAACTGCATTGTAATTTAAAATTATTTGAGGCAGGCATAGTGCCGTGTCCTATAATCCTAGCACTTGGGAGACTCAGGCAGGAAGGTCTGAGTTTTCAGACCAACCTGGGCTGCACTGCGACTCTAAGTTATTAAGTACTAAAACCTGCTCACCCGACTGGAGTCCAAAGAAGAGCTCCTCGTGCTGAAGCAGCTCCTGGACACAGTCCAGCCTCATGCTGATCGTCTCCACATCAACCAGCGGCTCCAGTATGTTGGAGCGCAGCCTTCGGCTCCCTCCTGCAGTCTTGGTGTAATTTAAAACACCAAAGAGAGTGTGATTACTCCTTCCAAAAGACAAGGTAGAAATCTCATTAAGGAGAAAAAGAAAAATCCTTTTCCTTTTACCTCTGAAATTAAATAATTCTATAATCTACATCAATGATTCACAAACTTTATTATACAGACAAATGACATGGGGATCCTAATTCAGTAAGTCTGAGTTAAGGCCTAAAAGATACATTTTGGAGCTGGAGAGATGGCTCAACGGTTAAGAGCACTGACTGCTCTTCCGAAGGTCCTGAGTTCAAATCCCAGCAACCACATGGTGGCTCACAACCATTCGTAATGAGATCTGATGCCCTCTTCTGGTGTGTCTGAAGACAGCGACAGTGTACTTACATATGATAAATAAATCTTTGTAAAAAGATACATTTTGTTTATGTTTGTTTGGTTGATTATTTTAGGCAGGGTCTCCTGTAGCATAGGTCATCCTTGAACTTGTTTCATATCTCATCGTGACCTTGAACTCAAGATCCTCCCAACTGCAGCTCCTAAGTGCTGATATTAGAGGCATGGTGTGTGACCACTCCTGGTCTCAGAGTCTTCCTGCTAGATCCCAAGGATGCCATCACTGAACCACATGTGATTAGCAAGGATCAACAGCATCTCCTACACTAAGCCTAAGCACACAAGGCAGACATGGTTCCTATGTCCATGGGCTTTACAGGTCAGTGGCTGATGGCCAATAATTTTTATCAAGCTACTGGTCATGATTAAAGACAAAACAAAGCATAGGGAGAGATGGATAATCATGTTCATCATATGAAAACTGATCCTGGTCTGACATGCTGACTCAGTGAGTGACAGTGCCTGCCACCAAGACTGCTGACCTGAGCTTGATCCCTGCAACCCACATGGAAAAGGGACAAAACCAACTCTTGCAAATTTGTCCTCTGACTTCCACATACATGTTATAGAATGTGTGTGAGTATGCATGCACTCACACACATTTAAATCATTACAAAACAAAATTTTAAATAATTACCAGAGTTGGTCATTGGCTTTCTATGTTCTTATAGCACAAGAAGGGTAACACAAAATCAACTGCAGAACAGTTTCAATGGATATGCTAGTGGTGTCAAGTGGCAGCTAAATGTATCTGTATTCCTCCTGGCTAGTGATGGTGAGCACCTGTCTATGAATTTACTGGTATCCACACAAAAACACAACTCTGATCTCATAGCAAATAAGACATGGTTTACTTTAAAGCCAATTATGAGTGATTATGGCCCAGGAATACAGATTTAGGTTACCCCAAATTCCATGTGACATGGATGCAGTTTCATAAAATTTTTATTGTAATAGAACAAAGAAGGCCCTAAATTGGGGCACTTTGTAATATGCTGGTGGACCATTAAGTAGGGGTAACAGCAAAACAGAGAAATCTCATCTACAGGCCTCAAATGCTGTCTGATGACTCTGGGCCTTTTGGTTGGTAGAAAAAATACAGTTCTGTTAATTCATTGCAAAATGTTTTTATCTGTTTGTCAAACAGAGGTGGGCATGGATGGGCTGTTTCAGGCTAAAGATAGTCCAAGGTGACCACGGACATCTCATCAGGCTTGGCCTCTGCACATGCAATAGTTCAGCCTGTCCTCCTCACTGCAGACTACCCAGCTCATCAGCCTTGTGGAAGGCAGACACAGTGTCTGCCTGGGAACTCAGGCTCTCACAGGGAATCTCTTATTTTTTTTGCTTATAGTCCCTCACCTAATCTTGGCAAGTGAAGTTTTGCTTTTTGTTGGTTAGTTAATACAATTCTTTTGAAAACCTGGTTTTGTGAAAAATCTGAGTTCAGCAACAACAAGTGATGATTTAAATGTTTATTTACTGTTCCTCCACCAATAATTTAAAGAACTTTCAAGCAACTAATCCCAGAAGTTGACGACATGAAATTTAGTAAGACAGAAGAAAACGCCAGGTTGTCTTACCTGTAGTCCTGGTTATTAACTAACAACTCCAGGTTTTGAGCTGATGATGAATCTATCATGGCTGTCTGCTCACTACCTTGGAAATAAATCTTCAGCGATTTGGGTGCATACACTGAATTTTGAATGAATTCAACATATTTTAATAAGGCTGCAGCAGCTGCAAGGCAGTAATACCTGTGAGTGACCACAGTACAGCAATGTAAACTTAGGACAAATAAACAGCTGCTGCTACAGAAAGAGACATTTAATTCACCTGAATGTAAGGAAAATTCAAAACATTCACACAGTAGTTCTTAAATCCAAAGGGGGAAAAAGACATTGAGAGTGCCAGTTTTGGAAACTAAGGAACTAATAATATTAGATTGCTTCAGCAATGGATAAGTTTCATCTGTTTTTAAAGCAGTCCAGTCCGGAGCTGCCTGGAATCTACCACAAGCCTGAGCATCATTCGTCCAAGTGCTACCATTACAGATGAGAGCCACCATGCTCAGCTAGAAAAGGCAGCTTTTGAAGTCTGTCACTTTCAGGACAGTCTACTTTAACACACTGCTTATCAGAAGACAGTGATGGAAGTGCATGCCTTTAACCCCAGCATGTGGGAGACAGGGGCCAATCTGGTCTACACAGCAAGTTCCAAGCCAGCCAGAGTACATAGTGAGGTGGAAGAAGGCGGGTGTGTTTGTGTGTGTGTGTGTGTGTGTGTGTGTGTGTGTGTGTGTGTGTGTGTGTGAAGGGGGAGGAGGAGAAAGAAAAGAGAAGGAGGAGGGAGGAGGAGGAACAGGAGGAGGAAAAACAGGAAGAGGAGGAGGAGGAGAAAGAAGAAGGAAGGGGAAGAGGAAGAAGAGGAGGAAGAGAAGGAGGAGGAGAAAGAAGAAGGAAGGGGAAGAGGAAGAAGAGGAGGAAGAGAAGGAGGAGGGAGAATAGTAGCAGTTTCTTCCTTATGACATTCTCACTTTATAGGCCTGACTAGCCAAGAACTTAGTACATAGCTCTAACTGGCCTGAAACTTACAGCAGTCCTCCTGCCTCAATCTCCAAGAGTGGTAAGATTACACCTATGGGCTGTATTCCTGGCCTGGACATTGATGTCTCTCTTCTGGGACTCACATTTCTAGCATCCTATAGCCAATCAAGACTTTTCACTATGAAGTCAATGGGCAGCAACTATCATAGCAATAAATTAGAATTCATTTGGAGGAAATCTAACTTAAACCAGAAATGTACACCTTGTCCATAAGTTCCAGTAACTCTTGTATGTCAGTGATAACTGGATGTGCACTATGAGCCAGGTACTGTCCTAGTCGTAGTAACACAAAGAACAAAGAGAAGTCTCCCCTGGGAAGCAGCAGTGGAACAGCTGTATCTCACCTGGACTGAACCTCCATGAGGACAGAGCTGAACTCAGCTATGCACAGCTGTTCAATGTACTCTAAGCCCTTTGTTTCATTGAAGTATTTCCTTTGGACTGTAGTGAAATTAACGTTCTGAAAGACATTTAAATTTTAAAATAAATCATTAAATGGCATGCTGTCATTCAATACCAATCTCTTCTCTAAGTCTAGTGGATCATACCAACACTAGAGAACCTGAGGCAGGCGGATTTTCATAAGTTCAAAGTAGGGTAACAGCTTGTCCTAAAAACAAAACAACCTTCACAAAAATAACTCCAATTTCTTAAACACTTCCCAGTATATGAGTGGGTATATTAAACATTGTAAAAAGTTATTTTTATTGTTTCCAATATTTAAATAAAGGTTTCTCATTTATAAAATGAAAATGGACACAGAGAGTACTGTCATATACCTTTTTTAAAAATTATTTATTTATGTTTTGATACATTATTTACATTTCCAATGTTTCCCCCTTTCCAGGTCTCCTCTCTGGAAACCCCCTATCCCCTCCCACTCCTCCACCTCTTTGGGGGTATTCCACCTCCCACTCACCCACCCACCCACTCCCGTATTCCCACCTTGACATTCTCCTTTACTAGGGCCTCTAACACCCTCAGGCCCAAGGGGCTCTCCTCCCCCTGATGGCCAACAAGGCCCTCCTGTGCCACATATATGGTCCGAGCCATGGGTCCTGCGCAATGTGTATTCTTTGGTTGGTGGTCCAGTCTACAGGAGGACTGGGGGGGGAAAGGGGTCAGGCCAGTTGACACTGTTGCTTCCTCCATGGGGCTGCAGACTCCCTCAGCTC
>CM052704.1:122187101-122248808 GCA_028551405.1 Uromys caudimaculatus
TGCCACAGATGGAAACCGGAAGGTTCCCATGCCCGACTCTACCTCAGTCCCTGTGTCCTGACGGTTCAGGGCGCGTCCTGGTGAGCAGCGGTGCTCGTCTTAACCCTACTTATGGCTTTTCCACACTCCTGGGAGGGTAGCTTTCTCCTGGCGCTACTTGGCTATGGAACCCTGGTGGCCCAGGCACAGGTCTCCCGCCACAGATGGAAACTGGAAGCAGTGTCATATACCTTTAATCCCAGCACTTCAGAGGCAGTCGCAGGTTGATCTCTGTGAGTTCGAGGCCAGCCTGGTATAGATTGTGAGTTCAAGGACAGCTAGAGCTACACAGTGAGACACTCTTAGAAAAAAAGAAAATGGCTATACATCTTTCTGTGTGAATGACAGTACAATCTATAGTTCTCAGCTAGACATTATTTTCGTGAACTTAACTGAATATATTAAGGACAATAACAGAACGATAAGCACGGGAGTCTCTGGCATGTAGGAAGTGTATTCCATGGAAACATCACACAGGTTTTCAGGTAAGTTAAAGTAACGGAGAAAAGGCAGACCTTTAGATGTAGGCGGGGCAATGGTGGAAATACATTAACTCCACTGTCAAACCCAGGAGCTGAGCTTCCATGGAGCAAATTATTCAAAAGTGATACCATGGCCCCTGGGTACTTTATTCTCTATTTATTTGTTTATTTGTTTTTTGAGGCTAGATGTCACGGTTTTGTCAAGGGTGGCCTGGGTGCCATGACCAATGATAGTGGCACTCTTTAATGAAAATAGAGTTGTGAACTAAGAGTTTAATTACTTTAAAAAAAAAAGAAAAAAGGAAGGGTGGATAAAGGCAGCTGATCCAGCACTGAGGTTAAGGCAAGAAGATCAAGAGTTCAAGGCTAGCCTGCGTTACATGAGACCTCTCCCTCACCTCAGAAAGCAATGGCAAGAAAGATGATAGAGGGGCTGGAGAGATGACTCAGTGGTTAAGAGCACTGACTGCTCTTCCAAAGGTCCTGAGTTCAAATCCCACAACCACATGGTGGCTCACAACCATCTGTAATAAGATCCGATGCCCTCTTCTGGTGTGTCTGAAAACAGCTACAGTGTACTTACATATAATAAATAAATAAATCAAAAAAAAAAGTGGCCTCACATTTTGCCGGGCAGTGGTGGCGCATGCCTTTAATCCCAGCACTTGGGAGGCAGAGGCAGGTAGATTTCTGAGTTCGAGGCCAGCCTGGTCTACAGAGTGAGTTCCAGGACAGCCAGGGCTACTCAGAGAAACCCTGTCTCAAAAAACCAAAACAAAAACCAAAACCAAAAACAAAAACAAAAAATAAATAAATAAAATAAAGATGATAGAGTAGTGGACTGTGTAGTGTGTTTGCTAAGACTGAAGGAGGCATCAGCGGGAATGAACACACATGCCATGCCAGGACTTGGTTAAGTGTCTCAGTTAACTTCACAACAACTCCACACATGAGTCTGTTTGTTCAATGTTCTGTAACTAAAATTCTGAAAACTCAAGCAACTGTTCACATATCAACCACTTTAGAGTTAGACTTCTTCAAGTCTGAGGCTCATGCCTCTTCTAGTTCATACTGCTTCTGACTCTGGTGAGTGAGTAATAGTGAAACAATAATAGCACATCAATGTTTCTCTCTTGTAATAGTTTTGGCTGGAATATTTTTGTGCTTTGCTCCTTTACTCCATTCAGGATTTTTGTTAATATATAACCCCATCCCTGATACTATCTATAATCACTTTATATGAAATACCTGTTGTTTTTAAAACAAATTCCCAAAATATTTGATTTTACCAAATGAAGACTCAGGAACCAGATACTGTGTTGAAAGCCGCTAGCTCAGAGAAGCAGAGAAAGCACCCAGCTCACCTTATTCATCAACTGATGTCCAAAAGAAAAAGAACTGTTCTCCTTCACCACACTGCCTTATAAGCCCTTCCAAACTGAATGTCCTTCCTACTTCCTGTGTGTCTCTCTATCCATCCTCCTGACTTCCTCTCACTATGGTTTTTTCCCACATTCACTTCCTGTCAATTAGTTGCTTGTTCCACCTCTTGACCTACAGTTAATTTTATTCAATCTTGTTTACAATAAACAGAAAGCTCTTGGGTTAAAGCTAGGGCTGAGCCACACCACAACTAGAAACAGGTTTTTCCAATATACAATTTTGGGATTCACAGATATCCTACAAAAATACCATTTCATATACTGATAGAAAAAAACTAAAGCTCACAGAGGTCAGCGAATTCACTTATACAAAGTTTCTATACCCCAGATTTGTGAAAAGGGCAGTCTGTTTCCCCTATTCTTGAAGCTGTCTCAAATGTGCTGTACATATGTTGCACTGCCCATTGAAAATGCACTACAGATAATCCACAGTCCATGGTTACTGTAAGCCTGTGGGTTAAAGTATGCTCCCCTGTAGGAAAAAGCACAAGACCCATGAAAACTGAAGCACATCCATGAGTCACTCCAGTGGTTGGGGTGGAGTAGGGGATGAACAATGCAGAACCTGTCAGCACCTTTCCCTGGAATTTATCTGTGGACCAAAGAAGTTTCTCTTCCCTTGGTAACAGCAGCCTAAAGTCAACAATATTTATTTTCCTAAACCTTACAAGTCACCTATCCATAATAGAAAGAAAAAGATGTTTGGGGTAAGAAGGTAATGAAAATTTCTTTACCAAACTCTGGGTTCCTCTGAGCCCTCTACTCAAGTAGACCTCATCTTTGCCCAACAAACACTAATGCTCAAATCTGTCCACCAAAGTCACTATTTCAGACCTCATTCAAGAGTCCTGTCTCCTGTTGTTTGTACTGAGGATAGGAGCCTAACTTTAACAACAGCCAGCTAGCAAATCCAAGTGGTTCACGAACATCAAGTCTCTGCTGTCTGTTTTTACCTTCTTGACTCTTGTTAGCCCATGTTCACTACCCTCTCTGGATCCTTTATTTTTCCATTAAAATTCCCATTCGCCTCAGAAAACAAACCTGAGTTTGGTTCAAACTAGGCTCTCCTTCTCCTAATCTAACTATTGGGGTCCAGGAATCACCTCACAAAACACAAAGATACTGATCTCAGTCAGACTGGGATAGTTTATTAAGCATATGCCCCAGGACAGGTCCTCCAGGGCCCTGGCCCAGATTTGGGACCTGAACCATGAGCCTGAACTAAGAACCTACAGGGTCTTTAAGTCCCAAATCTACAAACATCTGAGCCAAGTTATTTCACCAATCAGGATTTAGGGATAGGGGATTTCCTTAGAAACATGTCTTTGTTGTACATTTACCTTGCTCCCATTGATTAGGGTTTTCAACTGTGGCAAGGGACTTGTCTTATCTAATAATTATGTCCTAACTTGTCTACTAGGATGGGACTTGTCTAACATTTATGTCTTGCCAACCAGGATATCAGTTAGCCACGGACATGTCTCTTTCTGTCAAGTAGGATGTCAGTTTCCAGGGAGGTCTTGGGAACTTAAATTTTGCTGGACCACTATGCAAAATTGAAGTCTTATTCCAAATAGTTTCTTATATTGGTTCAGGTGTCTCTGTTGAGATCCATCCCAGGGACAGCTTATACCATAAAAGCTTATACCAGGTACCGAAAGTGATGTTGGGTGGTTGGTTTGTGTCCAAGCTTATTATAGTTAACTATATGTGATGGTTTGTATATGCTTGGCCCAGGGAATGGCACTATTAGAAGGTGTGCCTGTTGGAGTAAGTGTGGCCTTGTTGGAGTAGGTGTGTCATTGTGGGAGTGGGCTTTAAGACCCTCATTCTAACTACCTGGACGCCAGCCTTCAGATGAAGATGTAGAACTCTCAGCTCCTCCTGCACCATGCCTGCCTGGATACTACCATGTTCCTCTAAACCTGTAAGCCAGCCCCAATTAAATGTTGTCCTTATAAGAGCTGCCTTGGTGGTGGTGTCTGTTCATCGCAGTAAAACCTTAAGACATAAATTGGGACAAGGGACGGAGTATTGCTGTGATAGGCTTGACCATGCTTTTGTTTGGAAGAATGTAGATTTTGGGACTTTGGATTTAGAAAGCAGTGGAATGCTTTAAATGGGGCTTAATGGGCTATCCTAGTAAGAATATGCAAGACTTTGTTACCGAGAGTGATTTGAATTGTGCAAACCTGGCCCAAGAGGTTTCAGTGGAGAATTTCAATATGTGGCTAGAGACTGTTTTGTGGTATTTTGGTGAAGAATGTGACTGCTTTTTGCCATTCTATGAAGAGTCTGCTGAGGCTAAGGTGAAGAGATTTATATTAATTACATTGACAAAGGAAATCTCAAAAAAGCCCAGCAGAGACTTTGTTAAGTCTCATGAAGAGCATTTTGAACAAGCACAGCAAGCTGAGAAAGGAAAAATATAAACTATATAGTATTAAAGGGGCACCAGGAAGTGAAATGAAGCCAAATCCTGTGTTCAAGGATAGTAAATTGAACCAAGGGAGTAGTGACCTTGGGGCAAGGTCCCATCCAGTTAAGTTTAGGTCCAGGCATGGTAGTATAAGCCTTTAATCCCTGGAGGCAAAGACAAGCAGATCTCTGAGTTCAAGGCCAGCCTAGAACACAGCAAGTTCTAGGTGACGAAAAGCTTATGTCCAGGCTTGGTGGAGCACACCTTTAATCCCAGTGCTTAGGAGACAGACATGCAGATCTCTGAGTTCAAAGTCAGTCTACAAAGCAAGTTGTAGGCAGTGAAGGAGTTGGAAAACAGAATGCTGGTGATAATGTAATAGAAAAGGGGGGCCATGTTCCAGCCCCAGCAAGCAGCAGTACTGGGAAGCTTTGGCCACGTGGATCTGGCTTTAGAGTCCAGAATAGAAGGGACTACTACTGGGACAATTGATGCTGGTTAGCTGGAGCTGAGAAATTAGCTGTGATTAAGAAGAGACCAGCATCACTGACGTAAAATCTTCTGAGAAGTGTTTTCTGAGAGCACAACGAAGTTGTGTTCCAGAGAAAGTCAAGGTCGTACCTTGTGCTGCAGCTGTACTTGGTAATGTATAAAAGTCACCCAAGTGGTACTGGTTTTGAAGGCATGAAGAGGTCATGAAGAACGGCTGAAGCTTGGCACTGTGAGGCCATGGAAGGCCATTGGTGAAGGTACAGCCTCAGCTGCAGTTGACAGCCCTAGACTGAAGGGGTCATGCAAAGGATTTGAGGCTTGGCACCATGAAGAGAGCTTATGAGAAACTATTGGTGAAGCCTAGTTGCAGTGGAAGACCCCAGCTGGGGTTGGAGATTTTGGAGATGCCAGTACCATGGGTTGATCACCAAGAACAGCAGCGGCAGTGGAGCGGAGCAACCTGAGCTTAGACTGCTACAGAGGGCAGAGCTGGAGAAGTATCACCAGTCCTTTGGAGGAACCCAGAAAATCATGTGTGGATCTAGACATTGGAACAAAAAGCTGTAACACTGAAGTTCAAAATGTCAGAGCCATGTTCTATCTACTGAAGAAATCTGCTAACAGGGAGTGGAACCAGCCCAGGTGAAATAAGTTTGTTGAAGTCAACAAAGATGAAAAAGGACTTGGAGATCTGAAGACTGCTTTGACATCAGACATGGAGATGCAGAGTTTAGAGTTTTCCCAGCTGGTTTCTTGTCTTACTTTGGGGATTACAGTTAAGTGATTGGATGAATCTCAGAAGAGAATTTGAACTTTGGACTTTTAACATTATTGAGACTGCTATAGACTATGGGGACTTTTGAAGTTGGATTAAAAGTATTTTGCATTATGCTTTGTTTAGGTATGGCCCCCATAGAGTCATATGTTTGAACAAGCCTATGGGGGCAAGGAAGCAGAATGTGATCGTTTATATATGCTTGGCCCAGTGAGTTTCACTATTAGAAGGTGTGGCCTTTTAGGAATAGGTGTGGCCTTGTTGGAGTAGATGTGCCACTGTGGGTGTGGGCTTTAAGACCTTCATCCTAGTTGCCTGGCAGCCAGCATTCTGCTAGCCACCTTCAGATGAAGATGTAGAACTCTCAGCTCTTCCTGCACCATGCCTGCCTGAACGCTGCCATGTTCTGGCCTTGAGGTATTTGACTGAACCTCTGAACCTTTAAGCCAGCCCCAATTAAACGTTGGCCTTATAAGAGTTGCCTTGGTCATGGTATCTCTTCACAGCAGTTAAAACCCTAAGACACTATACAAAACAGTACTATTGACTTTTATCATAATTGGTGTCCACGGGCACAAAACATAACAAAATACGTAAACAATCTTGGCATTAAAAATTTTCCTAGTAACAATAAAAGCATATGAAATAGTTTCCTTATAATGGCAGGCTGGCCAAGTAACTTACTGAGGCCTTAACATTTTACCTAGGCTTTAACATTCCATCTAGGCCTTAACATTTAACACTAACAGTCTATTACTGATTGAGAGTCTGTCCTTAACATGTGTACTAAAGTCTGCCTGACTTATTTTTGACAACAGGAGATATGAAGCCTAATAATGCTCATTCTGGACTAAACTAGTTTAAGATGGATTTCTGCTATTTATAGCCAAGGCCTAGAAGGCCATATCAAAACAGCACATTGGCATAACTACGTGTGCCTTTAATCCCAGCACATGTAGAGGCCGGCAGATGTCTAAATTTGAGGCAAACATGGAACACAAAGCAAGCTCCAAGCAGCCAGTCTACATAGTGAGATCCTGTTTCAGAACAACAACAAAAACAACAACAACAACAACAACAACAACAACAACAGTTGACAACAGCTGAGCCATGTGGGAGCTTTAAGAGCTCCAAGAAACTTGTGTGGCTGCAGGTGCTGGGTGTACAAAGGACAAAAGAGAGCCCAGCAGACCTGAAGCCTCAGCCTGGGAAGTCTGCAAATGCAACAGAACAATGTGCATTTGGACAATAATTTGCACCATTAGGGATTATTCCACCTGCAATACTGCCAGCTGTTTGGAAGCAAATCACCATTGACAAGACAGATGAGCCAAGGGAAGAGGCAAACCACACCTTAAAAAGCTCTGACTGAGCTGTCCTCAGTGGTTTTCTGTCACAGTCCCAAAGAGGAAGGCTACAGTGGCAGGCTGAGGAGTGTAAACTAGAGTAAGCTAAAATAATTCCCCCACATAGATGAAACTGTGTAGAGGGAAGAGTACTTGCCAACAGCTGCCACCCCCTAAGACCAGGAGCACTTCAATTTCGGCTAGCCTGACAGCAGTCATCACTTCCAAGGAAACAGGGCTTTCTCTAAGGGTCTGGGTCTGTCCCTTGTATATTCTGAAAAACCTGTGATAGTTGATGTTAAATACCAACTTGCCACAACTTAGAATAATCTGGGAAGAGAGCTCAATTGCAGAATTGTCTTTATTAGGTTGGTCTGTGAACATGCCTACAGGTAGACTATCTTGATTGCTAATTAATGATAAATCCTAGCCCATTGTAAGTGACACCATTCCCTAGGCAGAGGATCCTGAACTACACAGGGCAGAAGAAAGCCAGAAAAACGCAAGCAAGCAGGCATGAGTCTACCTGCGTTTATCTATAAATGTAATGTGACTAGCTGCTTAAATTCCTGCCTTTACAGCCCTGTGATAATGGACTGTCCCCTGCAATATTTTTAAATTTTGTTTGCTTTTGAGACAGGATCCTTTACATACCCCTAGCTGTCACAGAACTCACTATGTAGACCAGGGTGGCCTAGAGCTCAGATATCCACCTGTCTCTGCTACCCTGGGATTAAAGATGTGTGCCGCCACACCTGGCCTGTATCTTGCAATTGTTAAATAAACCCTTTCTTCCCTAAATTGCTTTTTGGTCAGAGTGTTCTATCACAGAAGAAGAAATAAAACTAGAACACCTCTTAGCTACCTGATAGTTTTCCTTTGTGCTTTAAAGTAAAACACTGGTGCTAAATCAAGAGTACCCTGCCTCATTTTTATGATCTTTTAATAATATTTTAGACTACAATTTGCATTAATTGACATTAGGACCTTAAATAGTCAAACAATTTCTTTTTGTAATATTATGACATGTATTCTAAATAAATAATTACATTTTGAATGTTACCAGAATGAAAATCTCTTACCTTAAAATTTTCTGTGATCAGAGTAAACAACTTGGTTGAATTTCCCACTACACAAGCAGTATTTGACATTATTATTTCCAAAGGTGATAAAACTTGGAGTTTAGTGATCACCTGAAATTATTAAAATAATCATTTTCTAAAGGTAAGCAGTTTCCAAACTAGTTTTATATCCTAAAAAGTAAACTGCTAAAGTGCACAGATAAAACCCAACAGTCTGAATTTAATGTTTCAGTCAAAATATATTCTACATGCTGATATACTAAACATCTACACATAGGTACAAATATACCAGAAAGATAGGTCATATTTTACTCATTGGTTTCTAGCAGTTTAAACTCAAATCTCAGTTTTTCAAATATTTATTCTCAATACAAGATTAATGGGTTTTGTTTGTTTGTTTTTGTCTTTTTGTGTGTGGATCTAGAATTACTTCAAATTTACAGGTTGTAAAAAAAAAAAAAAAAAGCTTACCTTTGCGTACGTTGTGTTGTCTGCAAACTGTGACAACATTATCTGTGGGCTTTTTAAGTCGATGCTTGCCATTCCTATCTCGCCTCTGGCCAGCCCTCTTCCTTCTACCACTGCTACAATGACTGATGGGGCATGTGCAGACACCGCAGAGGATGTGGCTGCAGACAGGTGGCATGAAGAATGCACGTGAATGTTAATGGTTGCCTGCAGCTCCTTCATGGAAGATCTCAGAGTCCTACGTCTCGTGGTTTTACATCTTCTGTTTATCCTTTAATCACGTCATCCACGTGTGCACACAATGTACCCGGCTCACATCCACGTGCCCTGGCCCTCGTCTCATTCCATGAACACTCCCACTCCCACGCCATGTCTCCTTCCACAGTCACATCCTCTCTTTGTTTCCTGGGCCCCATTAGTGTTACCTTCAGGAGTGGCGACTCATCTTGCTGCCTTGACCGTGTGCAGGTCTTATAAGGTGCCATGTATAGTTAATAACATAATATCCAAAGGGAACCTTTATTTTCAAAAAATAAAAACTTCATTTTCCAAAACAAATAAAATGATTAAAGCTCAAAGTGTTGTGTCAAAACTTAACTTCACATTAAGGAATTTTTGTTTGCCTTAATTTTGAGATAGGGTATGTATCCCTGGCTTCCCAGAACTTGCTGAGGAGATCAGACTGGTCTCCAACTTGTGGCAATCTTCCTGTCTCTCCCTCCCAAGAAGTGCTGAGGTTACAGGCATACACTACCAACTGCTGTCTGCCAGGTAGAGGCAGGTGGATCTCTGAGTCTGAGGCCAGCCTGGTCTACAGAGAAAGTTCCAGGACAGCCAGAGCTACACAAACTCTATCTCAAAACAAACAAACAAACAAACAAACAAACAAAAACCCAACAACAAAACCAACCAAACAAATTTCAAAATAAAACACTGTAAGTCTATCTATGTATAAAATTAAGGCTTGGCGGACTCAGAGGGAGCTGTCCATATATCTGGCCACAGGTTTCTAGTTCCTGGGCTGAGTCCCATGCCAAGCCTTAATTTTACACATAGATAACATATTTATCTGCTTCTGCCTCCCAAGTGCTAGAATCAAAGGCATGTGCCACCGTCACCTGACTTTTAGTTTGAACTTAATATTAAAATAAAGTCATTGATGGAATTTGAAGTTAAAATACACATTGTTCACCTCACTTTATAAGTGCTAAAATTATCTTATAATAAATAACTTTAAAGTGAAAAGTATAATGTCTAACTCAAGAGCTGGCTACAAGCAGCAAATAAGTACACTGTGCAACTGTCCGTGCACAGCTGAGGGAACCAACATTCACTGAATGCTTATCATGTGCCAAGGACCTCGTGAGTTATTTACTTACATCCATTTAACTGTTATAATTCTATCAAATAGATACTTTCCTTTAGTCAATTTATTTTTAAGAAGACAGAGATTAGCTCAGTGGTAGAGTGCCTACCGTGTGTAAGAACTTGGGTTTAATATTCAGCATTAGTAAGAATATGAATGAATAAAAAATAAATGAATAAAATGAATGACTAGGATGTATAAAACTTCAAGCGTACAGACAAATGCTTAGAATGGCAGAGATGCACAGGGGAAATGAGAAGTCATGTGAGATTCTGGAAATGGTGGCTGGAGAGACGCCAAGCAGCCCTTATGGTGATGGCACACTTACCCTTGATCTGATGATAGCATGCAGAAGCAAGACTACTAGAAACAGTGGGTGTGGGGTGGGGTTCTACAGCTTCTCTGTGTCCTCAGCATTCATATGCTGAAGTTCTAGTCCCCAGCAACTAAGAATGTGACCTCATTTACCTGGATCTGAAAAACACGTCTGCCCTTTACAGGGGTAGTTAGTGTTAAGTGGGGCCATTTGAGTGCCCTTAGTCCATTACAACTGGCATACAGATATGAGAAGTATAGGCCACACAGAGACTATAGGAAGATACTAGAAAAAATGTCTAAGAGTGAGACAGAGAGGCCTCAGATAAGAAAGTCAATGTTTGTAATATTTGCTATAGGAACCCCAGAAAAATGAATGTAATAAATGAACAAAAAACAGGTATGTATGTATAAACACTATATACGTAAAATACCACACACACACACACACACACACACACACACACACACACACACGTATAGTGTAATTTGTAAAAGTACAATAACCATAAAGATCCTAAGACTGTTGTGGTTGGATGTGAGTGGAAGAGTTGGTCCCCAGCAGGTGATGCTACTGAGATGGTGACTGGGCGTTTGCTATCTAAATACATGCAAATATTGTTAAAACATATAATGACAACACTAGGCAACAGGAATATTTACCTCCACTATAAGGTGATGGCGGTATTATCATGTGTGCAGTATGACTCCCTGGGATGCCATTATATATCACTACATGCTTTAAAAATGTAGCATAGCAGCTGGGCATGAGGGTACACACCTTTAACCCGTACTCAGGAAGCAGAGGCAGGAGGGTCTTTGAGTTCAAGGCTAGCCTCATCTATGGAATGAATTCCAGGATAGAAAGGCCCTGTCTCAAAGACCATAAAAGCAACAAAAAATAGCATCTTAAAATGTATGCAAGTAGCCGGGCAGTGGTGGCGCACGCCTTTAATCCCAGCACTTGGGAGGCAGAGGCAGGTGGATTTCTGAGTTCAAGGCCAGCCTGGTCTACAGAGTGAGTTCCAGGACAGCCAGGGCAATACAGAGAAACCCTGTTTCAAAAAACCAAAAAAAAAAAAAAAAAAAAAAAAAAAAAAGTATGCACATGTGTTATGTAGCTGTTTCCTCTGAATGAAGCACTCCCTCCTAGAGGCGCCATTTCCTCTTGGGTAGCAGGAGCAGGAGTAGTTTCTTCGGGAGGAAGAACGGTGAGGTGCAGCAGTCTGCAGGTCGGGCAGGGGACTTCAGGAACACAGCTCTCACCCCATGCTTGGGGAGCTATTCTGAGAAGCAGCTGCTCTGAGCTACCCATGTTCCTGCCCCAAATCTCGGGGGTTCACCAAGCTAGACATGGGTGGGGTCATTTCTTTGGTTTGTTTCTGGGGTGAGCAGATGTTTGCTCTTACCTTCCCAGGAAAAGTCAGGTAACATCTACACATCATGTAGCCAAGACATCCTCTTATATATATTAGAAATTGGTGCACACAAAATTCCCACTCACTGATCCCTCAACAAAATTGAGTATATTTAGTTAAAAATTCAGTATTAGAAAAACACTCAAAGAGTATATTAGGGTCAAGTTTTTCACTTAAGGATCACGTGAGAGAGATTTGTCCCTTCGGGTCAGAACAGTTCAAATAACGCAGGGTATTTATTAACAAACAAGAATGGAAAATATATAGCTATGCTAGCCTGCCCTGAGGTGCACAGGGGTCAGTGATATATTCACCTTTCAGTCCTCTCTATCAGTGACAGATGAAACTCAAATGAGCTAACTACCAAATATAATTTATGAAACTTTAAAAAATTTCAAAAGATCATCAGGGCTAGTCTTTCACCAGTCTTACCTGAATACCCTACTTGTGGTGTCCAACTTTTATAGCCTGATCTCTGGGGATTTCCAGCAGATAACGGAGTTCTAAATGTATGTGGATAAGTGGTTTCTCGTGCAGAAGATGAGCTTGTGCCAACAGGAAAATTGGATGCAACTCTGTGTGTAGCATAAGATCTTTTGTTTCCAAATGATGAACCTAAATTTGAAAATTTATGATTAATTCTTAATGATTAGCATTAAGGAATTATATATTAATTCCTAAAATTTATATTATAACTATTTTCTATAAAATTTAATCTGATTAATTAAAAAATTATAATAACTTAAATGATTATTGGCAAATCTGCTTATAATGACCATACTAGTCTGCATTATCATACTTGGTTCCATTGTGACATTTTCATACGTGTATATATCTTGATCATATTTGACCTCCATTTTTATCCTCTCTTGGCCCCTCCTACTCTTACTGACCCTTTCCTCGTCCCAAACTGTTCCCCTTCTACTCTCACGTCTTTTTTTGGTTAGTGATAATTTGAGTTTGTTGTTTTTAAGGCAAATCTCACTATGAATCTCAGGCTGGAGTTGAACTATGTAGCCCAGACTTGCCTGCAATTTATGATTCTCCTGCCCTCAGCCTCCTGAGTGCTAGAATTATGGATATGTCCCACCATCCCTGGCCTGATAATCATGTACCAACATAGGCTGATCTAGACTGGGGGTGTAGCTTAGTGGGTAGAGTGCTTGTATGGTACGGATGAGGCTCTGGGTTTCATCACCAGCATACACAAACCAAGTGTGCTGATACTCATCTGTACTCTCAGCACTTGAGAGGTGCAGGAAAGGGGTTCACAAATTCAAGGTCACTCTCACCTACGAGTGAGCTGAGGCCAGCCTGAGACACATGGGATTTTGCTTCAAAATAAGTTAATTTACTAAAGAGATATTCTGATATGGCTCTTGAATCTCTGAGTTCACTGAGACTACTCTTGCTAAAATTAGAAGGGTCCTTTCAGGCACCAGGTGGTTTGTACTATAATTAAGTGCCTTTTCCTTCATCAACTCCCTCATCTGAATGTCTCCTCCTATGTAGATGGAGTTATGAAGTCTCAGCTTCAGACTCCACACTTTTCCAGACAGTTGCTTACCAACATGTTACGTATTTCACAGTCACGTCATAACATTTCACACAGTGTACATAAATAGCCTAGCACAGTGTCTGGTAACACAGAAGTTCCAAACAGACAAACAAGCAAATGAAAAGACAGGGCTTTTCCACACCCTTTGGCTTCCACGCCATGTGTCTGAGCCCTCCTTACGTTACCCACAGCTTCCTGTACCAACCCCTTTTCCTCTGCCTTCCTCTTAAGTGTTGGCCTATAGTGCTCCATACTTTTAAAACTTCCCTACTATGTGGCCATTTTATTTTCTCTGGCCTCTCATCTGCTCTCCCTGTTCCTGCTGACATCCATCTCCTGACAACTTTCACTCACAGCTTTCACTCATCCCCCATACCACACAAGTTGAGAAGATTCCAGTTGCAGCCGAGGGCAAATGTCTAGGCTTTGTGGGCCACACAGTCACTGTCAGGGGTTCAACTCTGGTAGTACATAGGGGTTCAGCATAAGTAGTGCATAAATCAATGAACACAGCTACTTTTTTTTTTTTTCAAAATAATTTCTATATATTGGAATTTTAATTACATATACCAAAAATAACGTCTTAAATTTTTCTCAACCCTCTAAAAACTCAAAAGTAGCTGGACTCATTTCTTCATGCCTTTAATCTCAGCACTGAGGAGACAGAGGCAGGAGTATCTCTGAGTTCCAGGACAGGCAGGGTTAGGTTGGAGATATAGCTCAATGGTTAAGAGCACTTGCTGTGCAGCCATGAGGCAGAGCCCAGATCCAAGCTTGTTACCCATCTAATAATCAGGGCACAGGGCCTGCCTGCCACACAGTCTGCCTTAAAAGCATAAGGTAGAGAGCAATAAAGGGAGACTCCTGATCTTCCTCTGGTAGAAGACAGCACGAGCTCACTAAAATACTCAACATCACGTACCACCCAGGCATAGTGCCTGTGTCTACATGCAAAATAAATGGGTCTGTCTTGTACAAGGCTCAGCCCTGCTCCAGGTTCCCACTTCAGAACGGTCAGATAGGTCATTCTCATGCCAATTCGTAAGCTTGTTTCTCTCAAGTGTTTTTTACCTAACATTAAACATAGAAGAATTCACGATTTAACTATTTCTTCACTCACAACATCCAGCCAACCAATCCTGTTCTCCTAATGAACTGAACTCGCTCGCCCCAAGGACTTTTTCACCTAAGCACATGGGTGTTTTGCCAGCATGCATGTCTGTGCACCACAAAGGCCAGAAGAGGGCAGCAGATCCTCTGGCATCAGAGTTACAGACAGTGGTCTGTCTCCGTGTGGACGCTAAGAGTTGGAGCACTGAATCTCTGAAAGAGCAGCTACTTCCCTTAACGGATGAGCCATCTCTTTGACTTATTTTTAATGGTAAGCATCAGAATTAGATGAGATGTTCACTTTAACCTATTATCATTCCATTCTAGAACCTAAAGAGTAAAATCCGTCAGCCAAAGCTCAGCTCTCCACTACTAGAAAGAAAATTTAAGAATCTCCCATTCACCACATATTTTTAAGAAGTAAAAGACCATCAAGATTACTCAATGAGTAGAGAGGCAATACCCACCAAGCCTGACTCAGACCTTAGTTGGATTCCCAGAGCCCACTTGGAAGAGGTAGAGCTTTCTCCAGAAAGTCGTCCTTTGACCTCCACACCCATCCCTTGCACGCTCATATACTCACAGAGAGGGGAAAAAAGAGAGAAACTTTTTTGTTTTTTAAGGAGAAAAGTTAAAGGCGTAACATGGTGATCCAGTACTCAAGAGGCTAAGGCAGTTGGATTGCTCGAAGAATTTCCGGCCAGGCTTTCCTATTAATGAGCTTCAGGGCAGCCTGAACCATAGAGAATCTGCCTTAAAACAAAACAAGAAGTTAGGTCTTTACATGGGAATACTAGTTGGGCCACCCATCCTTTAACGTGTTTTGTTTGGTTTGAAACTGTGTAGCCCAGGCTAGCCTTAAACTGTAGTCGCCAGTGCTGGGATTAAAGGCACAAACCACCCCCAGCATGAGTGACTATGGAACCCCGGCCAGCTTGCGTTCTCCAGCAGGGCGCCAAGGGCAGCGCTGCTCTGGTACCCAGAGCCCGCGCTGGGAGGTGACCCGGGCCTTGCCTGGTGCAGACGCGGGCGCCGGACTGCTGCTGCTGCTTCTGTCGGCCATGGCGCCTTCCGTACTCAGCCGGGATGTGGAGGCTGGGATCCTCCCATGTGGGGCCTCCCTCCGCGATGGCGTCCAGCGTGAGGAACTCGAAAGCGAAGCGGCCTCCTGCCTCAGCATCTCTCTGGCCTTTCTGCTATCCGAGGTTCTGCACGCGCGGCTTCGAGCACTCCAAGGCCAAAGGCCGCACCACTGAAAAGGCGGGAGGCTAGGCGCATGCGCAGTGCTGCAATTGCGCAGGCGCAGGAACAAGGAGCATATATCACACGGTGCACACATGGTGCAGGCGCACAGTGGTGTAGGTGAGCCGCTAGTTTCTTACCTTTGCTTCCAGGATTGTGCAATTTTGTTCTCATCACATGATTCTGGAGCCTGTAAGCATCCTCACTTCTTAGGTATCAGGCTCAACAATTCAAGACCCACTAATGACCATCAACTTGGTCATTTTGAAGGTCCTTTTGAAAGAGGGGACCTTTCTGAGGACCAAACACAGGGTGTTGCACACTTAACATGTCCCAGTTACATCCCCAGTACACTTACCCCTGGCTTTTAGTACAACAGCATGTGCCTAGTACCCAATGCCTAAGAATGAAAGTTATCAGTTGTACACATGATATGGAAGCGACCAGAGACAACACAGGTGAGACCACATGGACAGTTATAAACAGCACTTCTCAACTGTCATGTTTCTGGGTAAAAATTAACCACAGCCTAGGTGACAGAACTGGGAATGTTCTCCAGCTAGAAGGGCTCTCACACTAGTATATGCAAACCATTATGGAGTGTGGTAGTTGAGTAGGAAACCGCCCCCTGTAGACTCATGTCTGCCTGCCTGCCACCATATGGACCACACTTTTTGAAACTCTTAAGAGTTGTTGGAAATAAAACACTAGGACATGTAGACCGTATTAGGTGTGTGTATAGCCTTATGTGATTGATTAAACAATTGAGACATCATAAAACACACTTGGAAATCTCTATTAAGGGCAGAGGTTCTCAATAGGAAGATAACATCTCTGGCAATCCTGACCCAGAAGCAGCTTGATACATGAGTCCACATTACATTTATACTATTACTATCCACCCAACCTGCAACCCACCCAAAGTACCCACATTCAAACCCTTGAGGCCTAACACCTCAGGCATGGCCCCCCCTTTTCAAGAAACACCCAAAGCCATTATGAAGCGAACCAATTCTTTGGGGACGACTTTCAGGATCCTGGGTGACTCAACAGAAACACGTACCCTCAGCCCACGTATAAAGGTGTTCATGCTCATGGAGGTTGAGTGTCTCAGTTCTAAATAGTTATACACAACAGCCACTCAATTTGTGCATTTTATTTAAATCATGAGTTCCACTCACTTTTATCATTTTATTAACAGAAGTCATTTCCCATCATTGTTACAGGTCAATAGGACACAGGGAGGCATCAGTTGAATACTACTTTTAAGTTTGCTGTTAGACATTAAAAACAAACAGTATTGACAAAAAACTATACTCAGAACACTAAAGATCTAAACACAACATATGTATTTTACAATACTTATATAATTTATCATTAACATATGATATACAAAATATTAAGTCACTTCTAGGTTTGATAAACACTTCAAATACAGCAATTCATATTGCACACTAACTAAAGCATCTCTCCTCTGACTAGCTCACTAGTTCAGGCTGGACATTCACCCTCTGAAGCACTTCTTCAGGCATGCAAAAGACAGGGCTGACAGGCTTAATCTGCTCTTCTCCCAGAAGCGATAATCCAGCAATGCCAAATAAGGTGTGAAACGGATCCACCTGTGGGAGGTTCATAGACATGTACAATAAAGGCTCAATCATCTGTCCACAGTGAAGTGTATTTTGAATACCACTTTACAAGTTTTCTGAAGGCGAATATTTTTCCTTTTTTGTTTTTTTTTTTTGTTTTGTTTTTTCGAGACAGGGTTTCTCTGTGTAGCCCTGGCTGTCCTGGAACTCACTCTGTAGACGAGGCCGGCCTCCAACTCAAGAGATCCCCCTGCCTCTGCCTCCCAAGTGCTAGGATTAAAGGCGTGTGCCACCACCACCCTGCTGGACTATTTCTTACAAAGCACTATTTCTAGTACATTAGAAATACCTGTAACCAGGCTGGAGAGATGGCTCAGCCGTTAAAGGCTAGGCTCACAACCAAAAATATAAGAGAAATACCTGTAACCATGAAAGTCAACCAGCAATGAAAAACTGCGATGCCAGAATGGTACTTACCATATCTCCCGGCCTGTCTGCAAATCCTCCAGTCTCTTCATCTTGACACGCTAGGATGAAACTTCGAAGCTTTTCTCTGTCAATCCAATGAAGTCTCCCAATTATCTTTAGGGAAGCCAACACCCACCATGAATAGCACACGTCTGGTAACTGAGGGTGGGGGGGGGAGAAACAGTCAGACAGCAGCCTCTATTTCACCTCTATTCTCTCTGATTTGATGGATTTTTAAAATATGTCTAATCCCATGTTCCAAGAGTGAGGAAGTAAACAAGGCTCAGGGAACAGTGGATACATGAGGAGCCTGAGGCAGCACAACCGCTTCAGTCCTGTACAAGATGGCAACTGAAAACCCAGAAATGATTGTTAGGCGAATTGAGACCACTTTCCATGTATTGTTCCTCACACTACTTCAGTACTGTAGTTGGCAAATGATTTACTTATCTTTGTAAGTAACATCCTACTCAGTACACAGCTGAAGTCATGGGTGAAACCCCTGCGATAAGATGTTCTAGGCAGACCATTTTCAACTAGTATTGTCCAGGTAGACACTCATCTGCTGAGACTTCACAAAAGCCTCACTCAGTCCCTACAGATCGGCCTAAACAATCTACATTTACTGAGCTCCAAGAATGACTAACAGGCACAGGAAGATACCCTAGTTTCTAGGTTTCAGCCCAACACTTTAAATTACTAGCTTAAACTCAGGCCCTGTTTAGATACTATCTGTGGGAGCATACTTCCCTGAGACTTATCACCCACAAATAAAATTAGCATACACTAATTCTCTCTGCCCTTCTCACAAAGCAAGCTCCACACAGAAACTAACTATATATAGATCTCAAGCTCAAACTAGCAACATTTGAAATGTTCGCTATCCATTTTTATTTATTTATTGACTAGGTCACCCTAAATAGAGCAGGCTAGCTTCAAACTCAAAGACTTCTTGCCTATGCCTCCCCGGTGATGTGGTTAAATTAAAAACTGGCCCACCCCCATCTCCCAGTATCGCTTTGATCATGCTATGGTAGAAAGATAGCATCTGTGCATGTCCCAAGGCAGAAATGAATTCAGAGTCAATGAGACCAAGTTCTCTCCTTAAGGTATCTTAAAACTACACAAGAAAACCAGCTCAGTTCTAAGCACACAGCACCTCGCACCCAAGGCTATAGCATAAAGAACCACTACAGATAATACCTTCTCGGGTCTTCCATTGAGTCCACCTGAGGGCAACTGTCGTTCACAAAGCCACCAACCAAGTAAGTCGGAGTTCACTTGATGCAACTGACTAGTTATGGCCAGGAATCCTGTGCAACAATAGATCTAAAATTACAGACATAAAGTACACAGGTATAGTTTAATAGTAAATGACAGACACTAACAAAGTTACTAAAGTTCCATCTTTGTATCTCAGGTTGTACTATTAGGTTCAATGCCACAATGAAATGCTATACTAAACGTGCTCAGTTGGTCACACAGGGTTAGGTTAGTTCATTTGTATGAATAAAGTCAAGCTCAAGCCTCCAATCCCAGCATGTGGACAGCCTGGCCTATAGTAAACCTCAATGTCAGTTAACAGTACAGAATGCAGACCCCATATAAACACACAAATGCCAATAAAGGAACATCGGTGTTTACTTAAGAGGATGAAGTTGTGTAGACCAGTATATACACAAAACTCAGTAAGGAAGGAGGTATGGCCATTCACAACACAAAACCCCTATAAACTTCAATTGCAAAATTACCTGTCCAGCGTGAGATTCAGAGCCTGGTCTGCACCCGAATCCACCATCAAAGTTCATACAGGACAAAACAAATTCAATGGCCTTTTCCACATTAATAGCATCAAGCCTGCCCTAGGAAGAGAAACAGAGCCTATTACAACCAAGGACCTAACACTCTGTGTTTAACCCGGCCAAGGAAACATTCAAGGCTTACCAAGAGAGCCAAAGTTGCCACTGCACAAAATGAGAATCTTGTATCAATTTCTCCTAAAAGACAAAGAGCCAAGGTAGACAAGTAAGTGCTACAAGTCACCTAAGAACAAAACTATACAACTCACTCAAGTTCCTAAAGCCAAGACTAACTTAATGTTCACCAGGAGGCAGTCCCCCAAACTCCTATGGAAACCAGCAGACAAATAGAAAGCAATAGCCTTTCTAAGTGGCTTACAGGGGAAAAGAATGGAACCCACAAAATGGAAGGATTATATGCCCCCCCCCAAGTTAGCAATTTCGTTAACACAATTAACACCCTACTTTTTATACAAGGTTCATATCCCACAAAGCAGCTGGTCTCAGGACTGCATTTTGTTCCACCCCAGATTATCTAAATTAATCAAATGAAAAATTTTCTATCTCCCAAGTCAAATTTTTACTAATTTGACAAACTTTTAAAGACCTCCTCAGGTCTTTACCTTCAGGGAGGTTAGCCCTTCAAAACTACTAAATATTGGGGATAAAACTTGGACCTACCTTATCTTTTAGTGTGGCGTGCTGACAACCAGCACGGGGCATGCTGGGACTTCCAGCAGGCCATTTTATTCCAGTTAGACCAACTGCTTAGTGGGACCTGAAAAGATGGAACAACTTGAAATCTTATGATTACTACATCAAGAAAAAAGATGTTCTGAGTAGGAGTAGCCGACTAAAACTGAAACTGGTCTTACCCCAAACATCTCCAGCAAAGGAACCATCTTCTTTCTGTAGACTCTGAACATAGGCCACAACTTTATCTACGTTGATAACGTGAATACTATCATACAGAGTAAGAATCTGAAAGACAATTGAGTGCCGCAGATTTGTTCTAAGTCACCCACTATGTCCTTTCCAGTTACTATAAACTCAAATGCGCACAGGCTGTTGGTCAATTAATTACAATTTCTTATTCCTTTGATAATGTAAGAAACAGAGGTAGGCTTTATTCTCTGGCTCTTCACTGAAACCAAATTTGAACTGGACGGAGTTTCAGTTCATACAGATAAACCCATACAGATTACCCTCCAAGGTCTCAGTGCCATTTGTAACTTGCATCAGGTTAGCATTCAGCTAATACATGCCATGACATCACTGACCTGTGGGACAGACTTCCCTTACCAAGTGTCAAGGTTTTATAAGTGCTTACCTGGACAGCACTGAGCGTGTACAGAAGATGGGGGTCGTGCCCGATGCTCGCACTTACTCCCCCACAGTCATGCTGGCACGACGTAATAAACACCAGTATTTCTTCTTTGTTCATTCGATGGAGCTGTCCCATGAGGTCCATCACGGTGAGGCCCCAGTAGACACCACTCATTCTCAAGTATTCAGACATGCAGTATTCCTAAGAGAAGTCTTAAATTTGTCACTCTGACTTTACCTTTACCTACGTCAGCTGTGAACATTAAGGCTTTTAGGGCAGCAGTTCTCGACCCTTTGGGTTCAACATCACGATTCATAACAGCAAAATTAGTTATGAAGTAGCAACAAAAATTATCTTATGGTTGGGGCTCACAACATGCAGAACAGTTAGGAGTCACAGCATCGGGAAGATTGAGAACCAATACTTTTAGTCTCCAAGTGCCAACCTCAGGTGAATTAAGCAAAAGCAAGCAGTATTCATTCCTACAGTTTACCAGATACCAATTATTGCTTTTTACAAATGAAGTCTATGAATACGGAAAGATTAATGGCGCTAAATATGGAAACTAAAAAGTATTACTTCACTTCACAGCATGCATTCAGACGAAGGCCTCATTGGTGTGCTGCCTAACCAAACCCAAAGTCTTAAAGGTACAGGCGGATAGTTGACAGGAAGGCCGCATTTGGGCCTATGGTTGCCCCTAAAATAAGGAGTCTGAGAAGTTATGGAGATAACCAAATGTCAAGTATCTGCCAATATCACATTCTCTCAGAGCCGCCACATGGGAAACACTTTTACCCAAGCGACTCCTCTTTGGAGAGGGTCTCCACACACAGCTAGGCTTTCTCAAACTCAGCCATCCTGCTCTGCCCCTTGCTGCTGACATCAAAGGGGTACGGTAGCCTTCCCTGCCACCGTTCCCGCAGTTTAGGTAAAACCTTTTCAAGGTCTCAGCGTAATTCTAGAGCTAAAGTGTTATGACACATCAGCAAATTCAGATAATACATGCCAACACATCATTGACCTTCAAGGTTTATATCCCAGCCAGAACAGAGCAGACCCCTTCTATCTGGAATCCTGTCCTTTATGTACCAGTTATGTATGGTTGGTGCCTCTAATATACAAGGTACACCTATCATAATGGACTTTTCAATCAGGCCTCTGAAGCTAGATACTGCCTTAAGAAACAGGCCTGCCGATTAGTATTATGCTAATAATAGTATACTTATTCCTGTTAGTCTTGGAAACTTATACGCACATAATCGTCTTTCTTTGAACCATAGGAGGCAATATAATCAGCATGCTTGTCCAACAACAGGGTGTCAGGCGCGTCTGACTTGATAGTAACGTCCTTCTGCTGTGTGCCCTTCCAAGAAAAAAAGCACAGATCTCACCATTACCTACACGGTTTCCTTTTGCCATCCCGAAAACTTGACATCCCAGACTCATACATGACCAGATCACCGTACTTTTTTTTCAGGTCTCAGAGTAATTCTAGAGCTAAAGTGGTTAATAATCAACTTTAGATTCAGAATACATGCCAGCTCATCATTGACCCGAATTTTGACTATTATCTTTTGAGTTATGCTGACCAAAAGCAATGTACATTCTTAATAAATCTGAAGCTTCAGAGCACCTTTCTACGGTCCTCAAATGTTATCCCCTTTACTAAATAATCAGCCCCATTAGCTTCACCTTCGGATGGAAGACTCAATCACCATTAAGTAGGGCAAAGCGATTGCCAAAATAAGTTATTTTCTATTTTATTCAGAGTCTTCAGCTAAATAGCCTCTCTTGTCTGGAACTCCCTGTGTAGACCTCAGATAGGATTAAAAGGCGTGGGCCAAGGCCGACTTTCTTCCATCCCAGCTAAATGTATAACTGAAATTATATTCGTAAATCATCATATAACCTTGAAAAAACAGGAACGCACAAGTCCCAGATGTAAAGAAAAAAATAAAAAAGATCAGGCGGCCCAATCCAGAGAGGCTCGCCCACGGACCGTGGATAAGATCACAAGCCTCCAGAAATGAAGAAAACGCTGAGCCATAGCTCAAGGAGCCGTCCGTCCGAGTCCGACTTCAGGAGGCCGAGGCAGGGGCATTGCTGAGAGCTCCAGGCTAGCCTGGGCCTCACAAGGAGAATGCTAGTCTTGCAGGCCCGCTCGCTCCCCTTGCTGCGCGAGCCCGCGGTGCCGCGCAGCTCGACCCACCGCCCAGGCCTCCCCAGCCTCCGCGACCCGCAACGACGGTGCTCTCACCATGTCCGACCGCCGAAAGACTGAAGCGCGCGGGAGCACGAAGAGTCAGGACCCGCGCGCCTGCGCACACCCGCCCGCCCGCCCACGCCTTACCTAACCGGTCACGCTCCGCCCGAAGGACCCCGCGGTCAGGATTTAGCCGGTCGCACTCTTGCCTGAAGGACTCCGCGGTCACGATGCAGCCGGCTACGCGTCTGCCTGAAGGACCCCGTGTCGCTCAGTTTGTAAAGGTCTTTCCTAGCATTCAAGGAGCCCGGGGATTGATTTCAACCACTGCGTGTAAACCCGGGGTGCTAGTGCACACCTGTTATCCTAGCACTGGGAAAGTGGAGGTAGGAGGATCAGTGGTCCAAATCCTCAGCTGTGTAGGCACTTGGAAGCCATCCAGAGCTCGAGTCCCTTACCCCGGCCACCCTCCAAGATTGATCAATGATAGTGTGTCTGTTACCCAGCTAATCAAAAAGCGCCACATATATTGCTACGGAAAGATCCTTGAAGGATACCATGTGAAAATACATGCTTGGGTTTGATCCCAGAAACCACTAAAATAAGGCTAATTTTTCCACTCTGTACTGGTAAATTAGTATGGTTTAACCTCTTCATTTTTAGCCTTCTTTTAAGTCCTGGACCTTGAACTCACAACTGAATGAAAATGCTAGGCATGCGATCTCACTAGCCCAGTTTGCCTCTTCAAAGAGTAAAATATGCCTCCCCCCCCCCCCCCAAAGAACTGTAGCTGCAACAAAACTAGTTTATAAGTTCATCTATCTCTCCAAAACCAAGATGTCAGATACAGCCAAGTAAGGGATTTGAATGAGACTAGTCTAAACTGGAAAATGCTGTAGTTGTAAAATACAAATTGTGTGCCATGCTTCTCATTTTTAAGTTTGTTGACTGCTTTCTGAATATCTATGCTTATACCAATATACAAACGCTGCTCTCAGCCCTATTCAGAAAAGCCTTTTCTAAGCAATGAACAATAGTGAATGCAGAGACTCTTGGCTGCCCAAGGTTCTCTGGAGAATGCATTAGTTGAGGGCTGACCTCTAAAAGCTTAGTGATTATCATAGAAGGACACAGAAAGAATATAAGAGAAAATAATCAGAAAAGGCTGAGAAGCCATCTCTGGGCATGACAGCTACTGCAGCCTTGAACTCAGAGCCACTGTGTTTATCTGCACTGGGCTTACACACAAAGGACCCTGACAGCAGTCAGTTATGGATGGGGAAGGGACTCTGGGGCCCTACCCCTCTCTGCTGACCTTATGGGTACAGATAGACACATACTGGGAAAAGGGGGGGGGGGGTGTCATTATCTTCAGATGTGTGCCTGCTGGTAAGCTGACCAGGCACCAGTGGACTGCTCCAACCCCATGGTCACACAGACAGCCCCAGTTAAACTCAGTGGGTCACAAAATAAGAGATATGAATGTGAGAATGGGGGTATAAGGAAGAAAGAGGCCCATGTGTGGGAGGGAGATAAAAAACAACAGTAGAGCCGGGCAGTGGTGGTGCACGCCTTTAATCGCAGCACTTGGGAGGCAGAGGCAGGTGGATTTCTGAGTTCGAGGCCAGCCTGGTCTACAGCGTGGGTTCCAGGACAGCCAGGGCTACACAGAGAAACTCTGTCTTGAACAAAAAAAAACAAAAAACAAAAAACAAAAAACAAAAAACAAAAACAAAACAAAAAAACAGCAACAAAAAAAGTTTAAAAAAAAAAACAGTAGAGAGCAAGAATATTCCGAATGCATTATATATGTGCATACAATGGTCAAAGAACAAAGTAGAGAAGCATTGTCGGCTGAAGTGATATTTTAGGTATATTGGGTTAAATATATTTTAAAATTAATATTTTCACTTTTTAAAATGTGACTTAGAAAATTTTAAAACGATCTGTAGGGCACACATTATATTGTTATTGTTTGATGAATGTCTACTTTCTATACCCAGAGAAGCGCCTGTCTCTTTAAGTGTTAGAAAATGCCTATAATGCCAGCACCTGGAAAGCTGAGGCAGGAGGATCACAAATTTGACGCCAGTCTAGGCTGTTTAGTAAGTCTGAGGCCAGCTTGGGCTACATTAGGGTGACTCTGACCCAAAAAATAAAAGAGGGAAATGTTTATTGTTATTAACATTTTCAAAGATTTATTTACTCTTATTTAGTATTGGCAGTTTGCCCGAAGAGGGCAAAGAGGGTGTAGAGTCCCCCAGATCTAGAGTTACAACAGCTGTGAGTCGCCATATGGATGCTAGAACTGATCTTAGCCACTGAACTACCTCTCCAGCCCCTAGTTATAACAGTTTTAATCAAGTTTCATGCTGTGCACTCCTGAAACTGTAAACCTAGCTCACTAGCATTTAGTATGCAGGCAGTCCCGAGCTGGCCTTGACATGTTGACTGTATCATGGAACATTGTTGCTATGGGGCAGGAGTATCTCAGTTCATCAATGATGTCACTGATTTCATCAACTGTAGGACACAGTTGATTGCAAAGATGAGAAATGGGGAAAGAGTAGCCAGTGTCTATTAATTATCCAGACTTCTGGGATGTTACTCTGATAAAATGTGTATTTCTGAATCAATGAACTAGAATAAGTATTGAGTGGTTTCTGAAGAAGTACATTTAAAACTCCAGCTGGGCAGTGGTGGCGCACACCTTTAATCCCAGCACTTGGGAGGCAGGGACAGGCAGATTTCTGAATTCAAGGCCAGCCTGGTCTACAGAGTGAGTTCCAGGACAGCCAGGGCTATACAGAGAAACCCTGTCTCGAAAAAAAACAAAAAAACAAAAACAAAACAAAGCAAAAACAAAAACAAAACCCAAAAACATTTAAAACTCCGTTGTTAGGGGCTAGGAGTAGATAGCTCATTTACTCAGCCTGTGTGAGACCCTGGGTCCACTCCCTAGCATTTAAAGAAAAAAGGCACTGTTCATGATTTCTGATTTCTTTACCCCATCATTTTTCATTCATTTTAAATAGAGGGAAATTGTGAAGGTTAATCTTGTCTGTCCATTCAACTGGATCAGACACCAACTAAGAGACAAGCCTTGGTCACTCCTGGGAGGGGTTTTCTTAATCAGGTTTTGGAAAAAGGCCCACACTAAATGTGAAGGCACCTTCCAGTAGTAATCCAGATAAAAAGGGATCTTCAGAAAATGCTTTGCTTTCTGCCTATTTGCCGTCTCATCTTGCTGTTGAGTTCATGCTGTAGCCACTGCTGTTGCCACCACAGTCTTTCACTGATACCAGAACCCAGTGTCTTCAAGCTTCTAACAGACTGAAGACCACTGGATCTCCTGGAATCTTATAGGACTCCAGCACCAGGTGCTACTTCTGAGGCATCCAGCTTTCTGGAATAAACAGCTACTGGGTTCTTGGCTTCTTCAGTATGAAGAAGTTGGACTATGCAGGCCATGTGATGTAATCAATCTAATAAATCCTGTTACTATGTATCATTTCTATTTGTTTAGCTCCTCTTAAGAACCCCGATTAACTCAAAAATCTTTTTATGTATGTGTGATACATGTGCACATTGTATACACATGTATATGTATGCAGGAATTAATGCTGTGTGTCTTCTTCAATTTCTCCACCTTATTTTTTGTGACAGAGTCTCTCACTAAACCTAGACCTCATGAACTTGGCTGGAGTAGATGTGATGTCAACAAGAGCCAGGGGTACAGCTTTCTCTGCCTCCCTAACTCTGGGATTACAGACACGCACAGCTAAGCCATCCGATTCTGTGGGAACTAAGGATCCACTTAAGTCCTCATGACTATGCAGCAAGTACTTTATGAACTGATGTGTCTCTCTAGACCGTTAAATATTTCTCTTTAACATTTAAATATTTTGTGGTGGACATGTGCATACCATGGAGCACTTGTGGAAGTCACAGGACATTTTGAATGAGTCTCTTCTTTCCTTCTACCACAGGGGATCAGCTATTGAACTCAGGTTGTCAGGCATGGTGATAAGTGCCCTACCCACTGATCCATCTCGCCAGCCCAGGATTGAAGTCTTATCTAGGGTAGGGCTTTATGCTTCCAGATAGTCAGTGCTAAAGAGAACACTCTAGGTAAGATGCAGTTATAAAAGTAGAATTCTAACTCCATTAATACTTTAACAGATGGATTTGGGAATTGTCTTAGTTAGGGTTGAATTGCAGTGAAGAGACACCGTGACCAAGGCAACTCTTATAAGGGACATTTAATTGGGGCTGGCTTACAGTTGCAGAGGTTCAGTCCGTTATCATCATGGCAGCATCCAGGCAGATATGGTGCGCTCTAGAAGGAGCAGAGATTTCTGCATCTTGATCTGACTGAAGCCAGGAGAGAGACTGATTCTTCCACACTGGGTAAAGCTTGAGCATAGGAGCCCTCAATGCCAACCAACACAGTGACACACTTCCTCCAACAAGGCCACATCTCCTGATAGTAGCACTTCCCATGGGCCTGAACTACATAGCAAGTTGGAGGTAATCTACTACATGAGATGCCTCAAAAAAAGAAAAAAAAAAACAAAAAAACAGAATAAATGGCGGTCATTTATGAGTAATAAAACAACTTTGGAAATTAGCTAATTTATTTAGGACAATTTATTTTTAAATCTTACTTATTTTTATGCATATTAGTGTTTGCCTGGATGTACGTCCATGCACCATGTACATGCAGTGCCCACAGAGACCAGAAGAGTGTGTCAGATCCCCTGGGACTGGAGTCATAGACAACTGTGAGCCATCAGATCCGTGCTGGAAATTGAACCCAGGTCCCCTGGAAGAGCAGCCTGTGCTCTTGCTTCTGACTCAGCTCTCCTTCAGTATAATTGGTGATGCATTCATTCTGTGTTTATGTATATCATGTTTTTGAACAGAATAGGTCATCAGGCTGGGAGCACGTGCTTAGCTACCCTGGATGGACTCACCATCAATGGCATTGTAGCAGATCAGAACCTGGAGGCCTACTTAGCCCAAATGTCTTTTCATGGTTCTCCAGGAAAGCTTCAGATGGCAAGTACCCTTCCCCTAACCACTGTTCGGGCTCAGACATGGCCCATACTTTAACCCTCATCTGGAATAGCAGTGATTAGGATTGGATATTTGGCTTCAGAAATCAGTTCTCTCTGCAGTTCTCTTAAGTGTGAGATGCCTAGTGGATTTGGTTAGTTGTCTTTGTATACCTGTGAGTCCTAATAAGTCAACAATGTTAAGTGCTCCAGGAAGCACAGCCCCGCAAGGTCTGAAATCTTTTTTTTTTTTTTTTTTTTTTAAACATTTCTTTCTTTCTTTTTTTTTTTTTAAGATTTATTTATTTATTTATTTATTTATTTATTTATTTATTTATTTATTTATTATATGTAAGTACACTGTAGCTGTCTTCAGACACCCCAGAAGAGAGCATCAGATCTCATTTCGGATGGTTGCGAGCCATCATGTGGTTGCTGGGATTTGAACTCATGACCTTTGGAAGAGCAGTTGGTGCTCTTAACTGCTGAGCCATCTCTCCAGCCCCCAAGGTCTGAAATCTTAAGAGGCTGACTTTAGACCTTGGACAAGTTGTAGATCTGAAATTCACATGCCTTGAGCTCTGTGGCTCCTGTGGATATGCTTGGCCCACAGGAAATGGCACTATTAGGAGGTGTCTTAGTCAGGGTTTCTATTCCTGCACAAACATCATGACTAAGAATCAAGTTGGGGAGGAAAGGGTTTATTCAGCTTACTCTTCCAATTTCTGTTCATCAGGAAAGGAAGTCAGGACTGGAACTCAAGCAGGTCAGGAAGCAGGAGCTGATGCAGAGGCCATGGAGGGATGTTTCTTACTGGCTTGCTTGCTTCTCCTGGTTTGCTCAGCCTGCTCTCTTATAGAGCCCAAGACTTCCACCCCAGGGATGGCACCACCCACAAGGGGCCCTCCCCCCTTGATCACTAATTGAGAAAATGCCTTACAGCTGGATCTCATGGAGGCATTTTCTCAACTGAAACTCCTTTCTCTGTGATAACTTCAGCTTGTGTCAAGTTGACACACAAAACTAGCCAGTCCAGGAGGTATGCTCTTGTTGGAGTAGGTGTGGCCTTGTTGGAGGGAGTATGTTAATGTGGGGGATGGGCTTTGAGGTCCTATGCTCAAGATCTGCCCAATGTGGAAGTGAGAGCCTACTCTTGGCTGCCTGCAAAAGCCAGTCTCTTCCTGGCTGCCTTCAGATCCAGATGTAGATCTCTTGGCTCCTTCTCCAGCACCATGTCCACAGCAGGTTGTCATACTTCCTGCCATGATGATAATGGACTGAACCTCTAAAACTGTAAGCCAGCCCCAATTAAATGTTTTCTTTTATAACAGTTGCCTTGGTCATGGTGTCTCTTCACAGCAATGGAAACTCTAATTAAGACAAGCTCTCGTTGCACACTGATGAAGTGTTTCCTCACTTTAGAACAGATTAATAAACTTTATTAATTTGTAGAGGGAAATCAGGATGTCTATTAAAGAAAGTCCCCAAATTTGCAGAGCTGCCAATGTTAACTTCTAAACCAAGTGTGCCAATGCCTGCATATTATCCTAGCTCACAAGACAGGAACGAAGTTTGACGGTTGCCTAGGTTACATAGTAAGACCCTGTCTCAGAAAAACGACTACTCTTCTGAAGAAGCTGCATTTTAAAGGGGAAATGTTCTCACAGAAGTTGCTAGCTCAGATCTTTAAACATTCAAAAGTCAGGCCAACTGTGGTGGTGTACACCTTTGATTGTAGCACTCTGGGGTCAGAGGCTGGTGGATGTCTATGAGTTAGAGGGAAGTCTGGTCTACTTAGTGAGGTCCAGGCCATCCAGGGTCACAGAGTGAGACCCTATCTCAAAAAGTAAAAAGGAAGAACAACAAACCCAAACAATTTGGTAACCCTTTTAAAGGCCTTCTGATGTTGTTCCACCAGATCATTTTATAAACCGTGTGCTTGAGTTTGTCCTTAAGGTAGAACCTCTGGGTTCTACCTGATCGTCCTGAGGGTGAGACCCTGATGAGTGCGGTGAGTGCTCTCACTGAAGCGGCCAGCACCTGCTTGGTCCTTTCTGCCTGAAGAGGACACTAGGAGAGACAGCAGCCCAAAGCTTGATCTACAGCTCCCACCACCGAGGGAAGTACATTTCTGTTTTTGATACACCATGCATCCTTAGGTATTTTAATGTGACAGCTCAAGCTAAGAGATGCAATGATACTAGGTAAGGGGATATGTGCTAGGTATCAAAACCAAGGCTCTAAACATGCAGAGCAGACACTACCATTAAGTTATATGCTGGCCCTAACAGCAATTTAAAACATTGACTTAAGATTTATTTCTATTTTATGTGCATGAATGTATTGCCTTGCATGTATGTATGTGTACCGTACATATGCCTGGTGCTCAGAAGTCAGAAGAGAGTTGGTTCCTCAAGCTGGAGTTATAGGCAGGTGTGAGCCAGAGTGGGCCTGGAGTTGGGGCTACAGGCAGGTGTGGGTCACAGTGGGCCCTGCTTTCTCAAGAATGGCAGGTGCTTTTAACTGTTATCTTTGCAGCCCAGTGTTTTCTCGAGATCTTGCTACATCACACAGGTTTACCTCAGATTTGTAATCCTTCTGCTTCAGCAGTGTTGGGATTCTAGGTATGTGCTGTGGTGTCTGCCTCCTTTCGCTTTATTATTTCCTCAATGAGGGTGTGCTCCCGAGGTGTATCCTTTGAGATATAACGGACATAAAAGTAACATGTTTTCCAGAGCTCTGAGCCCTTCCAGCTGTTATTAAAGCCGAGGGTGGGGTCATGGGAACATCTGAATCTGTAGCTTTGTTAGACAGAGTGTGGGTAGTGTGAGGTCCCAGAATGTGTACAGCAGGCAGGATCTCTGTTGCTGTGATAAAAAACCTTGACAAAAGCAACATAGGAAATGTTTATTTTGGCATGTGGTTCACAGGGTCATAGTCTGTCATAACACAGGCTGACATCAAAGTACAAAGAATCAGAAAACATCCCTTCTTAGCTTAATTTATCTCTGTAGTTTATACCAATGTCACAACTGTGGCTGTCATTCATGCTCATACCTTCTGTGGTGTTCAATGGTGAGATCTGATAAAACCGCACACAGACACAGCCTAGACCAGCACACAAGCTGCACACAGACACAGCCTAGACCAGCACACAAACTGCATACAGACACAACATAGAAGAGCACATAGTTTGTTTTATTTCAGTCCCTTTTAAAAGTCCTATGTGTGAAACACAACTGTGTACAACAGCCCAAGGGTCTGTACAAACCTGAAGAGTCATAGAAGAATAAGTCAAGGTTAACTTTATTGAATTATTTTAAACAAGACAAATAAAATGCTTGTTCAGTATTAAGATTTTCCAGAAAATTTTTAGTTTTATAATAGGGGAATATGAATATAAACTTTTTACTCTTTTGTGCAAAACAAAGCAAATATAATCAGAATTATAGAATTAACAGTTCAGCACAAAAATGCTGTAACTTCACAGTCTGACTGGTCCAAATCTACTACATTTCTCAGTGTATATGTCACAATCCCGAGTTCTTTCTTGACAAGCCACCTTTCCTGTCATTTGAATGAGCATTAAAACTGCAGGCTATTTCTCTATCTTACGTGATCAAAGAACAGATGAACACAATTCAGGGCTAAGGACCACTCGCTGTCCTATCTAGAAAGGGTCACCGTGGAGCTCGACAGAGGCACCCTCAGCCGTGGGAATCCATTGCATAGATCTGTGACACTCGTCTTTTATCTCATTTCCTTAGGAAGACAGTAAAGCCCTTTCCCCTGAAGCAGCAACAGTGCTTTGAGCTTAGTTACATGAGGGTGAAGCATCATTCAATAATAATTTCTATTAATTTTTAAACTTTTCAATGTGCTCACGAGCTATGATCAGCCTCTGAATTTGTGCAGTCCCTTCATAAATCTGAAAGATAAACACAAAGTTGTTTATAAATATCAGGATTCATTTGATGTCTCAGCTCTACTGTAGCACCAAGCTGAAATGCTGTTTTTATTTATATATATAATATATAATTCCATATTATAATATTAATACTACATATTTGATATATAATTATAACTAGTAACAATCAATAAATAAAAATCAATATATAGCACTACGTACTAGTATTATACAGTATATTAATATATAACAATATATAATATAAAACATATTTATATGTACTATATATAAAAATATTAATATATAGCACATATGCTATATTATATATCACATATAATTATATAAATTATATATTATACAATGTATTATGTATCATATTAATATAATCATATGTTATATTAAATATGAATATATATGATTTAACGTATATTTAATTAACACACACACACACACACACACACACACACACACACACACACACACACACACACATATATGTTGTTTGTTTGTTTTTTTCTTCGAGACAGGTTTTTTCTTTGTGAAGCCCTGGCTGTCCTGAAACTTGTTCTGTAGATCAGGCTAGCCTCAAACTCACAGTGATCTGCCTGCCTCTGCTTCCTGAGTGCTGGGATTAAAGATGTGCACCATCGCCAACCAGCAAAATATTATTAGAACAGCTTAAATTATAAAAACTTATCTTACAAAATTGGAAGGCAGGCTTAAAACATCCAAGAAAATAATATTTACATTTCAAAATGTTTGGGAAGTCCAAGGTTTAGTATTTCCAGCGTATTTATTATCTAACTTGTCTCAGCTGATCCTGGCTGTGGTCTTTAGCCATTCTCTGTTCTTACTATCAAACCCATCGGAGGCACTGGGCTGTAGTCCCTGGTAATCCACCATCCTTCCCACTCCCAGCTTCTAACCTTGGTGTCACAAGCATTCATTGTTGGGTGGTAGGGGAAAGTCAAGTGGTTGACAGGAACAGTTACAGGCAAAAGAGCCCTAGACTGGTGACGTAGCTAGGATACAAACTACAGTGTTTGGTTCTCCTGTGCTTGAACAGGCTGCTCTGTAGAGGTGGAAATTGTGGAGACAAAATTCTCAATGACTTATTTTTATTTTATGTATGTGAATGTTTTTCCTACATGTATGGATGTGCACAACACACGTCCGGTGCCTGTGGGCCTCAGATACCCTGAAACTGTTGTTACAGATGATGAGCCCCCATGGGGGTGCTGAGAATCAAACCCAGGTCCTCTGTAAGAGCCACCAGTGCACTTAACTGCTGAGCTGTCTCTCCAACCCCACAATCTTTAGTGCTGATAATGTTATAGTTACGGGGCTTTTCTTCTGTAGGGCTAATGACACAAGGCTTTCTGTTGCATGAAAATTCACTAGGGTTGTGCAGAACGAGGTGTGCATTAAGAATAGACTATAACTCACAATAGAGAACATGCATATTTCTATCTTTTTTACGAAGTTACCCTTTTCTAATTGCCAACTTAATTTCAGAGTCAAGTATCAGTTTTCAAGGACACATGGCTTTTGACTATAAATACAGTTTCAATTAATTAAGAGAAGTCGGGCTGGAGAGATGGCTCAGTGGTTAAGCTCAGTACTGGCTGCTCTTCCAGGGGTCCTGAGTTCAATTTCCAGCAACCAAACGGTGGCTCAGAATCTGTAATGTGATCTGATGCCCTCTTCTGACATGCAGGTGTACATGCAGATACAGTACATTTCATAGATATAAAAATAAATAAATCTTTTAAAGAGGGGGGAGGTCATACAACATCCAAGACAAGACAAGCATATATAATTTTCAGAGGCAAAAAAAAAATGTAGCTTGTAATTGGTTAAAAAAAATTGAAGACTCAAAGGCAGCATTAGTTGGGTGATACATGCCTGTGCTGTTTACTGTTAGCAGCTACACTTAATAAAAAACCAGCATTCTTTTTTTGTCAATGTGCCAATTAGTTACAAAGCCTGACTCACACCAATCTATAGCTATCATTTATTTTATCAAATTGCTTTTACATTCATATGGAACTAACAAGTCAACGGTCAGGAGTCAGTTCTCTTCTACTACTACGAGGATTCTAGGGCTCCAACCCAGGTTGTCAGGGTGGGCAGGTAGCAAGTGCCTCTGCCCTCTGAGCCATTTTGCTGGTCCAAATGTCATTACCAGTTGTTTGACAACTACTGTTGTCATTTGTGAATATCCTGTGCCCTCAGAAACAAAATGATAGATTTTGTTTACCTGATAGATCTTGGCGTCCCTCATCAGCTTCTCCACGGGGTATTCTGTGTTGAATCCATAGCCTCCGAAAATTTGCACAGCATCGGTCGCTAGCTGATTGGCAACGTCCCCAGCAAAGGCCTTCGCAATCGAGGCATAGTATGTGTTCCGGCGGCCAGAGTCAATCTCCCAGGCTGCTCTCTGGGTGGCGAGCCTAGCGAGTTCAACTTTCATCGCCATTTCTGCGAGCAGAAATGAAATTCCTTGGTGCTAGAATTAAGGGGGAAACGGTTAAAGGACATCTCAAAAAAAAATGTAATTTTTTTCTCAAAACTCTTTTATGTTTTATTTTGCAATAATTGTTGACTTGCAGGAAAGTTACAGCCAGCTTCCCCTAACGGTAAGATGAGGGCAATCAGCAAGGACCTGCAGAGCTATATAGACCCTAGCCAGATTGGCCAAGTTCCCCACCAACTGTCTGTTATCTGTTTCAGTATCACAAATTGATTCAAACTACTTGTTTTTTTCTCTTTGGGATTTTTTTGAGACAGGTCTTTTCTGTGTAGCCTTGGCTGTTGTGGAATCACTTTGTAGACCAGACTGGCCTCAAACTCAAGAGATTTGCCTGCTTCTGCCCAAGTGCTGGGATTAAAGCCATGCACCAAAGAGACCTGCATATGTATTTATTTGTTTGGTTGGTTTTTCAAGACAAGATTTCTGTGTATAACTTTGGCTGTCGTGGAACTCATTCTATAAACCAGGCTAGCCTTGAACTCAAGAAATCTGCCTACCTCTGCCTCCTGAGTGCTGGGAATAAAGGCATGCGCCACCACTGCCTGGCCTCTTTTCTATTTTTTAAGACATGGTCTTGCTTTATGGCCGAAACTGATCGTGAACTACAGATCCACCTCGGCTTTACTTCAGAGAACCTCCCACACTATTTAATTCCTGTTTTAGCTTCTAACTTTTGTCCTTTTGAAGATTTTTTTGGGGGGGTAAATTGCTCCTTAGTTTGGGTTTATTTAATATTTTATTATTAGAATGAGGTTTTGAGTACAGATGCACAAAAAACTTGCAGGTGTTCTTGTCCTAGTGTCTGCAGTGATTTAGACAGGGAATGGATGGATGGATGGATGACTGAATCCCTGGTTGATACTGCTGTGCTGGCTCAGGCAGGTATCACACTTGTGACCCTCAGCCTCCAGAGCAGCTGGGACTTCCGGCATGCTCTGTCAAGCTCTGCCCTGCTGGGGCTTTTAACCAAAGTGTTACCTATATAGAGAAATAGCACAGAAACATGTCAGAAAAGACACGATGCTTTCTGTCCTTGTCATATCAATGGGAGATAAAAACCAACACATCCTGTAAGAGTTGGCAAAAGCTGTATCATACCTGATACCATCACCACGGATTACAGGGTTACATGACATTTACCATACAATGTTACATGAAATTTTCAAACAGTATGATGACCACTCTAGAGAAACAAGGAAATATAAAGTAAAATATTTGCTATAATTCTGAGTGATAGAATTACGGGCATTTTAGTATTTTGCTAGATATCAATATAATAAGACATTTTAGTATAAAATGGGACATGTGCCTTAAAATGAGATTAACAGAGTCTAGTAGGTATTTGGGACATTAAAATCACTAGAAACTGGGTTTGTGTAGTGAATAACAAGGAAATGGTATTTGAAGTTTTAGAGGTTATAAAAAACATAAATTCTGCAGTGGAAAAGAGCCTAACACAACGAAACTCATATCACAAAACCAGACGCCCAGCCGTCGGCCTCACGTAGTCAACCGGTTTCCCACCTTAAGCCAGGCTACGCTGCTTGTGACTGAGCAGGACAGGCTGAGGCAGGCAGGCGATCAGGTTGTGCAGGATGCTTGACTCCTGCGTAGAGTGGGACCCCGTTCTTCATGTGTTCTAGTTTGTGCATGTGTATGGCACGCACATGGGTGTGTGCGTGTGTGGGCGTGCATGCGCATGCATGAGCATGCGTGCAGGTTCCTGAAGAGGACCTCAGAGCCTCCAGAACTGATTTACAGGTCGACCATTGAGGCAGTTGATATGGCTGCTGATCCTCTGTAAGAGCAACAAGCACTTTTACTTCTTTAGCCATCTCTCCAGCCTCTGCCCTCCCTGTTTCTATCTGAACTGTGCCCAGTGCTCCAAGCCAAGAATTCGTACAAGGATTTTGTTTGAAGCAAGTTAATGCTAAGTACCGCAGGCCTTGAAGTCAAAGCAATCCTCCTGCTTCGGCCTCTTGAATGCTGGGATTATAAGTGTGTCACTATATACAGCTTGTTGTTTGTTTACTTACTTATTTTTAAATTATTTATTTATTATATGTAAGTACGCTGTAGCTGTCTTCAGACTTTTTCTTCTCACTCTGGCCCCTCTCGCTCGCTGCCATCTTCAGACATCCCAGAAGAGGGCATCAGATCTCATTACAGATGGTTGTGAGCCATCATGTGGTTGCCGGGATTTGAACTCACGACCTTTGGAAGAGCAGCCGGTGCTCTTAACTGCTGAGCCATCTCTCCAGCCCCTATTTATTTTTTTTTTAAAGGATTTTATTATATAGCCCAAGCTGCCTAAAACTCTTACTCTTGCCTGCTGAGTGTTGTGACTTCAGACTTACTTATTCAAAGATTTATTTATTTTATGTGTTTTTATTTTACTTCTATGTATTCAAGTACACCATGTGCATGCAGTGCCCTCAGAGACTAGAGAGGGCATCAGAGCTACTGGAACTGGAGCGACTGATGATTGTGAGCAGCCATGTGGGTGGTGGCAACAGCCCAGGGCCTCTCTGCAAGAGCAGCATATGCTCTTAACCACCGAGTCACCTCTCTAGCTCAATTATTTTTTCCATACAAGGCCTCTTTATGTAGCCCTGGTTGTCCTGGAACTTGCTGTATAGACCAGGCTGACCTCAACCTGGGCTCATCTACTTTGGCTTTCTGAGTGTTGGGATTAAAGAAAGGCACGGGCCACTATGCCTGGCTAGAGTTTAATTTTTTGAATAGACAGAATACCCACCAATTAAATGCTCCAAAAGTAAAGAGATATTTAGTAAACATTTCCCTTCCTCATTCGGTGATCCCCGCCCCCTCCCAGATGCAATTTACATACTGGAATGCAAATGCCTCCCTGTTTTACACACATGCTGGCCTACCAGAGGATGGTTTTTCACTTTGCTTTTCTTGTCAGTAAACCGTACACAGCTGTCTCAGTGCATAAAGATTTTTCTTAGTTTTTGTAGCTGCTCGGACTCCATCCCTCTTCTATGGGTCATTAATATGTTGGTTATTTCTGCACAATGCTGAAATGAAGGGTAAGTGTGATGGGTCCCCAGAACTGGGTTCTGGGAAGGAACTGAACCCGGGTCCTCTAGAGGAGCAGCCAGTACTCTTAACCACTGAGCCGTCCTTCCAGCCCCAGGGCTAGCTTTTTTTTTTTTTTTTAATGTGGGTCCAAAGTATTTGCTTTTATTGATTGGTGAATATGATTCTAAGAGTTCCTCTCTGCGACATGTTTAACATGTGGTAGCCTCTCTCCCTTTGATTTTGGTAATTCCACCTTATAGGTTTCATTTGGGGACTGAAATTTTATGATGCTCTGTATTCTCTGTAAGTGTTTGTTCTATGGTGAATAACTTATCTCCAAAGTAAATGTTCCCGAGAGCAGAAACGGCCGCGCCCCTTTTCCATATAAGGGGCAGGATCTGTAAATAAGCGATTATCAACTCTATCTCACGTGGAACAGCTTCTGATGAGAGAGTAAGGGGCCGCCATCAACACACCATGTATGAGTCATGAGGTATCACAGCATAGAATGAATGGAGGGAGATGCTTTGTTGACGTCATTGGGGAAGTTAGTAGAATTTGAAAGAAACGAAAGAGCATATTTGGTGAATGAATAAAGCTAGAGAGGCCAGCGAAACATTGACGGAAGACCACTGTGTAGGCAGGGAGCTCCGTGCAGAAGTCAAGGCCAGAGAGAAAATACTCAGAAAGCTCAGAGCTAAGGCACCTGATGAAAACAGACAGGGAGTCATCTTTCCCCACTTGCCTGAAGAGGGAACTGAGGCAGAAAGAAGTGAAGAAAAGTCTCTAATGACGAACAGAGACAATCATGAAGCCAGGCTGGATGGTGCACATGCAATGGTGTGCACAGCATCCCAGCTTCAGGAGGCAGGGACGGGTGGATCTCAGTGAGTGTCAGGCCAGCCTGCCTACCACAGTCATGCTTACTGAGATATCAATTATACAGAAGGCATGTAATAAATATATTCTTTCTCTCTCTCTCTCTCTTTTTTTTTTTTTTTGGTTTTTTGAGACAGGGTTTCTCTGTGTAACCCTGGCTGTCCTGGAACTCACTCTGTAGACCAGGCTGGCCTCGAACTCAGAAATCCACCTGCCTCTGCCTCCCAAGTGCTGGGATTAAAGGTGTGCGCCACCACTGCCCGGCTTATTCTTTCTCAACACTTTACAGAGTGACCAACTGTGAGCGACACAGCCAAAAGAAAATCTGCTCACAGGCAATAGTGATGAAAGCATAGAATCTTCTTCCTCACAAAATGGAGACAACTATTTTGTTCTCAGAGGTAATTTCTAAATGTTTAGATGCAATGAGTGTCTTCAAATGTCCACAAAGCAAGCACAGTGATAAGATCACCTCAAGAGCTGGGTAGAGGGCTGTCAGGAAAATGCTTCCACACAAGCGAGAGGACCTGAGCTCAGACCCCTAGGACCCATGTGAAAAAGCTGGAAGCAGAGGCTTGGGCCAGGAATCCCAGCACCAGAGAGGCAGAGGCAGGCAGATGCCTTGAGCTCACCTAACCTAACTGCAAGCCCCAGGCCAGTGGGAGAGGCTGTGTCAACAAAACAAAACAAAAAGCTAAGAGCGGGACACCAGGGTGGTCCTCTGGTCTCCATACAGATGTAGAATATATGCACTCACCCATTAACGTGTGTACGCGCGCACACGCGCGCGCACACACACACACACACACACACACACACACACACACACACACACACACACACACACACGTGGGGGGGGGGATATTGAGATTACCTCTACTAGCAGCTTTCCAAATGTTTTCCTATCCAGGGCATACTTCGTAGCTTCTTCCAGAGCTCTCTGGGCTAGCCCAACAGCACCAGCTGCGACCTAGAACATCAGCATTGTATGAAGCAAAAATTCACATTGTCATCAAGCCACACAGCTTATGGCTTGATTCTCAGTGAAGGACTACACAGACAGGAAGTGGTGTCACTGGGGTGGGGAGGAGAGTTCTTGGGTTTATTTTTGAATTACGAGTAAAGACAAGGCTAGGAATGCAGCTCAGTAGTGGAGAGAGTGCTTGGCTTTCAGTAGAGCCTGAGTTTATAATCAATCAATCAATCAGCCAACCGAGAGGCTGAGGCTCACAGCCTAGCAAAGCCATTGCTGTTTAACCAGGGAGCCTCCCATGAACTCATGCTAAGCAAGTGGCAGAACACACAATGATCCACAATCAACAGGAACATCAACTTAGGGGTGAACTTTCTGGAACTCTAGCAAAGAATATTCTAGCATCTGCTAAGTTAGTTTCTATACTGAGCAGCGAAAGAAGACGAACTACACACAGGACAGCAACAATCTCCTCTCCACCATTACTAAACAAAAAAGCAGACACTAAAAAAAAAAAAAAAGGATATTGCACACACAAGGATAAAATAAACCTGCTCACTGAAAACCACAAACAAAAGGTTCCACAAAGATGACCGGCTTACCGTAGGTCTGGTTCTATCAAAAGCCCCCATTGCGATCTTGAAACCAGCTCCTTCACCAATTAACACATTTTCCTTAGGCACTCTGACATCTTCGAAGGTGATTCCTCTGGTGTCAGAGCATCGCTGGCCCATGTTTAATTCCTAGGGAGAAGATCACATAAGAAACACTTAGGAGTTACAGCACTGCTGGCGTCACTCGTTCCTCTGTGCCTTTTGCATTTCCTGCTTCATAAGTTGAGCTTCTGTAGAATCCAAACACTTGTGTCTCTGCCCATCTTCCATAGCTTCCCTGGACTATAATGGCAGAGCTGAGCTGTACTAGAGATCCTAGGGCTGCAATGCCTCACAGGTTTCTAGAAACATGTGCCTGCCCCGATCAAAAACAGTATTTCACAAACTGAAAACAGCACTAACCTAAAGTTCTACATAACTAGACATCGTTGGTGTCTGAAAGCTACATCTCTCTGTCTGTCAAATCATTTTTGCAAGCAATCTTAGAGCCTGTAACCTTCAGCAAAACAATCTACTGAGCTCTCCCACATTTTAGGGGGCATTTATTTGGTTTTTATGCTGTAGGGAGCATGAGCCTGGCACGGAACGTGTGTGGGCATCAAGGGATTATCTTGTGGGAGTTGCTTCTGTCCTCCCACCACTTGGGATCTGGAATAGAACTCAGGGCATCAGGACTGACAGGAAGTGCCTTTACTCACTAAGCTATCTTGCTGGTGCTCCCCCAACTCAGTCTCTTTATGTAGTTGTACTATGGAAAGTATGCTCCAAGATGTTCAGTGGATCCTGGAAACCGTGCATGATACCGGGTCTTTTACATGCAATGCTTTTTTATATATAATTATAATAAGACCTGGCTCATATATTAGCAACAGTCACAGGTCAGAGACAGAACGAGGTCAAGTGTGGTGGTGCTCGACTTTAATCCCAGTGCTCAGGAGGCACAGGCAGGTGGATCTCTGTGAGTTCAAGGTCAGCCTGGTCTACTAGTGAGACCCTATCTCAAATAAACTAAAGACACAGAAACCAAAAAGCTTCTTAGACACATCTCAAAGCACACAATTTCTAGGACACAAAACATTTTTTTTTCTTAGTATAAAATAAGAGTTTATTTAGGGCATGGGGAGGGGAGTTGAGAAGGTAGTAGACAGCAACAGTTGTCTCTCCAGTCACCAAGATAAAAAAAAGAAAAAGAAAAAAGAGAGGGTAGTAGAGACTGAGAAAGGCAGAGAGAGAGAAAGAGCAGAGGAGTAGAGAAGTAGAGGCCGGCCATGAGCACGGGAGAGAGAGGGGAGGGGAGTAGGGAGAGAGGGGGAAGGCAGAGAGGGAGCAAGAAGGCAAGAAGAAGAGCAACACAAAACGTTCTGATACCGTGAATCTCACAGATTTGCAAATGGCCTTTTGTTTAAAAGAATATTTCTTAGGAGGCTAAGTAGCTGGAGTAAACAGCATGTAGAGTCCAGCCTTTAAACCTATGACCTAAAGACAAGTCCTGTTCCCGTCCCCCTTTCTCAGACAGAGTCTCAGTACACCGTCCACACTGGCCTAGAATTTGTAATCCTCCTGCCTCAGCCTCTGCAGTACTGGGATTGAAAGGTATGCACTACCATGCCTGGCAGAAGTTATATACATTTTACATAGTCAAGCAACACATTTCTTTTTTTTTTTTTTTTTTTTTTCCGAAACAGGGTTTCTCTGTGTAGCCATGGCTGTCCTGGAACTCACTCTGTAGACCAGGCTGGCCTCGAACTCAGAAATCCGCCTGCCTCTGCCTCCCAAGTGCTGGGATTAAAGGTGTTCGCCACCACTGCCCGGCCAAGCAACACATTTCTAAAGAGATCTGGACACAACCAAAGATCCTATAAACACCGAAGGTTGCCTTAGAAACCCGTTTTATATTATGTATCAATTACAATTTGTTTTTCCAGTTCAGCCTAAGGAGACCAACTCCAACATCTGACCAGCCAATTCAAACCTTCCCACATGGGGGAGGAAGACGATTTGCCCAAGTAATCTTCAGATCTGCTTTGGTTCCCACAAATCATAGATGCAAACAGCCTTCATCCTTCGGAGTTCTCTCTGAGAACTCCACTTTGCAAAAGCATTTCAGTCCCTGTTATAATCCCAAGCCCGGTTTATGAGCTCTAGCCAGGACTACTCACGCCATTTCCGTCCTTTGTTGTGTCACCTTTGAAAGCTCCATTGAGATTGGGTGTTCAGATATGCTATTGCCTTATCTGACACACTCTCCCAGCCCCACCCCCAGCTGACATTGATTGACATCCTCACATGCCCCACCCCCAGCTGACATTGATTGACATCTTCCCACGCTTTCAAGGTACAGATGCTTCTGTGGTTGCTGAGGAATTATGAGTAACTCACCCATGTCACATGACATTACCTGCTCTAAGCAAAGCCTGTGCTGATCTTCTGGGAAAGAGGAAGGAGTCCTCTCAGAGTTCTATACGTCCCTGTGGGGCAGCAGCCATGACAGCCTGGCTATGTCCACATCTACAGCTGTCATGAAGGTGCTCTGCACAAAGGGCCCATCTTTCAGTGACATGTACGTCCCCCATCTCATCAAGACACAACTAGATTTTTGTTCCAACATTAAGAGTATCTTCAGGAAACAAGTAAGAATCTTGACATTACAGTTGAAACTGCACAGATGGAGATAACTTATTAAGAAACACGCTGTTTACCTTTTTTCCAATATGTATTCCGGGGGTGTCGGCTTCCACAATGAATCCAGTAAAGGCTTTACCAGGAGGTACTTTAGGGTCTGGGTTAGACCGCGCCAGTAAGAAATACCTAAGTCACACAAACACACGACGGGGGTTAACTACTGTCTCAGCTACTGCTCCTACCCAGTAGCACCATCCCACTGAACAGAAGAGGAAGTGAAGAATCAGGTGCGTTCCACAACTTGCACAGATGCCAATTTTCCTGTGTGGCCAGACTGATTCTCTTTCACAACGATCGTGGTATTTGAGTTTGGGGGGAATATGAGTTATTAGTAAAAGTTCCTTCGGCAAAGAAAATATGGAAGTGAGGTATGCTTGTGTGGGGGCTGGGATGCTCCTCTCTGGGCCGGTCTTATGTCTCCTAGGACCAGCGATCTGCAAGATGAACACACACGGGACCCCCACTGCTCCGAGGGCTGCCCCCTACGCAGCACAGCCAGTTCACACCTGAATCATTAGGGGTATTTACTGGTTTTCCCACAGAAAGACATTTCCCAAAAAGGCTTAGAAGAAATGAGGCATGAGGGAGGAAAAGACAAACCAAAAAACCAAGTTCTTGCTTTGAACCCCCATATCCAAAATAGTTGTCCATGTATCCTGATACAGATTGGTTTTATTGAGAATCATTACAAAAAGATAAAAAGGTATATGGCTTAGAGCCCATGGTGAGCCTTAGTGTCAGTTTTAGACAAGAGAGAGAGACCGACCAAGTGTTTTATCCTTCCTTAAGCAATGAATTTATGTTAAGGGGAAAAAAAGAACCCAATAATTTATCTGCTTATCATTGACTATGGTTTTATTTGGTAATAGGAAAAAACCCGAAAATTATTTCCTAATTTCATGAGTCACTGAACTTGTCTTTCCCGGGAAGAATTATCGCCAGTTCCCAACACTGTGGCATTTACTTGCATTACTCTATTCCTCTTAGCTTGCTCGGTTCTCACAGCCTCTCTGTTTCCTCATTCCTCGCTGATGTGAGTGCACTGAATGATCCCAGCCTTTATGTCTGTGCATGGTGAGCGGTCAGCTTGTGAGCCCCGCAGTCCACCAAAGTGGGCTGCTGCTTTTCCACACTGCACGTCACACTAATATGCTGATGCAGCAGAACTCTTTCAGAACCAGCTGACCCGACTCACACCTGTGGTCCTAGCATTTGGGAGGTTAGAGCAGGAGGACTATCATGAGTTTGAGGCCAACCTATGCTCCACAGTGATTTTTAGACCAGCCTGAGCTAAGAGTGAAACTGTCTCCAAAATCGAACAAACAAGCAAACCAACCAAGCAACCAACCAGATTTTTTTTTTCCAGACAGGAAAATTACTACGGTAATCTCCTATGGCAGTTTGAAGGAGAATGGCCCCATAGGCTTATATGTCAGACTGCTTAGTCACCAGTGTGGAGCAGTTTGAGAAGTATTAGAAGGTATGGCCTTATAGTTGGGTTGGCCTTGTTGGAGAAAGTGTGTCACTGAGAATGGGCTTTGAGGTCTCAAAAGCCCACGCCAGGTCCAGTCAGTCGATCTGTCTGTCTGTCTGTCTCTCTGACTGCTGCCTGAGGATCAAGACGTAAAGCACTCAGCTGCTGCTCCATCCTTGTCTGCTTTCTTCATGGTGGTCATAGACTCACCCTCTAAAACTGTAAGCAAGCCTCCAATTAAATGCTTTCTGTCCTAAAAGTTGCCTTGGTCACGGTGTCTCCTCACAGCCATGGAGAAGTAACTACAACATCCCCCAGACCACTCCTAAGAAGTCTCTGTCATGCATTTGTATTAATGAGTAAAGGCACTATTTTCCAAGACAACACGTATGGGCTCTATACTGGAAAGACTGTCCTTGGAAGGAACTGGGGTCTACAGTTTTCTAGCTTTCATTCATGAATTCTAAGCTGCCTTCCTGAAATAACCCTGCAAGTCTTAGTCAAAAGGTCAAGAGAGTCTGTTTGTCTGTCTGTCTGTTTCATGTATCACCTACCTGTCCATCAATCTATCTATCCACCTGTTATCTATCAGTCTGTGTGTCTGTCAATCTATCATTTATCTACCTTGAGTCTCTCAGCGTGGACTATACTGACCTTTAAGTTTAGATATTCCTACCTGTTTCCTACGCTCTGGGGATCAAGGCATGTGCCACCACACTCAGCTCTGCTCTTCCTCCCACGGAACATTATTTCAAAAATTAAGTTCCAAGCTCTTTCAGAATCGACGCAGACAAAACGTATCTAAGCATGTGCCCGAGGCTCGTCCTGTAAGAGATCACTTAGCAGCACCCGGACTCCAGCCTGAAATCACCACCATGGTGCATCTCCACCCCACATCGCTTTCCCACCAAATGTAGAGTTGTTTATTAAACTTTCTTTTTCTTTTTCTTTTCTTTTTTTTTTTTTTTTTACAGATGGTCAAGTACTTTTCTAAAAAGTCTATATTTTTGATGTTTAATGGAACATTATATCCCTGATTAGACTTATCCATTTGGAAGTTTTAGATTTAACTAACATCAAGTACTCAAATACTGCCCTCTTTTGGTATAGGCTGATGGACTGATGTTTTTGTCTTAATTTTTTGCGATGCTCTCATGTAGCCCAGGCTGGCTTGAACTTGCTATGTAGCTGAAGATAACCCTGAACTTCCTGATCCTTCTCCTTTGCTCAAAGTACTAGAAGTAGAGGCGTGTATCACCATGAAAGGTCTGCTTTTTAAAAATTTTTTATATGATACCGGGGGTCAAACCCAGGGCTTTGTGCATGTGGGCAAGCACTGTAACCACTGAGCTACACGCCCAGTCCCATGACCCAGTGAGAACGCCTCTACAGAGGATGGGCATCATAGCATAGCGCTTCCCTGGTACACACAGAGCTCTAGGTTCTTTCCCCAGACCCACAGGCCTGCTGAGAATCAGAACGACATCCTCCTGAAGCTTCCTGCTTTCCTCCGAGCGAGGCAGCAGACTGTGGAGCGAGGCAGTGCTGGTGTAGCGGGCTGTGCACAGCGACTGGGCCTACCTGACAGAGTCAGTGAGATTAGCGATTTTTACTGCTCTTTACACTTTATACTTCTTAAATTAATCTGAAAGATAGAGCTCAAAGGCTTAAAATAGTTCATGAGGCACTGAGTTATTTATAATCTCCTATGGACCTCCCAGTTTTAAAACTACAGCTTGCTTTAACTGAGAAGGCTTACTAGGAAAAGAAGAAAGAAAGGGAGACACGGCGGAAGGCACAGTACTGAAGAGACCCACCAGTTGGCCTTTCCGCCGTTGGTTATCCACATCTTCTGGCCGTTGATAACATATTCGTCACCCTTCTTCTCGGCTTTGGTCTTAATGCCTGCCACATCAGAGCCAGCAGAGGGCTCTGTCACACAGTAGGCCTTGGGTATATGGACACAAGGAAAAATTAGATGTTAATTATTAAATTATGGATATCTGGCAATAGTGTTATTTTGCTTGTTTGTTTTGAGGTTCTAGGATAGAACCCAGGTTCTCAAGTATGCTAAACAGGTGTTCTACTGGTGAGCTATGCTCTAGCTTAGGTATTTTATCTTTGAAGGCAGTATGATAAATGAATATCTAGAATTATTACAGTGTTCCTAGAAAACCAAAGAAATTGCTCAAACATTTACTATTTTAAAACATTTTAACTCAGTGTAAAACTAGACATAGCATATCAATAAACTGCAGGAAATACTAAAATATTAGGAATATTCAAACAAACTCATTAAATTGAACTTAACATATGCTGATTTATTTGAATGCTCACTGAATATCTACTATGTAGTAGTCTATAAAACCAGGTAGGAAAACCAGAGCTGAAAAGGAGCCCACCTTGAGATCTCCATAGGGCACAGGGTAATCATATCAAGTGTATCAATTGTAGGTATTAAACACCAGGATTTAAGAAACCAGTTTCTATGAGATGATGGGTAAGTCAAATCTCAAAAAATGAAGGATGTTCTGTAGCTATGTATTGTCTGCAGGAGTATTCTCTGCATGTGATGAAGAGGACAAGGGTCTGGTTTAGCCCCAGGCACCACACAACCGGGCATTCTATAAACTGAGTTATGTGTGGTAGCACATGTCTGTGATCCCAGCACCAGGAAGGCAGGAACAGGAGGAATAAGAGCTCAAGGTCATCTTGCCTACCCAGTGAGTTCAGAGCTAGTCAGATACATGAGACCCTAAAGACAGAGAGTGGGAGAGTCAGAGTCACAGCACAGAGATGTGAGGACAGAGCCAGGCTCCCAAGTGCTGGGATTAAAGGTGTACACCACCGTGCCTAGTCAGAGATACATTTTAAATTATAAATGAAGCAGCTTCTCTCTGGGATGTGGGAGAGTTGAAGGATAACCTGAGCTGCAAACAAACCCACACACCCGGATAACTGCTCACGCCTGGAGCTGCAGAATGAAGGTCCTGCTGCTCTGATCAGCAGACATCACTTTCTGAAAGCCAGCACACCACGCTGGAATCCAGAAACAAGTGGATTCTCCCGTGTGGAAAGGGGCAGGGGATTACTAAGACACCCTCTGGACAGTCTGGGGACCTCTGCCTTCGGGGCGTGCAGTCCAATAAACACACGCAGACTGAACAGCAGAGCCAGCTCCAGGCCCATTCACAGGGAAATCCGGCTGAAGCCCCGCCCCGTAGAACATACTTACACACATCATTGGCTGCTCAGTCATCCTCCCCAAAAACTTCTTTTTTTGTTGATCATTTCCAGCAATAATCAAGGGCATTTGCTACCAAGGGAAATTAACATTAAACCGGTGAGACATTTAATTTAGTTACGTAGATTCAGAAACAGTTCAAGGAATAAGAACCGCCCAGCTCCCGTAAAGGAGTAAACTTAAGAACTAGCATTTGCTCTGAACCTAACATGCAAGAAGACATATACTAATATAAGCTTCTCCTTAAGTTATAGGTGGGTGGGGCTTGTTAGTAACACACAAGCATGGCTGACAGTAAGAAGACCACAGACTCAACTTAGGATATGTGACATCATGTGAATGAGCAAGCCTCCTAGACGCTGCTCAGTACATGTCAGCACAGTAACTGAGCAGCAGGCCAAGGGGGTGGCTTCCCAGCTGCATCCATGGGAGCTGTAGCCAAAGTTTTCCTCACAAGGACATCCAGAAGGAGACAACTGAAGCACTGTGATCAACCTACACAATCCTAACTCCAGGCCTGCGAGCCAGCAGTCTTCCTCATAGTTCTTACAGAGATTAACCCAACTTCACTGTCGGTGTCTCATTAACAGCCCAGGTAAGCGATTAGCATTTTTTACATGGTAATTTTACTTATTTTGTATGTATGTTCACATGTGTGTAAATGTGTGTGTGCACCAGCTACAGCTCACTCACTTCTGGAGGTCAGATGATACCTTGGGGGAGTCTGTTGTCTGCTTCCATCTTACGGGCCCCAGAGGTGGAACTGAGGCCCTGGGGCGCCTTTACCCACTGAGCCATCTCACCAGCCCCATGGTAAACTATTGCCTTAGTGACTTACCCCCAAAGAATTTGCTTCAATAGCAGTTTGCACCCCTGTACACCCATACGCCAACTCTTCGGAAATTAAACAAGCATCAAACGTTCCCAGGCCAAGACCACCTACGGTGTCAGGAGTGTACGAAGAACATTATAATATGAATAACAACTAATAAACTCAAAACCATCTAGACAGAGAGAGAATGCCTGCTCCCTGTGCTGAGGACCAGGTTCCTTCAAGCAGGCAAGGACTATGTTGCTGAAACAGGGAAACAAAGGCAGAAAGCCACTGACCTGCAACAACGTTTTAGAGAATGAGCATTTTCGGTTTTTTTTTTGTTTTTGTTTTTTTAAATTTTAGGACCAAACACGTAGGAGGCTCACCGCAACTCTCTGGAATGTGTGCGTTCATCAAGCCAAGTTCCCAGGCTCTTTTGATGAGAGGTAATGGGTACTGAAAGGAAAAACAAAACAGTTACACTACACCTGAATCTAGGCAGACTGGTAATGCAATCTCAGAGCGACACAAGATTTCCCCCTGCAACTCGATACCTACTTCACCAGTTTTATCATATTCTGGGGCGACTGGGATTATTTCCTCTCTGGCAAACTTCCGGGCAGTTGCTTGAAACTCTTTCTGCTGCTCCGTCAACTCTAAGGGAACATTATTTTGAGAGCATCAAAAAGAGTTCATCAACATCAAGTTCAAGAGACAAGGTCCATGAAGTTGCTACGTGGAGGTTTATATTTATCATAAGATAAGCTCCTGACCTCAGGAAGCAGTCTAAAGACACAAGACATACCTGATCAGCATACAGCAATAAAACCTGGTTCAGAGACTTACGTAAGAATGTCAACACCATAATTTAAATTGCACTCTTTTTTTTTTTTTCCTTCTTGTTCCTGCCCTGCTCTCTCTGGCCCAAAGATTTATTTACTATTAAGTACACTGTAACTGTCTTCAGACACACCAGAAGAGGGCATCAGATCCCATTACAGATGATTGTGAGCCACCATGTGGTTGCTAGGATTTGAACTCAGGATCTCCGGAAGAGCAGTCAGTGCTCTAAACCACTGTGCCATCTCTCCAGCCCCCCCTCCACTCTTCTTTTAAACCCCAATTCAAGTTTAAGAATATAAGTTCCCACAAATAAGATGGTGGTCAATAACAGCCACATAAAACCCTCTGTTATTAGTAACAGGCAGTATTAAACCAATGTGTTTACACAAATGAAAACTAGCTAATTTTGAAATTAATGAGATGACTATGCTGCCTGGATCCCTGGGTAAGTGTGATTGCTAATTGCATTTTTGTGGCTGTGCCATCTAGTTTCTCAATGTGGATACATCGATATGATAAATGAGCCCGGTATGTAGCTCACTGGTAGAGCACTTGCCTGTCTAGCCTGTGTGAGGCCCTGGATTCCATCCTCCACACCAAGGTGAGGATGCTAAAGGTGGTATTTCGTATTTCAGGCAATCGGAGTAAGGACCAAAGCTTGGAAGAACAGGCCAGGCGAGGCGGCAGCACACTCCCTTATACCCAGCACTTAGACTACAAAGGCAGGAGGATTTCTGTGGGTTCAAGGCCAGCCTGGTCTACACAGTGAGTTCCAGGCCAGATAGTTACACAGTGAGGCCCTGTCTTAAAAAAAAAAAAAAAAAAAAGGTATTTATGACTATAATTCTCATTTGTATGGGGCTGAGAGGTAAAGTGTAAAAGACAGATCAAGTCTCTCATGGTTAAGACACGGAGACTAAGGAATGGCTGAATGCCTTGTACTTCGTCAGTAATTCACTCAGCCAGACGCCACGCAAAGCAGAGTCTTCCTTTAAGGCGACTGGTGCACTGTTTTCTATGGTAGATCACTACTAAAAGTACAAAGGGAAAAAAAAAGGAAGAAAAAGAGCAGGAGACCAGGCAGAGAGAGGAGGCGGCTACCCGAAGCTCGTGACTACCCGCAGTAGTCAAGGAGCCTGGGGCTTTGTGCCGCTGGGCTTCTCTGAATCACAACTTCAATTCAAAGATAGAAGATAATTCCTGTCAAGGTTACAGATGGGTCCTGCGTCCAAAAGAAAGGTATCTACCATATTATTGTGTGTTGGCAAACTGCTTTCATAAACTCAGTAATCTTCAAGATATCCTATTGCACACATTATATCTGCTTTATCCATCAGAACCAGACTGACTGGTCCTCTGCTTCTCTGTGTAGCCCTGGCTGTCCTGGAACTTGCTCTGTACATCAGCCTGGCCTCGAACTCAGAGATCTGCTTGCCGCTGTCTCAAGTGCTGGGGTCAAAAGTGCGCTCCTCCACAGCCCCTGCACTTTTGTCAGAGCTCACAAGCTCCCTCCCAAACACCTCTATCTGCTTCACCCTCTGGCAGACAGAGGCTTGTCAGAGTCTCCATATGCTAAAAAGCTGAGAGTAGAGAACAGTCAGAGTAAAGGCTACTACTTTCAAACGACCACTAATTCAACCTGCTATGCTCATGCCATTTGAAAACTCTTTCATTCCAGTTATACACGTGTACACGCATGTACATGTGTGTGTGTGTGTGTATATATATGTTTATACATATATATAATGCATTTTCACTCAAGTATACGCAAATAAAGCCAATAAACCCAGAAGCTTTCAGACTACCAACGGCACCGGGTGCATGTTAACCAGCTGAACCTTGGAACTTTTCAGAGATCAAGGGAACAGAGAACAAAATGGTTTCCTAACTGGAGGCAAGGTAACAATTTGAAGTAAAGACCCTTGAGGGGTGAAGGACACCAACACCAGGATTTAGTTCACATTTTTAACCTGAATGTTTCATTTTATAAAAAGGGAAGACAAATCTAGGTTCTTTTCCTTCCAAAACCACGTTGCTCCATGCTCTCAGGTCTGAGAAGGTCATATAATAGCATTAAACAGCAGCTCAGATAAAGTAGGCCATTCTTTTTAAATTGTTCCATCACCAAACCAAGAAGTACCATCACCAAACCAAGAAGTATTTAGAGGAAATACTTGCTGAGCCAGGTGTGGTTGCTCACACCTTTAATCTCAGTACTAGGGAGAGAGAGGCAGGCAGATCTTGGCAAGTTCTGGGCCTGACTATCTCCCTACTTAGAGCTCCAGCCAGCCAGAGCTATTAGTGAGACTGTCTCCAAAGACAAAGCAAGTATGTTACATTTAATCTGTAAGTTGAAGACAGTTCATGTATATTCATTTATTTGGGCTATCCATTTGGGAAAAAGAGAAAGAGTACCATAGAGGCTGCCTGAGAACATATGAATGTTTGGGAGAGCATACAGAAGGCAAGGCAGTGCAGCATGTGAGGAACCTCGAGCCAACTGTGGGTGGTGACCGCTCTACTCATTAACAGACATCATGTTTAGAAACATAGCCCGGGCATGTCTTCAAGTCAAAGAGCGGAACGCATACCAAAATTAAACCCTAATCCGGGCTCCTCCTTGAGAGACGCTTTCGTGTGTTGTGCTCGATACTCAAAATGGCAAACACTTCTCAGGACCTGGAAATAAAATAATAATAGACATAATAATAAGTAAATCTGATAAATTTCAATCAAACACTAGCAAGAACACTGGCTAGGCCACTGAGGTGCTTACTGAATCTGAGCTCTGGAACCCGCGTGGCGGGAACAGGTGGCTCACTCCACTACTGACCTCTGGCCTCCACACCTGCTCTAAGTGCTGAGAGTTCCATACGGACACACCCGCGCCCAAATACACGTTGTTATCCCGACTGTCCAGGGTGAGCACAGCACCTGTATGGCTATGGTTTTATTCAAGAGCTATGTTTTTAAAGTCAATACTGAAGAAATTATCATTTAAATGTCAATTATAAGCTAGAGGGATGCCTAACCATAAAGGAAATGTTATTAAATTTTATATTTTATTTTCATTTTTGTGTCTACATATATGTGTGGAATGTCCAAAGTGGACAGAAAAGGGCACCGGATTCCCTGGAGCAGTAACTATTAAATGACAAAAAATAAAACCTCTCTCTGCATTGTGTGTGTGTGTCCAAGTGCAGTTGTTTTTTTTTTTTTTTTCTTCGAGTCAGGGTTTCTCTGTGTAGCCCTGGCTGTTCTGGAACTCACTCTGTAGACCAGGCTGGCCTCCAACTCAGAGATCCTCCTGCCTCTGCTTCCCAAGTGCTGGGATTAAAGGCGTGTGCCACCACTGCCTGGCGTTTGTTTTGTTTTTGAGACAGGTCTCAGAATGTAGCTGTGGACTTGGAAACTTACTTCGCAGACTAGGCTGGCCTTGAACTGCCAGAGAACTACCTACCTCTACCTCATAAGTGCAGGGTTAAAGGCATGCGCCACTACTCCAGGCCCTAATAATTTGGTTTGTGATTCTGTTAGGACAAGTTCTTTTGAAGTAGTTCAGGATAGCCCCAAGCCCACTGTGGAATCCAGGTTAGCCTTGGGATCTCAATTCTTCTGCCTCTACTTTCGAGATTAAATGAAGATCACCACTCTATAAAACTGGTCAGCTGCATTTTATACAACTGAAGTGGAGAGTCCATTACTGGGCTCCTTATATACTGATATTAGTCATTCAATTAGATAGCTTAACACATGGGACTGCTCATTGCTTATGCAGAAGGATTAGCAGGTGTGTGTGTGTGTGTCTTCGTGTATGTGTGTTTGTGTGTTCACACGTATCTCTGCGCGTAGACAGCTTAGAAACAAAAAACAGGACAGGGCTAAGAACTTAGCATTGCAACATAGAGTTTACGTTTTGCAAACACCCGTCTGGAAACAGTTCCAAATACACAATTTGTATTGACACCTGGAAAATGGGGCTTACTAATCCTAGGAGATAACTGGAGATTATTAAAATAAGACAGCCAGGCTTGCCAGTAGCAGCTCTTGGAAGGCGAAGTAAAGCTGTGAGCTCTGGACCAGCCTGGACCACAAAATGAGACCCAATATAAACAAACAATAGCCGGGCAGTGGTGGCGCACGCCTTTAATCCCAGCACTTGGGAGGCAGAGGCAGGCGGATTTCTGAGTTGGAGGCCAGCCTGGTCTACAGAGTGAGTTCCAGGACAGCCAGGGCTATACAGAGAAACCCTGTCTTGAAAAACAAACAAACAAACAAAACAAACAAACAAACAAACAAAAAACCCAAACAAACAATAAAACGATGTTCTGAAATTCTAGTTATAAGAGTACTCCTTTTATTATTCCTGGCTCTCTAACAAAAACAAACAATCCCAATATGGGAACAGTGCCAATGTAGTCTGCAACTACAGGCCAACTAAGTAACGAATTGCTTAGAAATTTGAGTCTCGGTTTTATAGCAGTGTGGAAAATCGGATAAAGTAATATGCATTTTCTGATTCGTTATGGAGTTAGACTTTCTTTCTCTTGTCCTTGGAGGCACTAAGAAACGTTTAGTTCTGTTGTCAGAATTAAAAATAACTTAAAAACCCTTCAGTTTCTGCTTTCAGAGCCTGTTAAATTGTATAGTAATGGCCAGGGTGGGGGTGGGGTCAATGACTGCAATAAAAATCGTTGTAAATTCTAAAACTACAGCTTTCGGGATTAAAGGCAACTTTAGTCCAGTTTTAGGTGGTATAAGTGGAGGTCTTGTACAAATACATCGCTAATATTTAAGATAACAAACTAGTGGCTAAAACAGAGCTTTGAAGACCAAATTCTGGAGGGTACAACATTTGGAAGACAAGCTTCATGAAAGTTCTTCGGTAGGCTCTTCTCCCTTTGGTTTTTGGAAGGGTGCCTGTATATCACAAAACCACAGGCGTACTAACCCTGTTGCAGCGAGCAGCCCACTTCCCATTCCTTCGGGTAGAATTAGCTGTGTTTTGTGCACACCCAGTATCAGCCTGTTTGGATCCTAACATCTGTTCACACCCAGAACAGAACCCACTACAGACCACCACACCGATGTCTTCCTGGGGTGGGACTATAGTCAAAGTTTTCTGGAAGTGCTCCCCTCTGCCAGAGCAGAGTTCTGACACCCGGTTCCCATAGAGTTCGGGAAAGGTGGATGTTGCAGAGAAGTGTCTGAGCCCCTTGACCCAGGGAGAAGCAGGTCTACAGGACCTCGCCAGCAGGGGTCAGCGGCCGGAGGTCAGTGAGGGAGGGCGGCATGCAGCGCGGGGAGAAGCCCACAGGCTACCGCCCTCTCCCCCCGGCCGCGCAGTGCCGACCTTCCCAATCCCGCCCCGGCATCTGCTCACCCTGCAGCCTCTACGGAACGCAGCTGCCATGTTGACTCCTCGCTCTGCAGGCTCTGACCACCACGGTGCAGCGGGCAGAGATGACGAGGGTCCCGCCCGCAGGGGGCGTGGCCTGGAGGGCGGAGAGGGGCGGGTCTTAGACGCAGGGCAGGGGTAAGAGGATCAAAGTCTGGAGACCTTGGAGGCGTGGCCTGGAGAGTCCCTTCTCACCGGGACAGGGTCTGGGCTCCCAGACTGACGTCAGCTGAAAGACAGGGGATTGACAGGTCCAAGCAGAAGATCTTGGGCGTGGTCATTGCAGATTCAGGGGATGTGGCCTGGGAGGCGGGGTTAGATGAGGGAGAGTCTCCGGATCCGGACGAGGGCCAGAAGAGGGAGGGGCCTGAAGGCCCTTGGCGCCTGCGCCCTGCCCTCGACCTTGCGGGAGTCTGGACTGCTCGGCTTGGCCAGGGTAGAAGGCTGCCTGCCCGGTGTCACCCGAGCTCAAAGGTCGCATCCTCTCCGGAGGGCTGTCCGGGAGAGCTGGACCCGAATCCAGGTCAGAGGGCGCAGGCAGGTGTTTTCTGCAGTTAGTTGTGACCTTTACTCGGAGGGTCAGATCCTTTATGGCTCCAGTGTACACTGGAGCGGCAAACACTGGGCTAGAGCAAAAGGTTGTCTGTACATCTTAAACTTTAAATAGGAATTTAACTGCTTGTGTAGCCGGGCGACTGAGAAGTCTCAGTGCCAGGAGACTGAGAAGGAAGATTACTGCGAGTTTGAGGCCAGCCAGAGCCAAGTAGCAAGACCTAAACAAACTAAAGCACAATTGTCTATTAACTCTATTTTTCTGAACGTTTTCAAGGCTACTTATTATCCACTCATGTAGACGTGGAAAGCGTCCCGGGGAGCACAAGCTGAGCCTATCCAGTAGCTCCCCAGCCAGTGAACATTGAGAGTAAACATTTTGCTCATGAGTTTGCCAATTTTGCTTAAAGTCTCAATGTCTTCTGACAGACCTCATGTCTGAGGTGGTAGCTGTGGTGTTATAAAGATGAGAGATGATAAAACTTCTCAGTGTTGGGTACCGCAGTTGCCAAAGCTTAAGTGAAATATGCTGTCAGAGTCTTCTTGCTCTCTGCTTCAAGCAGCGGGGAGACAGGAACTTATTTATGAGCCACTAATGAGCAATGAAAAATTCTCATCTTCTTTCTGCCTTGCCTGTAGCATTGTCAGGCACACAAAAGCCTGGAAAAGGTATGTAGATTCCACTGTGAGATAAATGCTCACATCTATAAGATTAATCTTTCAACAACAACAAGAATAGCAACAGTCTTTCCTGAGACATAGTCTTTAATGGTTGTAAGAGAACATTCCAGAAAAAAAAGTGTCCTCCTTTGAATGATCTGCTAGTCTGATGAGCTGTCTAGACCTCTGATTGTGGAATGTTCCAGGTCCACAATCAACATTATCTTGGCCATTTTTAGCCTCCTTAGCAGCCATTTATTGCCCTCCTCTATGTGTAAGATAACAGCTTTGGGACCATTAGGTAAATCCTTTAGAATATTCAGGGACACACCTACCCCGCCCCCAACCAGAAGGCAAATGTTGTCAGATAGCATTTGAGGCCTATGGATTTTTTTCCCCTGTAACATTTACACTAGTGTATTTGAAAAGTACGTTTCCATTAAACATCTTAATATTGCTACTTCATTGGAACAGAGACTTTGGGGTAACCCGGATAGATGTTTTAGAAAGCGTGTCTCTCTGTCACTGGTACAGTATAGTATGCTCCTCACCTCACATTCATCCTCGGAAGGGGTAACATGGGTTAGGTATCTTACAGTATTTGATTATCAGGCTTGTGTAGAGTTAAGGAGTTGGACCCCAAATTTAAAGGGACAGCTGCAAATGAAGGTAGCAGACTTTTATCCTTCTTAGTAATCTTTTTTTTTTCTTTTTTTAAAAAAAGATGTTTATTTCATGTATGTGGGTACACTGTCACTGTCTTCAGACACACCAGGCCTGGACTACAAAGTAAGTTTAAGGCAAATCTGTGCCACTTGACAAGACCTGTGGGTCAAAAGTAAAAATTGCAAGACAGGCTGGAAACATAGCTCATTGTGTAAGACTCTGGGGAGTTCTAACTTACTGAAGACCCTCCGAATGGACATACGGAGTCAGGGATTGATGCAAAATGCAAGAGAAATTTATTGACTCATCAGCATGCTGAGGTCGTTCTACATACCAAGATGGGAGGGCAACCTTGTAGAGCCCGTTCAGGGACCTTATATAGGATTTTAGATCAGCCGCCGCCATTAGGTACAATGTGATTGGCAGAACAGTGTGACTTTTAAACTGATTGATCTTTAGGGACTGAGGTAGCAAGGGCTCAATCAGCTCCTCCCTTCCAGCCTTTCTAACCATTTTTCTTCCATGTGCTCAGAGGGGGGGAGGGGACCCTGGTAGAATATCTCAAAGTTCCCGAGCTGACCTCTCAATTGGTAGAGTGCTTACTGAAAGACCCCCGCGGTGGGGAGACCCTCACTCAAGCCTCGGGATAGTATGACCCCCCAAGAACTCAGGAGAGACCGATCTTGCTGCAATCACATGAGGTGTATTTGGGACCAGTGCACTGGGGCCGAGCTCATAACCCACGCAGGGGCAGAGGAGCTCGACCCTGAGCAACTGAAGTCAGGGGTATTTAAAGGGAAAAAACACAAAGCAAGGGGGGTGAAGTAAGGGGTTGAGGAAGTAAGGGGCTGAGGTGAAAAACATGTGTCATGGAAAAATACAGAATGTCTTCAGACAATCATAAGGTAAGGCAGTTACAAAATCATTCTTGCAATTATTCTAAATTAATCATAAGATGGTTAAGCCATAATGTAGCGGTGTTTTACAGTTAGCCAGTTCCTGAAACAGGGTGTCTTGGCCCAGTGACCAGGCCAGGGTCATTCATTTCTTTGAACTATAGTGTGATCAGGTGGGGCTTGGTCAGGCACATATTTTTCATTCCTATTTTTATTTCAGGCTCTAAACTGTCTAGGGGTTGCTAAGGGGACAAATGATGGTTGGGGTCTTTCACTTACCTAAATGAACATAGGCCTAGGTTAGTTCCCAGAAACGCTTAAAGGAAAGAAAGAAAAGAGAACTGACTGTACTTCTCTCAGACCTTTGTGGTTTCTTTCAGTCAGCCTGCCAGTGAAAACCCAGGCTCACATTCGGTAGTGCTGCCATTTATAGAGCAAAAGTCACACTTGAAATTGTTGGCTGTACTTTGAGCACTAGATCTAGCCATTTGGCTCTAATCCCTGGGTACTTAGTGATTTTTTTCCTCTGCCTCCACCTCTGCCTTCTCTTCTTTTCCTTTTACCAAGCATAACATCCTGAGTTTGACCCCCATTGCCCCACTTAGGTGTGAGGGATATACACTCCTTTTTAGTTGGGCTTCTGAATGTGATCACCAGGAAACCACACGCTGGTGTTTGCTCCTTTGTTTTATTTTTGTTTGGTGATAGTGTACAATGCAGCCAAGCCTGGCTCTGAGCCACTCACTGATCGGCAGTCTCTGCCTCCTACCTGTTAGGACTGTAGGCACTCACTACCTACATGCCTAGTTTCTCTCTCTCTCTCAGAATTATTTATTTATTTATTTATTTATTTATTTATTTATTTATTTATTTATGTATATGCATACACTGTAGCTGTCTTCAAACATAACAGAAAAGGGCATCAGATCAATTACAGATAATTGTAAACCACCATGTGGTTGCTGGGAATTGAACTTAGGACCTCTGGAAAAGCAGTCAGTGCTCCTAACTGCTAACCCATCTCTCCAGCCCCCTATTCCTTTACATTTATTTAACATTTATTTTATTTGCATTGGTGTGAGAGTGTCAGATCCTCTGAAACTGGAGTTACACACAGTTGTGAGCTGCAATGTAGTGACCAAGCCTGCTCAGTCAGTCAACAGGTTCTCCAGCGAAGAAGTGAGGATTGAAAAGAAAGAGGCAAGTAGACAGTACTGCAGCATGGCCTCAGTCAATTCTGAGACTGAAGGTGGGTTTTTTTTTTTTTTTTTTTATTTCCCAATCTGCTTTGATACCATTTTAATTACATGCAAGCAATAAGGTCAATTCTAGGTTGAGGAACAAGCAATACAACAAACACAAATAGTCAAGGAACAAACAAGGCAGTAAACAAACTCCTGTAATCACCCCTGTGATCACTGTTTCTAAAGGCTTATCAAGATGACCAAAATATCTGAGCCTACTCCCCTGACCTAGCCCAATGTCATATTCATGCTTGAAGTGTACTTCTTTGTTCTAGACTAAAATCAGATTCCTGCCTGAACTTACTTCCCTGTTCTAGCCTAAAATTACATTCCTGCCTAAACTTACTTCCTGGTCCTTGGCCTAATGTCAGATTCCTGCCTGAAGCCTGTTTCTTTCTTTCTTTTTTTTTTTTTTTTTTAAATCACAAGCAGACACTCAAAAGCTTTAATTTAGATTTGTCAGGTATATCACAAATATAGATTACAACTAGATCCTGTAACCCAGTCTAGATTTGAACTTATTAGGGCTATAATCTTTACAGAGAATGTGGGAACAAAAAAATATATGTGGTTTATTTATATAATATAGTCCTGGGGAAACCTGTTGGACCTCAAAAGGGAGTACCATGCTGAAATTAATTTCTCAAATCTAGACGTATCCTGTCCAAAAAAAAAAAAAAAATGTATTTACTAGACAGAATAAGTAGGCAGAAAAGCTAGTCCAGCTTCTAACGGATGAGGCCCTAATACAGACAAAATTTCACCAAGCTGCACGTAGTTAAAGGGCCTCGCCAGGCAGTGTGGCGCAGGCCTTTAATCCCAGCACTCGGGAGGCAGAGGCAGGTGGATTTCTGAGTTCGAGGCCAGCCCGGTCTACAGAGTGAGTTCCAGGACAGCCAGGGCTACACAGAGAAACCCTGTCTCGAAAAACAAAAAAAAAACCAAACAAAACAAAAGGCCTCAAAGCCTTTAACAAATAAATCTTCAGCAGGCACCTGTGCAGATCCTCTTTTTTCCTCAATCAACAAGTTACTTGGAATCATTCATCGGTTCAAGAGCAAGAACAGCCAGAGAGGAACGCCTCGAAGCCTGTTTCTTTGTCCTTGACCAAATGCCAGGTTCTTGCCAAGCAGCCCCAAAAGGCTCTCCACAGTGTGGGTACTGGGAATTGAACCTGGGTTCTCTGGAAGAGCAGTCAGTGCTCTTTACTGCTGAGCCATCTCTCTGGTTCCTTGATTCTCTTTTTAAAACCCTTTGCAGGAACAGAAATTAGAAATAATCAGTTCCCCCAAGTAAGATTAAAATATGAATTCAGAGCTCAATTTGGACCAAGCTGGATGAAAGAGCTGAGACGCCATTGGGTAAGAAAACAGAAATCTCAAAAGCCAGAAAACAAACACATTAAAGTGTGTGTGTGTTTGGGGGGGGGGTTTCCTTGGGTTCTGGAAATGAAGGAAGGAAGAGAGTGCTTAGCAAATGCCACCTGCACATAGTAAGGACCTTCAGGGGTTAAAGACTAGAACACATCTAGAACTGGAGAGAAAGAGCTAGACTTTGGAAAGAGCTCAGAGACCTGAAGAGCCAGGGGTAGCAGACACGTATAATCCCACCGCTCTGAAGGAAAGATGATCAGACATTCAAGGTCATCCTCAATTCATGGCAAATTTGAGGCTAGCTTGGGCTCCACATGACCCTATCTCCACCCCTCTGCTCCAAAAATGAGCAGACTATCAAATTAAACTTAGCAAATAAGATGTCTATGACTAATAGTATTTACCACAATAATACAGAATTGATTGAATATGTCCAAGTACATGAATGTAACCACATCTACATTATCAGATTAAAGGTACTTTAATATTCATCTACAGAACATCGATCAAGTGACCCATGAAAGCTAATACTCAAATCTTAGCAGCTAGGGAAACAAATACATTTCCCTACCACACCCAAAAACCCATAGCAAATGTGAAACAATGTTGCAACTGAAGCATTGCTATTTGATGAGGGTTGAGCCTATCCCATTCTGTCAAATCCTGTCTCCCAGCTGCTTGAAGCAGAGAGCAAGAAGACTCTGACAGCATATTTCACTTAAGCTTTGGCAACTGCGGTACCCAACACTGAGAAGTTTTATCACCTCTCATCTTTATAACACCACAGCTACCACCTCAGACATGAGGTCTGTCGGAAGACATTGAGACTTTAAGCAAAATTGGCAAACTCATGAGCAAAATGTTTACTCTCAATGTTCACTGGCTGGGGAGCTATTGGATAGGCTCAGCTTGCACTCCCCGATCCCCAGGACGCTTTCCACGTCTACATGAGTGGGATAATAAGTAGCCTTGAAAACATTCAGAAAAATAGAGTTAATAGACAATTGTGCTTTGGTTTGTTTAGGTCTTGCTATTTGGCTCTGGCTGGCCACTGTGTCAGCCACTGAATTAGACATCACTTTCAAACAGATGCTTTCTTCTTTAAACTACCTTTACCTTCATCATTTGGGATTAAAGGTGTGTACTAAGAGCGTGTAGAGGGATTAAATGTGTGTGCTAAGGCTGAGCCACACCACAGCAAGAAGCAGGCTTTTATGGCAAACAACACAATCTCGGGGTTCACAGTGTAATCAAATATCCTGCAATTCACCTGTTAATTCTGTTTGGGTTTGAGGACTATGTAATGTAGTAGGAGGTAGTAATAAGGAACGTAGGAATCAGAAATAAAGAAGGGCGCCGGGCAGTGGTAGCACACGCCTTTAATCCCAGCACTTGGGAGGCAGAGGCAGGCGGATTTCTGAGTTCGAGGCCAGCCTGGTCTACAGAGTGAGTTCCAGGACAGCCAGGACTATACAGAGAAACCCTGTCTCGAAAAACCAAAAAAAAAAAAGAAAGAAAGAAAGAAAGAAAGAAAGAAAGAAAGAAAGAAAGAAAGAAAGGCGGGCATAGGATATAGTGCCGTTGGTAGAGTGCCCGCTTCACTGTACAGGAGTCTCTGAGTCCAATCCTTGGCACTGCAAAACTGTCCCGACCCGCAGGACCTGGTTATTCGTGGGTCGAGGTGAATCCCAACCTTTAATAGAAATGGGCGAGAGAAAGAAAGGAGCGAGACCAAGCAGATTCTTGTCAAGGTCTGTTTTAATTCTTAGAAAGCTACCGTTTATAAAGAGTGAAGGAAAGAGGGTAGGGGAAGGGGTAATTCAATAACCGGCTTGAGCAATGGGTGACGTCTGCAGATGGAATCTTGTATGGTTGGTCTTATCTTGCACGTCCTGTGTTAAACCCTATCT
>CM052704.1:122249308-122331410 GCA_028551405.1 Uromys caudimaculatus
GATGGAATCTTGTATGGTTGGTCTTATCTTGCACATCCTGTGTTAAACCCTATCTTGGGATTCCCAAGCTACCTGCGTAAGCACTATCTTGGCGCAAAAGGTCAGGCTCTTGCACAATGGGCGAGGTCAGAGGCCAAGCCCTGGCTCCCAACACAAAACTGGCTATTGTAGCGCATACTTGTAATCTCATTATCTGGAGGGTTGAGGCAGGAGGATATCAAGTTCAAAGACAGGTTAGAAAGGTCGAAGTTGGTGACGTGCCTGCCGCACCAGCACGAGAACATGAGGTTGGATCCTAGAGGTGGGAGGATCTCTGGAGCTCGCAAGCCAAAATGGGGCTATCCGTAACGGGTGGATTCAGGGGCTATCCGTCTCAAAGGATGGGGTAGTTGTGGAAAACAGATACCAACCTCTGGCCTTCAGACACATGTGCACACATGCACACGGGCAAAGAAGGCCAAAGCCATAATTATCCTCAGCTACGTAGCAAGTGTGGTGGTTTGAATATGCTTGGCACATGGGAAGGGGCACAGTTAGGAGGCGTGGCCTTGTTAGAGGACGTGTATCCATGAGGGGGTGGTACGTTTGGAGTCCTATGCTCAAGCTCCACCCAGTGTGGAAGAGAGTCTCTTCCTGGCTGTCTTCAAGAACTCTCAGCTCTTCCACCAACAAGTCTGCCTGCATGCTGCCACAATGATAATGGATTGAGACTCTTAAACTGTTAGCCAGCCCCCAACTAAATAGTTGCCTTTATAAACTGCCGCTCCTGGGCATATACCCAAAAGATGGTCCACCATCCCACAAAGACACTTGCTCAACTATGATCATAGCAGCTTTAAACTGGAGACAACCTAGATGTTCCTCAACTGAAGAATGGATAAAGAAAATGTGGTACATCTACACAATGGAATACTACACGGCCATGAAAAACAAAGATGTCATGGCTTTTGCAGGCAAATGGATTGCTATTGAGAATATCATCCTGAGTGAGGTAACCCAGTCCCAAAAGGACATGCATAGTATGTACTCATAAGTGGATATTAGCCATAAAATACAGGATACCCATGGTACATCCCACAGACCCAAAGAAGCTAAACAAGAAGGAAAGTACAAGGCAGGATGCTCGAATCTCACTTAGAAAGGGGAATAAATTGGTCATAGAAGTCAGAAGGAGGGAGTGAACTGGGTGAGAGGGGAGTGGGAAGGTTTGAGACAGGTATGGGGTGGAACAGGGGGGATGGCCAGATGGCCATGAGAATGAATGGAAGTCTGCAACTGACAGGTGGGGGCAGGTGGGGGGCATCTCCAGGAAAAGACAGAGACCTGGGATAGGGGAGGTGTCTAAGGATCAATGGGGGTGTCCTCAGCTGTGACTCACAGCATTGGGGATATAGAGCCTGGGGAGGCTGTTTCCTGTGACCAGGCAGGAACCTCAGTGGAGCAATAGGGACACCAACCCACCCACAAAACTTTCAACCCAAACTTTATCCTGTCTACAAGAAATGCAGGCACAGGAGATAGAGCAGAGATGAGGGAATAGCTAACCAATAACGGGCCCAACTTGAAACCATCCCATGGGCAAGTACCAATCCCTGACACTATTAATGATACTGTTATGCTTGCAAACAGAAGTCTAGCATGGCTGTCCTCTGAGAGGCTTCACCCAGCAGCTGACTCAGACAGATGCAGACACCCACAGCTAAACAGTGGATGGGCTTGGGGACTCTTTTTTTGTTTTTGTTTTTGTTTTTGTTTTTGTTTTTCGAGACAGGGTTTCTCTGTGTAACCCTGGCTGTCCTGGAACTCACTCTGTAGACCAGGCTGGCCTCGAACTCAGAAAACCACCTGCCTCTGCTTCCCAAGTGCTGGGATTAAAGGCGTGTGCCACCACTGCCCGGCTTGGGGACTCTTAAGAAGAATAGGAGGAAGGATTGTGGGCCTCTAAGCAGATAGGAACTCCACAGGAAGACCAACACAGTCAACTAACTTGAAACCTTGGGGGTCTCAGAGACTGAACCACAAACCAAAGAGCATACAAAGAGCAGGCTGGACCTAGGCCTCCTGCACATATGTAGCAGATGCGCAGCTTGGCCTCGATATGGGTTCCAAACAACTGGAGCCGGGGCTATCCCAAAAGCTGTTGCCTGTATGTGGGATATGTTCTAGCTGGGCTGCCTTGTCTGGCCTCAGTGGAAGAGGATGCCAGGGTGAGGGGACACTGAAGGGAGCCCCCACCTGCTCAGAGGAGAAGGCGAGGGCAGATGGGGGAGGGATTGTTGGAGGGGGTGACTGGGAAGGAGGCAGTGAGATGCAAAGTGAGAAGTAATAATAATAATCAGCAGCAGCAGCCGGGCAGTGGTGGCCACGCCTTTAATCCCAGCACTCGGGAGGCAGAGGCAGGCAGATTTCTGAGTTCGAGGCCAGCCTGGTCTACAGAGTGAGTTCCAGGACAGCCAGGGCTACACAGAGAAACCCTGTCTCGAAAAACAAACAAACAAACAAAGAAACAAACAACAACAAAAAATTCATCATCATCATCATCACCATCACCTTCATCACCATCGTCATCATCAGAGTATGAAGGAAATGTGGCCCTGGTCATGGTGTCTCATCACAGCAATGGAAACTCTAATTAAGGCAAGCTCTCATTGCACACTGATGAAGTGTTTCCCCACTTTAGAACAGATTAATAGAATTTATTAATTTGTAGAGGGAAATAAGTAGTCTATCGAAGAAAGTCCCCAAATTTGCAGAGCTGCCAATGTTAACTTCTGTTTAGTTTTTTTTTTGTTTTTTTTTTTTTTTTTGTTTTTTTGTAGATTGGTTTATTTATTATGTATACAACATTCTGCCTGCAGGCCAGAAGAGAGCACCAGATCTCATTGTAGATGGTTATGAACCACCATGTGGTTGCTGGGAATTGAACTCCGGAAGAGCAGCCAGTGCTCTTAACCTCTGAGCTATCTCTCCAGCCCCCCAGTGTTAACTTCTAAGCCAAGTGTGCTGGTGCCTGGATATTATCCTAGCTCACAACAGGGCCACAAAGTTTGAGGGTTGCCTGGGTTACATAGTGAGACCTTGTCTCAAAAAGTGAAAAAGAACAACAAAACAACAAACCCAAACAATTTGCTAACCCTTTGGCTTTCTTGGCTTTCTGGTGTTGTTCCACACAGATGGTTTATAAACTGTGTGCTTGAGTTTGTTCTTAACCCAGACATTTAAATCTAATCCCAGCGTGCTTGCCGGAAGTAGAACCTTTGGAAGCTGATTGTCCTGAGGGTGGGGCCCTGACAAGTGCAGTGAGTGGCCTCACTGCAGAGGCCAACACCTGCCTGGTCCTTTCTGCCTTCAGAGGACACTATGAGAGACAGCAGCCTGAAGCCAGGACAGGGACTCTCACCAGAAGTCAGCCACACTGACTGCCTGATTTTGCAATTACAGCTCACAGCACTGAGGGAAGTGCATGCTTCCCACCATGACGATAATGGCCTGACCCTCTGAAACTGTAAGCCAGTCCTAACTAAATAAGAGCTGCCTTGGTCATGGTGTCTCTTCACAGCAATGGAAACCCTAACTAAGATAGAAATTGTTACCAGAGACTGTGGTATTGCTGTGATAGGCCTGACCATGTTTTTGTTTGGAGGAATGTGGATTTTGGGACTTTGGATTTGGGAAGCAGTGGAATGCTTTAAGTGGGGCTTAATGGACCATCCTAGTAGGAACATGGAAGGCAGTGCTGAGGGTGATTTGTAGGCTTAGATTTTTCTTTTTTTGAGACAGGGTTTCTCTGTGTAGCCCTGGCTGTCTTGGAACTCACTCTGTAGACCAGGCTGGCCTCGAACTCAGAAATCCACCTGCCTCTGCCTCCCGAGTGCTGGGATTAAAGGTGTGCGCCACCACTGTCTGGCTTTTAAACCTACTTTTAATAGGGGTTCTCGATTGCTTTGACCCCCACTTCTAGCCCACCGTCCAAAGGTAGAGGAGAAAAGATGGTAAATAGGACAAGGGGATGTGGACTTGTGTAGAAGTAGTTCCTTGGGGCGATTCCAACCTCTGTCAGGATACCATACACAATCAGCAGCGGTGGCATGATCCAGCAGAAACAGCCAGGCCGCCCCTGAATTGGTATGAGTCAATGGAATCAACCAGAACCAGCTGGGATGCCAGGAGTTCTTTGCCATGGCTCTCTCAACAAAGTGAAGAACAGAGACGTGAGACCAGCAAAGCATTGCAAAACTAGCTATGCAAGCATGTCTTCACTGTCTGTTGAGTCCTGTTTATACTTTTTCCAAACATCATGTGTCCTCCCATAGGTCTTGTATTAGTCAGGGCTTTCTAGAGTCACAGAACTTAGTAGTCTCAATATAGTAACAGTAGTCAAACTCCCCAGCAATGGTCAGCAGTAGCTGTGAATGAAAACCCGAGGATCTAGCAGTCGCTTAGTCCCACAAGGCTCGCAGGCGAAGAAGATTGAATCTTCCTCCTTCCAATGTCCTTATGTAGATCTCCAGCAGCAGGTGAGTTGTGGCCCAGAGTAGAGGTGTTCGTACCACCACACCTGAAACTTGTGTCTTCCAGACGCAAGATCTAGATCACAGGTGAGCCTTCTAATTCTGGATTGTAATTCACTCCAGATATAGTCAAGTTTACAATCAGAAATAGCCACTACAGGTCGTGCCTCAGCAAAACACCATGTAAATCTGCATCACATGACACTACCAGAAACTTCCATTTCAATGATTTGAACTCTGCAGACCTGGCCCAAGAGGTTTCAGTGGAGAAGAATTTTTTTTTTTATTATTTTTTTATTTTTTTCGAGACAGGGTTTCTCTGTGTAGCCCTGGCTGTCCTGGAACTCACTCTGTAGACCAGGCTGGCCTCGAACTCAGAAATCCACCTGCCTCTGCCTCCCAAGTGCTGGGATTAAAGGCGTGCGCCACCACTGCCCGGCAGAGAAGAATTTTAGTATGTAGGTGGCCTAGAGACTGTTCTTGTGATATTTTGGTGAAGAATGTAAATGCCTTTTCTCTTTGTCTGAAGAGACTGAGATTAATTGCATTGGCAAAGGAAGTCTCAAAAAAGCTCCGTTTAGACTTTATCCTGTGGCTCATTCTTATGAGGAGCGTTTTGATTGGCATAGCAAGCTTAGAAAGGAAAATAATGCAGAATGTGTGGTTCAAATATTAAAGGGGCACCAGGAAGTTCCACGGAGCTAAAACCGTGGGACACCAGGAAGCCGGATGGAGCTAAAGCCGGGCTTTGAGAAGATAAACAGATTAAGGGAGTGGTGACCTTGGGGCGAGATCCCACCCAGCTAAGCTTATTGTTTACTATAAGCCAGCCCCAATTAAATGCTTTCAGTATAAGAGTTGCCTTGGTCATGGCGTCTCTTCACAGCAATGAAACCCTAACTAAGACAGCAAGTTTGAAGTCAGCTTGGACTAAGTGATTTAGTGTGAGGGACCCTAAGGACTTTTCCAGTCCCACCCCCTCCTTACAGCTTCTCCCTCCTGTGTGGGGTCAAGGCTAGGCCAAGTTCCATTCTCCACCCACAGGAACATTCTTGAGTAAAAAATTCTCAAAATGTACAGACTGATAGTCACCTGACCCTCTGGCAAGTCCCAGGTAGAGTTCAAATGCTTGTCATGCTTGCTAGGCAGTAGATTTAAAAGTTAATATGCTTAGCCAATCAGTTTGAACTGTAACCTGTGCCCCTAAAATGTATAAAAAATGCTTGTAATACTCATTGGGGGCCACCTTCTAGTAACTTGCCTTGGGGGATTAATTGAAGGTCGACCCTGACACGCCGGAGAATAAACCTCTTGCTTTTGGATCGATTCGGGTCTTGGTGTCTCACTTGGGGCGTCTCGAAGTGAGCACCACTGACTGAGGATTGGGGCCTTACAAGTGCTTGTTCAGCATGCACAAGGCTAGAGAGAGAGAGAGAGAGAGAGAGAGAGAGAGAGAGAGGAGAGAGGGGAGGAAGGGAATTAATTGTAGATGATGTCTATATAAAAGAATATAAACAATTATTGATCACTTTTTATTATTAAATGTAAGGTATTTAATATTGATACATGAAAATTAGTATTTTGGCCTGTGGGTTTTTTTGAAACAGGATTGCGCTACTTGTGCACACAGACGCGCGCGCGCGCACACACACACACAGGCGCACACACACACATCTGCAAGGGTGGTTTTAAGTGTGCTCTCCCCTTGCCTCAGTCTCTTACACACTGAAATTCTGGACATATGGAACCATAGGCAATACAGCATTGTTTTTTATTTTAAGATTTATTTTATTTTTAATTATGTGTATATGTCTGTGTGTCTGTGTTGAGTTATCTATATAATAGTGCAGTACCAATAAAGTCAAGAAAAGGATGTAGGATTCATTGAAGCCAGAGTTATAGGCAGTGATGAGCTGCCTGGTGTGGGTCCTGGGAACTGAACTTGGGTCCTCTGCAAGAAGAGCTTGCCCTCTCAATGATTGAGCCACTTCTCCCCCCTCCCCCTTCACCACATAGCTTTTATTTTTTTTTTAATTTTTTTAAATTTTATTTATTCGTTTAATTATTATATGTAAGTACACTGTAGCTGTCTTCAGACACCCCAGAAGAGGGCATCAGATCTCATTACGGATGGTTGTGAGCCACCATGTGGTTGCTGGGATTTGAACTCATGACCTTCGGAAGGGCAGTTGGAGCTCTTAACCACTGAGCCATCTCTCCAGCCCCACCATATAGCTTTTTATTCAGGCAAGAATCTTCCTGGTTGGAAGGGTGAATCTTACAGTTCCCTAAGAACTCCAGCTGTGAGTTCCTTTATTACTGAAGATGTCGGAGCATTCTACCATGAGGAAAATAAATCACATGGATGTTTTTATTTTAACATTTAGAGAATGAACATTTGGCAAGAAAAATTATAACCTAACCAGAAAATGACAGTCTGGACAGTTAAAGTCTGTGGACGTGGGTACCCAAATGTCCATTTTTAAACACTTAGATGGTTCCTGAGATCATTAGAGCTTCCTCTGGACGTTATGACTTGTAATGACGGCAAAGCTTTGACACAAGTTGAACCTCTTGGCTGAAATCTCACCAATGTTTGTGTAACGTTTGGTGAGATTTGTCCTGCTGTTGTGGTTTCAATCTGAAGTAGCCCATGCGGCCTCATGGTTTGAGTGCTGCTTTCCCAGCTGGTAGTACTAATTTGGGAAGTTAGAGTTTGGGTCCTTAGAGGGTGGGGCCAGGCAGGCAGAAGTAGGTCAGTAGGCCAGACAGGCAGAAGGAAGTCACTAGGGGCAGGCCTGTGAAGGTTGTACACAGCCCCTGGTCCTCCCTTGCTCCTTGACTTCTGGTCCTGCATGTGAATATTCTCCATCACATGCTCCTGCTCTTGGTTGCCATGACTGAGCTGTTCTGCCAAGCCCTCCCCACCAAGATGGACTGAACTGCCCTGAAACCATGATCTAAGGTAAATTTTCCCTTCTTCAAGTTGTCTTTGCCAGCATATTTTGTCACACATTGTGTCACATATTTTGACACAAAAATTACTCCTGCACCTGTCATTGTGGCTTTCTCATGTGACAGGAGCATTAAGTTGCCTTCTTTGAAATATAGGTGGGCTGTGGATGTAGCTGTTGGCAGAGCATTTGCATCGCGTATGCAAGGCTCTGAGTTCAGACCCAAGTATGCTAAGGAGTGCAGGCATTTGATCTCAGTACCTGGGAAACTGAGGCAGGACATCAGTTGTGTGTGTGTGTGTGTGTGTGTGTGTGTGTGTGTGTGTGTGTGTGTGTGTGTGGATCTGAGTCGGTATTCATGTGCATGTAGGTGTATTTGCCCCAATAGGCTAGAGGTTGACATCAGGTGTCTTCCCTAATTTGCCCTCCACCTTATGTTTGGGGACAGGGTCCTTCACTGAGTGTAGAGCTCACTGACTAAGCTAGACTAGCTGGCCAGTGAGTTCCAGGGTTCCTCTTGTCCTTGCCCCACCCCCAACACCAGAATTATAGACACAAACCAGTGCGCTTCTGCTTTTCATTTGGGCGCCAGGGATCCAAGCTTAGGCCCTCATGGTTACATGGCAAAGACTATTGACTGAACCATCTCCCCAGACTGCAAGAAGTGTAAGTTTGAGGCCAGCCTGGGCTTTATAGCAAGACTTTGTTTCGAGACTAAACAACAGAACAAAACCAAACCAGAACATTTTATTGGATGTGTCTTTCCCCAGACACCTGCTACTAACCATATTGAACAACTAGACTTTGATAATTTTGACACTCATTAAGCAACTGATATTCAGCACCTGGTGTAATTCCTCTAAGGTTTAGTCACACTGGTGACTTCCATAAGCATGTTGAACCCGAGAAAAGCCAAGCATTTTCAGTGTATGGAGATAAACTGTTATGAAATCACACTTTGATTCTTCTTGTTGTGTGTACATAAGCAGTTGTCAGATTATACAGCATCCCCAACACACACACACACACACACACACACACACACACACACACACACACACACACACACACACACCTGACAAGCTGGTTGCCTCTACTTAATCCCTTAGCCAGGGACTCTCTTCTAAGGATTTCAGAGAGATGGTATTGTCCTTCCAGCAAAGGTCACTGTATCGATGCAGAAATTATTGCATGTGCCCAGTTGTCATAGTGGAGATCCTCCTGCCTCCGCCTCCCCAGTGGCCAGGACGACAGGCATGCGCCACCATGACTGGTACTTTTTTTTTTTTTTTTTCAAGACAGGGTTTCTCTGTGTAGCCCTGGCTGTCCTGGAACTCACTCTGTAGACCAGGCTGGTCTCGAACTCAGAAATCCACCTGCCTCTGCCTCCCAAGCGCTGGGATTAAAGGCATGCGCCACCACTGCCCGGCATGACTGGTACTTTTTAAGTTCTCTAGATGTCTCCATGATCCCTTCTCTTGGAGGAAGTGATGGCAAGGCCGACTGGCTGCTACTAGCTACTCACAGGATTTGATAGCAAGCATGCCCTATAGTCCTGTGAAATCCATCCGACGGGAGTTACAGAAGGTTATGAGCCACCACATGGATGTTGAAGGTCAAATCCAGGTCCTCGGGGCTGGAGAGATGGCTCAGCGGTTAAGAGCACTGACTGCTCTTCCGAAGGTCCTGAGTTCAAATCCCAGCAACCACATGGTGGCTAACAACCATCTGTAATCAGGTCTGATGCCCTCTTCTGGGGTGTCTGAAGATAGCTACAGTGTACTTACATATAATAAATAAAAAAAAAAATAAAAAAAAAATTCAGGTCCTCTGCAGGAGCAAGTGAGTGCCACTAACTACTGACCATCTCTCCAGCTGTTGACCCCTGATCATCTCTGCAGCCTCCATTTCAGCCTTCCTTAATATTTTATGGATGACAGAAAGGGACCTCCATACCCTGACTCCATGTGATTTTTTCAGTCTTCTATATATTTCTCTTCTGTGTCTTGTTTTTTTCCATTACCCCAGTAGCTTGCTGCAATCTGACCTTTCTGTGAGTAATATCCAGCCTCTTAGATTTCCATCTGATTATTATCATTTAAGAGGCAGTTCAAAAATCACCTTTGGCAGAATTCTTGAAGCTGCTTGCCAAATTAAGTAATTTTCTCTCCTGTGATTACTGTATGAACCTCTTATGACTAAGTCCCAGCGAAGAAGCTACAGTACTCTATGGCTCCGCCCCTGCATAGGCTTACACTAGGAAGCATAATGAAATACAATCAAAACACAGGCCTAAGGTGAATTTCAGTCTTTTCCTTAAAATTCTGCAAGCAGACTGCAGCAATTCTGTTCATAACCTTTATCTAATTATTCAAGATGCATTAAATCCTGACCCCTATGAAATGAATTTGTTTGTCTGTTTATGACAATGGGGATGAACCTCAGGCCTTGTGTGTGCTAGACACTCTCCCTTCTGCTGAGTGACATTGCCAACTGTTTGTTACTTTGTTTTTGTTACTTGTTTTTTTGAGATGGTCTTATTATGTAGCTCTGGCTGGTCTGGGCCAAGATGGCCTCCAAAGCACAGAGATCCACCAATCTGCCTCCCAACTGTTGGGACTAAAGGTGTGTGCTGCCATGCCCAGCCCTCTTGTTAGCTTTGTTTTGAAGTAGGGCCTCGAAAAGTTGCCTAGGCTGGCTTTGAACTTGAGATCTCCTGCCTCAGCCTCTTCAATCTGGAATCTGGGATTAAGACCCAGCCACATTGCAATGTCTTTTTATTCCTTACTAAGAGAAGAAAGGCTACAGGTGACATTCTTCATTACTTGACTTTCTTATTTTTCCTGTTATACTGCCTTCTTCTCTTTCATTAATTTTTAATTCCTTTCCATTTTTTTCTTTTGCACCATGGTCTCTCTCTGTAGCCTGGGCTGGCCTAGAACTCATGATGGGCCTCTCACTTGAATTTCCCGATGGTTGGGGTTCCAGGTGTGCACCACTATGCTGGGCTCATGTTCTTTCAAAAGTAGGTTTTTTGAATCTGTGTTTATCAAAGATTTGTTATAAGAAATGTGCTCAGCCAATTCTGGAAGCCAAAATGGCCTGCAGTTTGGTTTTGGCCAGCTTGAGGCCCAGAAGAGCCCACGTGGAGCTCTAAAGGCTGATACCCCAAATCAATAGACTGGAATTCTCCTCACACTTATGGTTGGATAAGGCCCCCTCCCCCGTATTAGGGAGGGCGGTCGCCTTCACCCACTGGACCAATGTAAACATTCTTCTCACCCAGAAACTCCCTCTTAAACCAGGCATGGTGACACATGCCCATCGTCCCAGCACTGAAGAGGCTGAGGCCAGGTGAAGCTACATAGCAAATCTGAGTTTGAGATAACCTTGATCACAGAGGAGACTGCATCTCAGAACACACCATATGCAGAATAATATGTGGCTACAGGTCCAGGAACTCTATGGCCCTGTCAGCTGGACACCCGGAGTGTATGGTCACAATGGATGGAATTAATATGTGATCCAGAAAGAGCACACTGCCTGACAGACACTACCTCACAACAAAGTCGTCTTACGCAGTTAAGAGGAATGTAGACTCAGAAGTATGAAGCTATGCTCAACAGAGAAGCCCGACTCAGCTTAACCTTTGGTTGGTTGGTTTTGTTCACCGGCTGAGATCTCAGATCCCTGGACGATCAGTGTTCTCCCAACCACCTGAGGTACCCCAATGACCACTTAGTTTGAGATCCAAAGTCCAAAGAGAACTGACAGACCCAAGGACACACCTGGCAGATTGGACCTAGGAACCAAGGAAAAAGGTCCTGGTTCTGCTCAGGGCTGAAGATGTAGATAGTAAAGAGAGCAAGGAAAACAAAATTCCCACAGCCCTGAATTGTGCACACACACACATCCACACACATGTGCATACATACACACACATGTGCATACACACAGACACACACACTCACTTATACTCTCTCAGACACACATACACACATGCTCACACAACCCCCCCCCCACATGTGCATACACACACAGACATGCACAAACACACACATGTGCTTACACACAGGCACACACACTCACATATACTCTCTCAGACACACACACACACACACACACACACACACACACACACACACACACACACACACACCTTACAGGAGCCTAACACCTGTGTTTTGCACTGAGCTTCTTTCAACACTATCTGCACAGGTTTGATGGACCTGTTTGATTTAATATAATAAAAATATATGGAATAAAATGGATTTTTAAAACATTTTTAAAAGATTGATTTATGTGTTTCAGTGTTTTGCTTGTGTGTGTATATACACACAGTGTGCCTGCCTGTGCCTGTGGAGGCCAGAAGGCATCAGTTGCCCTGGAACTGGAGTATGGACTGCTAGGTGGGCCCTGGGAACTGAGTCTCGGTCCCTTTTGCAGGAGCAGCCAGTGCTCTTAACCACTGAGCCGTCTCTCCCACCCAATAACTGACTTACAGAGACAATTGGCTCCAGAGCCCAAGGTATAAAGCGAACATCACTTAGGAGTAACAGCAGCTTAGTGTTTTTGAAGTGTGAATGAGTGGTATTGTATGCAGCACATTTAAAAACTAAAGATTTCCCGAGTTTGGAGTGAACAGAGTGATTATCATTAAGAAGTTACAATCAGTACTAAGAAAAGTCTTTAACCCTTGGCAAAGACTACTGGAAACTGTTTACAGCTGGAAGCAGGAGAGACAGTCCTCCCCAGAGAAGAGCACACCAACTGGTTGTCCTGTCCCAAATGGTCAGCCCGGACAACATACATACACATAACATTATGTGGAAGAAAAGGTTATATTTAGGAGTATATATGCGTATACAAATAAATACATATGGGCATTTGATAACAACGCTGAATGAAAAAGAGGCCATGCATTTAAGGGGGAGCAAGGAGGGCTGTACTGGAGAGTTCAGAGGGAGGTAAGAGAAGGGAGAAATGTTGTAATTAAAGCACAATCTCAAATATACACAACAAAACTTGAAATAAAAGTGCAGTTAACAGAATGGCCACCAGAGGGCGACAGAGGCAGCGCTTACTACTTTGCATTGGGACAAGCTGTGAGGCATGAATACTCTCAATTGATAGTCTCTAAATTCTCTTTGTCTGAATTTCTTTTCTTCAACACAATACAACACACACACACACACACACACACACACACACACTGAGTGTAGGAGTCATTTCTCAAATATACACAACTGAGATTTTAAAAAAATCTGACTTAACATGTTGCTTCAGTTTTATCAAAATGTGCATTAGAAACAGTTGTAAAGAGGTATGGGTAATAACGTCATCCTTCTCCCAGAACTGGTGGGTGGGGTTTGTGCATGTATTCAAATGGAAATATGGAACCTTTCATAAATTTAATTTCTCAAGCCTTTGTGGGCTGTTCTATCTTTAGCGGCTCAGCGCAAGCACTGTCAAGCACTAGGTAGGTGACCTGTACTCTGCCCTAAGAAGCCGTAAGTACCAAGCAGTAATGCAAAGCACGGTGTTCTTGGTAAATGACAGTGGGCTTCGTCAAAGGAAGGGCACATGCTAATTCTAAAGGAAGCTATCGGATGACAAGGACGGTCGTGAATGAACGATGGCCTTCAAAGGTCTTGAACCAGTTTTGCTGGCTGCAGTGGAAGCCAGTGCAAGCCTACACGCCATTGAAGGCGAGGACAAATTGTGTGTGTGTGTGTGTGTGTGTGTGTGATCCTGTGCATGTGTTGATCATGCATATGTTCTTGTGTGTGTTTCTTCTTATGTGTGTGTGATCCTGTGTGTGTTCCTGTGTATGTGTGCTCTGTGTGTCTGATCCTGTGTGTGTGTGTGATCCCATGTGTGTGTGATTCTGGGTATGTGTGATTCTGTGTGTGTGTGATTGTGCATATGTTCTTATGTGTGTGTTCCTGTATGTGTGTGATCCTGTGTGTGTGTGTGATCCCATGTGTGTGTGATTCTGGGTATGTGTGATTCTGTGTGTGTGTGATTGTGCATATGTTCTTATGTGTGTGTTCCTGTATGTGTGTGATCCTGGGTGTGTGTGTGATCCTGGGTGTGTGTGTTCCTGGGTGTGTGTGTGATCCTGGGTGTGTAGGTCAGAGGACTGTAACTTGCTGAGCCAGCTAGACTAATAATGGTCCATCCAGTGTTGGGATCTCATTCCCTGCCACCTCTTCTCCTGTTTCTCTTCTTTTTTGTTTTGTTAAACAAAACAAAACAAAACAAAACAAAACAAAACACAAGTTTGGGGATTGAACTAGACCTTATGATTGCACAGAAAGCATTTCCCAACGGAACCATCATCCTAGTGGGACGATGGGGAGAGAGAGGGAGAGAGGGGGAGAGGGGGAGGTGCAGGTTGCATTTCCTTTACCTTCCTACTCAGCTCTTGGGAAAGGAGTAAATGGATCCTGACCTTAGAAACTTCCAAATCAGACTCTAAGGAAACTACACAGCAGGTCCGAGAAGGGAAGACAGCACGGGTGTCCGCAGGAGAACAGCTTCTCAGTTGTTCCTGGGAGTTGGCATCCCAGGAGCACGCAGCACTGAGTCTGTCCGCATCCTTCTCTGACCTGGACCACTGGCATGTTGCTACAGTGTTGCACTGCGGGTGAGCATCCCTGGCGAACGTGAGCAAGGCGGCACCACTCACCAGCCTTCTTTATTTCTTTGTAACACAAGCAGCGTATTTACTGCTGGAGAGCCAATCTTGAACAGAGAGCAAGTTATTTCACCCGCCCCCCAGCTTGGACCTAACGGCCCAGAGTCGGCAGTTTTAGAAGACAGAATATGATAGGCGCATAACCCACCTCCACAACGGAGGGAGGACTTTTCTGTGCAGCCACTTGGGGAGATTTGTGTGGCCTCCTTAGTGAATGCTGCCCTGGGGCTGTGCTGCAGTTCCTCCATGGCTGCAGCCTTGGAGACTAGAAGGACTCTGTGGAAGTGATCCTAAGCAAGCGTCCTGTTTACAGAGAACAGGCAGAGGAGAGGATCCGCACATTTCAGTAGCCAGGCAGAGAACAGGCAAGCCAGGCAATACCTAGGATTCTGCAGAAACCCATCGGACAGTGGTTCTCAACCTTTCTAGTGCTGCAACTTTTTAATATAGTTACCTTATGTTGGAGTGACCGTCCCCCCAACCATAAGATTATTTCATTGCTACCTCACAAAATCTGTAATTTTGCTACTGTTATGAATCATAATGTAAATATCTTATATGCAGGGTATCTGATATAGGACTCCCAAAGGGGTCGAGACCCACAGGTTGAGAATCACTGTCCACAGAGGCAGCCCACAGGATCAGCTGTTGAACTACTGCCACCTAAAGGAACCTTGGAGAAAAACTGCCTCTCTTACCCAACACAGACCTATCCACCCTCTAGCTTGGAGAAACAGTAACCAGTGAGTTAGGGGCATGAACCTAGGAAAGAAAGAGAAGCCAGGTTAAAACTTGCTTTTAGTTCTGTGACGGCAGTGAGCAGCTCCTCATCTGTTTAACTTTCACCCTCCCTTTTCATTTAATATTACGTAACGGGCGTTTGTTGTTCTTCTGAGACAGGGTTTCTCTGTGTAGCCCTGGCTGTCCTGGAACTCACTCTGTAGACCAGGCTGTCCTTAAACACAGAGATCCACTTGCCTCTGCCTCCTGAGTGCTGGGATTAAAGGCGTGCGCCACCACTGCTTGGCAAATGTATTTGTTTTATTTTACATGTGAGTAATTTGCCTGTATGTATGGTTATGCGTACCCTTTTCCCCTTCCCTTTCCCCTCTTGCTCTGCCCCTCCTCCCCCACTCCCTCTGGTCCCCGCTTGCTCTGGCCCCCACTCGTTCTGGCCCCCGCTCAATCAGGCCCAAAGGTCTTTCATTTATTTCTCATTACGGATTGTTCTGGGCAACCTTGTGGTTGCTGGGATTTGAACTCATGACCTCTGGAAGAGAAGAGCAGTCAGTGTTCTAAACTGTTGAACCATCTCACCAGCCCATGTGTATTTTAAATTACGTATAAGAACCAGGGGTCCCAGAGTTTGCTGTGAGACTCTGTCTTCTAGTAATGTCAGAAGCTACACCAATAATGTCTCGTCCACCTGACTGCCAAAACATGAGCTGAACGTGGACACCAATGATAGATATGTCAAAGTGCGTGGGGAAAGTCCGTGAGGCCTTGACCCTTCACAGAGAACTACAGACAACTAAGAAATCTGAGAGCAGGATAAATATTTCTCCTGGGAACAGGACACCTATGGGCTATCTAGTTCCAAATGGCTAGCCCTGGAAATATATATGAGTGACATGCAGAATAAGCAGGTTATATTTAGGAATGTGAATCTGAAAAAGAACAAAGAGGCCTAGGTGGGAAGGATCAGAAGGAGGAAAAGGAAGGACAGGTAATGGATTATATTATAATTTCGAAAATTAAGGAAAATATTTCTTGTGTATTTTAAATCGTGTGTATGTACTGTATGCTTTGTGTATATGCATGCAGTGCCCCCAGCGGCCAGGAGAGGGCGCTGAACCCCAGAGTGGGAGCTAGAGGCAGCCGTGAGCTCCTGATGTGGGTGCTGGCCACCAAACTCTGGACTTCTGCAGAAGCCATCACTGCATGGCCATCACCGCCTTGGCCCCTATATTTTCATTTTAATGGCCTATTTCTAAATGGATTTTGTGTTCCCATGAACTTTGCTTTGATCATCTCTGCTTCTCTGAAAGGTTTCTCTGTAGCCCAGGCTAGGCTGTGTCATAGCTGCATCAAACTGTAACCATCCTCCCTCTGCCTTCTGAGTGTTTTCGTTCAAGGCATGAGTTATCACCTTTAATCCCACCTGGCTCTTATTTTGATACATTGTGTTTGTGCTGTGGTCTTTCTTTGTTAATTTTTTGAGACAGAGTCTCACTATGTAGCTCATCTGGTCTGGAACCCCCTGTAGACTAGGCTGGCCTTGAACTTAGAGAGATCTGCCTACCCCGCCTCCCGAGTGCTGGGGTTGAAGGTGTGCACCAGCATGCCGGCCAGCCCTCTCTGTTTGCTATAAAGGGGTTTTGTATGGACTTTCTTAGTTGTTCAGCTGTAGGTTGGTAACTTCTGCTTGCTTCTTTTCTGTTTCCCTAGGCTCCAGGAGGAAGGGGGAATTCTGCTGCCTCCTGGTATTTTAATATGCGGCTTTTGTTTGTTTGGGGGGGGGCAGACCTCATTCTGTGCCCCAGTGACCCAGAGCTCAGTGTCCAGCCTTAGGCAAAGAATGTGGGTCTCCTGCCTCAGTGTGCCTCAGTGTGCCTCAGTGTGCCTCAGTGTGCCTCAGTGTGCCTCAGGCTGTTAGTGTATGTTATGTTTTCTGTCTTCCATTCTGTCTATTTGGCTTGGGGATTTGTTTTATTAATTTAGCACACAATAGAGGGTTAATATGGCATTTCTATGTGTATGTTTGTTCTGATTGCTCCTTGTTGTTGGTCTGAGATGTTTTCTGATCTTCACACATGGGTGCCCTATGTCCTTCAGATAAAATTATCTAGAATTATGTTTTGTCTATTAGGCTTGTTGCTATTGGTTTTGCTTTGGGTTAGATAGGGTCTCGGCAGTAGTCTGTTGATCTGCAACTGGCTGTGTAGAGCAGGCTGGCATGTACAGAGATGTACCTCTGCCCCAGACCCCACCCCTGAGTGCTGGGATTGACGGCCGTACCATCGCGCTTGACTGTTGTCGGTTTCAACATTTCCTTCCCTCGATTCCCCTACCTGTTGTGGGAGTTTTGTCTACACTGCTTTGTGTTCCCTGTGAGTTTCATGCATACACCTGCCCAGGAGCTATCTCGGATCCATGAATAGAACACACACACACACACACACACACACACACACACACACACACACACACACCCCAGTTACTCTAATAATGCCTTGGCTAGCACAATGACTGGGCACTCCTAAATCTTCCCCTGCTACCCCAGGCCCAGTCAGGGAAGGGCTACTTCCCCCGAAACTCACACGGCTGGTTGGCTTTATCTCCTCTGTTCTCACTGAGGTCCTACCCACTCTCAGTGTCCCGCCCCATGCTCAGTCGTGGGCTACTGGCAACTTTAATGATAGATCAAAAAACAATTGAGAACAAGGACCTTCTGCGTCAGTAAACACAGATTCTTGATCAAATCACAGCATCAGAACCACCTCTACACCCACCACCACCACCACCTACCCTGATATCAGTCTTTACTCTCAGCCCACACTTCCAGCTGCTCAGGGAAGGATGGAAAATAAACAGAGAGCCTTTCCTCTGGATACTGAGCAAACCTCTTTTCCACTTCCTGTCCCTCAGAGACTCTTGTCCTAATTCCTTTTCCTGTTTCTGGCGGTAACTAACTCTGGGCATTGATGGTATTTCTACTCCCACTCCATCTCCTCCCAGCTGGGAAGGATTTCCCCGTGAGCCACAGCCTAGTGTAACTGAGACTGGCTGAGGTCGACATTGTCCCAGTCTTTGTTTCTCCACCAATACAGCTCTGGCCTCAGACCTGGTGGTGCGTCACCAAGCTCTGCCTCTCTTGCAAACCTCTTTGTCTTCTCTTAGTATGGCTACTAGCTTTTAAAGGGTATGATGTGAGCTACCCTGATGGTTTGAATGAAAATGGCCTCCATAGACTCATAGGGAGTGGCCTTGTTGGAGGTGTGGCCTTGTTGGAGGAAGTGCGTCACAGGGGTTGTTGGAGAGGGAGTTTGGAGTTTCAAAAGTTCAAGCCAGGCCCAGTGGATCCAAATATAGAACTCTCAACTCCTTCACCAGCACCGTGCTTCCTGCATGGCACCGTGTTTCCTGCCATGATGACAATGGACTAAACTTCTGAACTGTAAAGCAGTCCCAGTTAAATGCTTTCCTTGTAAGGAGGTGCTATGGTCATGGTGTCTCTTCACAGCAATAGAAACCCTAAGACAGGCACTGTCTGGAGAAGCCCTACCCACTCCAAACACTGGTTTCCACTTTCACATTCTCTACTCCGCCAATGTCCTAGCTTACATCTACATTAAAACCTTTTCAAAATTAACTTCAACTTTGCTTCCACAACAAACCAAAGATTATGACACGACCCTGGTGTGAATGCTATTGATAAGTTTCAGCTAATTCAATCTTTTCCTCATTTGCTAGTCATGTAATTAAGTTCGACGGGAGAGAGATATCCTATTTTTAGGTTTAGCTGAACTCTAATATTTAAAATCTGAACTCTCTCATTTTTATTTGTCATTGGTATAAATTAAAAGTCATAATATTTAAAAATTTTGCTTGAAACACAGCTTATTGAATAAAGTGATTTAAAATCTAGGCCTTGTAACCGATATTCTACTCAATAATCAATGGCACAGAGGCCGAGTTTTTAAGTAGGTGACTTAAGAGATGGCAGTTTGGGTTGGAGAGCTAGTGCAAGGTCTCTGAAAGAGACGTGGAGAGAATCGGCAGAGAAGAGACCGTGTAAACCACGAGGCAAGCTCAGAGGGTTCCACAGAACCAGCTATGACGTGACCCAGCTGAAGTGGGGACTTCAGTATACTTTAGTATCTTGGTAATTGAGCTCATATTTTCTCAAGGTGCCAGCAACCTGTCCATCACACACGCGCATCTTAAGAACATTATATCCACATTGGGCCAGTGAGAAGCCCCAGGTTTGGTCCCCAGCACCATGACGGCTGTAGTTCTGTGGGCACGGTGGTGCGTGACTATAGTTCCGTGGGCACTATGGTGGGTGGCTGTAGTTCCGTGGGCACGGGGGTGGGTAGGTGAGGTTTGGTGGGCACGGTGGTGGGTGACTGTAGTTCTGTGGGCACGGTGGTGCGCGCATGACAATTACACAGCTGTAGCCCTAGCACTTGCCAGTTTTGTGGGGAGGAGTCAGAACTTCAAGGTCATGTTCCAGTTTCACTCCGCTGCTATGGTAATCCTCATGCCCTCCCTCCCTCCCCAGCAAAAATCTACTTAGGGGAGCAAAGGGATTATTTCACTTCCAACTCCAGGTCACAGTCCATCATCTTGGGGAGGTCACTGAGGCATGAACTTGAGACAGCTGGTCATGTGACATCCACAGGGAAGAGAGAGAGGGTGCACTATGCCGGTTGCTTGCTAACTCTCGCTAGCCTTTCCTCAGTCTCCCATAGGTCAGGGCCTAGCCCATGAAATGGCGCTAACCACATTTAGGATGGGTCTTCCATTATTCCCCAGTGAACCCAACCGAGAAACCCCCCTGTAGGCCAACTCAGTTCAGACAGCTGTCCTGGAAACTCCCTTCTCAGGGAATTCTGGGTTGTTTCAAATTGATGGTTAAAACATCCAGTTCGACTTGTTTGTGATGGCAAGAAGTCAACATTGCATGTCTTCCTCAGTCACTCCCATTTTTTTCTCCCTCTGAGCCTGGAGCTCACTTGCCTTCAGCTAGCCAAACTCCAAACATCCTCTTGTCCCTGCTTCCCCAGCGGAGTGGGCACAGGTGGCAGCTGCCTGGGCTGGCTTTTCCTATGGGCGCTCACATCTAAACGCAGGGCCTCCTGCTTGAGCAGCATGTCCGTCACTCTCTAATTCAGACTGGATTGTAATTCCCTACCCAGTTCAGGCTGTTCCCAAACTCATGGCAACCTTCCAGCCCCGTTCCCCAGTAAGAAGTAAAAAGAAGTAAAGGTCCATTTTCAAAACAACCATGATTTCAGTCAGCTTCAGTGTAACATTCGATGAATAGACCATCCTGGGTTCCTGCTAACTCCTGTTCATCCAGCTACACCAAATCCAACCAGAACCTAGAGTAGACAATTACTTAGAGCCAAGGTTGCCAAACAACCTGCAGATATAACAAGGTTGTGTGCCTGATAAGCTTCAAAATAAAGAGGCCATAAAACCAGAGATAAACTTCTCTACCTCCAGTCTTTGTTGGGAAACAGTCAAATTAGTCAATCATTAGTGTCAGAGGGGAAGATAAGATCCGAATGACCTGTAAGATCACCTGTTCTGATTACTCAGCCAAGGAAGAGAGGAAGCAACCTGTATTGGGGTTATAAAACCACTCTCTGCTCAGTCGGTACCCCTGCCATTTCTGGCTGGTACATACTTTACAAAACTTGTGAAATAAACATTCTCACATTAGCTACAGCTTCAGGTTAGCTACTCTGTCTCCAGCGCCCCTGTTGAATATGGAATGGGGGAACTTACAGCCTCACTGTTAGCTACTCTGTCTCCAGCATCCCTGTTGAATATGGAATGGGGGTCCTCACAGCCTCACTGTTAGCTACTCTGTCTCCAGCGCCCCTGTTGAATATGGAATGGGGAACTTACAGCCTTACATTAGCTACTCTGTCTCCAGCACCCCTGTTGAATATGGAATGGGGGAACTTAGAGCCTCACATCAGCTACTCTGTCTCCAGAGCTCTAGATTGTGCAACCTTAAGTGCTGGAATTATGGGCATGAGCAGCACTTGCTGCTATGCACTAATTTCGCTTTCTGTCAGTCTCATCAAACCCTGCAGCTTCTCTGTACAGCACATCCTGCGAACATTCAGTGTGCTCTCTCCCTTTTCCTGCCTTGTAGCTGGTTGAATATAATGAAATGGGTCATTCCACTGCCTTCATTGCCATCTTGACCTTGGTGGTGTAAGGGTCCCCTTGGCACTTCTTCACTACTCCCTTGTTACCAAAGCAGGTACGACCATTGCTGTTCTGTCAGACGTTCTTCCTCAAACACAGCACAAAACTCTGTCTCCTGCTCTAGAAAGAAAGTACAAGTCTCTGGAAGCGTGCTTGGAAAAGTGACTGTGCTTACAGAAGGTTGGGGTCAAGAAACCAAAAGGAGTGGGGACGACTTAATACAGACATAGATGAACCCAGACAATTCAAACATCAAGAATTCAAACACCAAGAAAGACTTCCTGTCAAGTTTGGTGCAACCCCTGTCCACTAGGAGGCGCTGTAATCCCTTGTCCTCTAGGAGGCTCCGTAACCCCTTGGCCTCTAGGGGGCGCTGTAATTCCATGTCCACTAGGAGGTGCTGTAACCCCTTCTCCCCTAGGAGGCGCTCTAGTCCCTTGTTCTATAGGAGGTGCTGTAACCCCTTGTTTTCTAAGAAGCACCATAACTCTTTGAGGAACTTAGTAACTGTTGGGGGTCTTAGTATAGAAGGTGTTGGAAGCCAGAATTGTATACAAAGAGACAAGTGATCAGAACTTAGATTTTCTGTTGTGAAATGTTTTGTGATTTCAGTCTGAAACTAATGAACAGTTAATTCCTTATTACTTTTGCCCAATGGCTCCTTACTCATTGGCTCCATGGCATCTGTTATATTGGGGAAAACACAATCCACCTAAAGAGTAGGGGTCTTTTTTTTTCTTAGTTTTCTATCTCAGAACCAGCTTTCCAGAGCTGAACCTGAGGCTGTGGAGGATAGTCATAATTGTGACCCAACATGACATTGTAAACTTACTTTAAACTTTGTGACTTTTTCTCTCTGTCTCTCTCTGTCTCTGTCTCTCTCTTTGTAATTCAGTTGAGGCTGCATTAATATGCACTTATTGACAATCATGGCTTTCTTGTTTCTTTATGTTAGTCACCATCACAAAGGGTATTTCCCTAGAAAATATGAGTTCCTGATTTTCTTGGAAAAAAAAAAAACAGTGCCTTTGTAATCTGAAGGGGGCTGTAATCTTCTGCAGTCTGCTGCCACCCTGGGACTGTTTGTATTCTGCTAATTCTGCCCTCCTGGAAGGGGCTTCAGACAAGGAGTAAGTTACACCTGTGACTTCTTGTGAACCAATCCCCTAATGAATAAAAGAGCCAATCACTGGGGATGTAGGAGGGACTTCTGGATTGGAGGGTGGAAGAGAGGAAGCAGGAGAGAGAGAGAGAGAGAGAGAGAGAGAGAGAGAGAGAGAGAGAGAGAGAGCGCCTTTTTGGAATGGGGACAGCAGATAGGTAAGATGTAGCTACTAGAGTCTCCCGTATCGTGGTGGATCCGCAAGGATTCACCACCAGAGGAATCAGACTCTGATAAGGTTTACAAGATTAGGTTTTAGTTGTTGTGCCCAGAGATTGAGTTACTATTGTCTCTGAGCTAAGTTTGTGTTGCATTTTCCTTCACATGGTGGCTCATCTGTGTTCCAGAGAGAAAGGTACAGTGGCAAAGTGTGGGTTTGCCTGATGTGCACCACAGAGGCCATGGGGTTATTGAAGCATGGGGCTGGTGTGGTAGCGACCCACCAGTGGGGACCTAGTGAGCTGGGTGGAGAGATCGTGGAGCTCTGAGTCAGAGCTCCACGAGATAAAAACAGGTCGGCCATTGCCCGCCAGTGCATGGCTGGCTAGGCCTGCTGGGGCTGAGGGAACCAGGGTGTAGTGCGGGAACATGCTATACATTCCTTCTTTTTAATAATTCCCGCAGCACACTCCCTACCCTGCTCCCATGTTACATCTGTTTAAATAGCTCATGTAATTTATTTTGCCCTACTGCTCCATGCAAACATTTCATTTGTAACCTTTTAACAAAAGCATACAATGTATGCTGCCTAAGAGACACGACCTGGAAAGTAATAGAAGTCATGGGAAAGTCATGACCTTGGTGCATTTTGAGTAAGAATGGTCCTTTTAGGCTCATATATTTGGATGTTTAGTTATCAAGGAGTGGCACTATTTGAGAAGGATGTTAGGAGGTGTGTCATTGAGTGTAGACTTTGAGGTCTACAAGGCCAGGCCCTCTTTCTCTGCTTCTGGATCAGGATGTAGGTCTCAGCTACTGTTCCAGTGGCGTGCTTGTTGCTTCCTGCTATGATGATCATGTACTGACCCTCTGAACCTATAAGCCAACTAAATGTTTTCCTTTATAAGAGTTGCCATGGTCAGGGTGTCTTTTTACAGCAATAGAACAGCGACTAAGACAAGTGCTATAAATGTAAATTATATATTAATCATAGTCATCTAAAAGGATGACATATCTAACCAACCAAAATATCCAGTCATCTTTGCTGAGAAAGCGTGCATGCCAGGGAGTGGTGAACACCTCAATCCTAGCACACAGAGGAAGAGCTAAGAAGAGTACCACTGTAACTACTTCCCTGCCCCTAGCGCTGCACTGTGAGCTGGGGCAGGCCACCTACGGTGTGAGACCCTGTCTCAAAAGCCAGCCACCCAAACAACCAACCACTTCCACCCCAAAACAAGCAAGTATAGTGTCAGCACTATTCTTGTAAGGAATAAGTACGCCCTGAAGCGTCTCTGGTCTGAAGTGACATTAATCTTCACTATCGGCAGCTGGTGCACTGAGTGGATGTTCAGCTGAAGTACTAGAAGCCAGTCATCACATCTCCACAGATCTCTTTCCATCATCTAGAACTGAGGACAGGAATTACCATCTAAGCCACAGACTTGAGGTCAGGAAGGGATGAAATACAGGATACAAAAGTAATACACGAATTGGAAACATTATTCTAATAGAGGCAATAATTAGTACCCAGTGATAAAGTGAGAACACACTGGATAGACAGGATATCTACAGAGCCTAAATATTTATATACCTCAAGGATGTGAAGAATTGTACAGAACTTTGTCTCTTTTTTGTTTGTGAGACAAGGTCTTGATGTGGAGCCCAGATACTTGCAGTCCTCCTGCTTTGTTTTCCTCAGTGCTGGGACTTAAGTACTACCAAGTCCAGTTCCAAGTCGTTTTCAGTTAAGTGAGAAGCCATGTTGGAAGAGGGAACTCTGGGTGGATTTCACTTGTGGACTGATACCGAGAAAGGGGCTATTTTTGTTTATTAAAGTAAAATCGAGGACTCAGAGGTAAAGAGGAAAGGAGTGGGAATGATCCCTTTGCGGTCAGCCAAGGCTACACAGTGCAGCCCTGTCTCCAAAGCAAACAAGCCAAAACAGCAGAACAAACCCAACTAAGGTGGGTGACTGAGGTGTAACTCAAAGACAGGATGTACCCGTGTCACGCCTGGGTCAGATGATAATAATCAAACAGGCATCATGTTCATTGTTGACTGTTTTTAAGATAATGCTTATTTTTGGGGGAGTTTTATATGCAAGTACTAAATTTATACCATTCCACCCCCTTCTCCATCCGACTTCTCCCAAGCTCCTTCCCCAGACTCATGGCCTCTATTTTCAGATTGTTACTGTTAAATGCATGCACACACACACAACAATAGCCTTCTGAGTCAATGTTTCTTATGTGTGTTTAGGCTTTCATCAGAAGCCAATAATCACCTCTAGCTCTTCATCCAGGGTGTGGACATTTGAGTTTTCCCATTCCATTTTGCAGTGTCCACTGGTATCATTTCTAAGTGTTTAGGCAAACCGCATTGTTGAGATTTGGTGCAGCTTTTGTGTCATATAGAAAACGCAACGTTACCGCTCTGGACCTCTGGCTCCTGCAGTCTGTCTGTCTCCTCTCCCACGATGTTCTCTGAGCTTTTGCTGTAAGGGTTGTGTTTATAGATGTGTCGATTGGTGCCGAGCACTACATGGTCAGTTGCTCTTAGCATTCTGGCCAACTGTGGCTTTCTGTAATGGCCTCCTCTGCTGCATAAAGGACATCTCTTCTCTGACCAGAGTGGGAGCTACGCTTCTCAGGCAAAGCCAGGTCAGGGGCCACACATCTTCAAGTGTGGAGGTGGCACCAAGGCCTTGCAGTTTATTTCTGGTACACACCTTTGTGAGAATCTGCTTGCCTGTGTGTGAGTCGGGGCTCTCTAAAGAAATAGACTGATGTTAGGGTAGTTTATTAGATATGGGGCTTATTAGATTGGCTTATAGGATGTAGTCAAGGTCATCCAACATTGGCTGTCTCATGCCAGACAGGACAGGAGTCCTGCAGGTACTCAGTTCACCACTCTGGATGCTCAGCAGTTCTGATCTGGTACTGAAGGCCTGAGGATTCCTGGAGGTCTTCAGTCTGTTCTGGAATCTGGAAGTTAGTTCTAATATGGGAGTGTCTCAGCAACAGGCTAGGTGGATTTGCCAGAGAGAGTGAGGCCAAGCAAGCAGGAAGCCAAACTTCCTTCCTCCATGACCTTTTGTCATGGGCAGAATCTAGGCAGGCATGATGTAGGTGAGAGTTCTACCTCTCCATCTGAAGGCTGCTAATGGAAGACTGACTTCCAGGCAGCTAGGACTAGGGTATTAAAGCCCACTTCCACAGTGACACACCTGCTCCAACAAGGCCACACCTGTAAGTGATGCCACTACCTGAGCTGAGAGTATACAAAGCATCAAAACTGAATATTAGATAATCACGGAATATTAGATAGATTGCGTTGGGAGCTATACTTAGGAACAGGAAAAGAAAAATGTGAATTTAAATTGCCAGCCGGGCAGTGGTGGCGCATGCCTTTAATCCCAGTACTTGGGAAACAGAGGCAGGCGGATTTCTGAGTTCGAGGCCAGTCTGGTTTACAGAGTGAGTTCCAGGACAGCCAGGGCTACACAGAAAAACCCTGTCTCAAAAAAAAAAAAAAAAAAAAAAAGTGCCTTGGGGTATTAAACCACCTCTACAGTGTAGATCTAAATTTATGGCCATCCTCCTGCCTCTGCCCCCCTAATGCTTGGATCCCAGACACTAGTACCGCATCTGCCACTCTTTTCAAACTATGACTCCTTTATATTTTCAGATTAGCCCTAAACTTTAGCTTTTCATGTTTTTTGGGGGCAGTAGCAGGAAACCAACTTGCCCCTCGTCAGCACTCAGGAGGGGACAGCTCCAGGAACTGGAAACTGCCAATAGGCCTCCTAACCCGAGCGAGAGAGAATGGGGTCCCAGGGCCTAAGTTTCTATAGGAGGTTAAGAAATCAGGGCACCAGCTCCAACCCAGATAGGCGAACGTTATTTGCCTTTTCCTGGTAGCTCAAGAAACTGAGTCCTCAAAATGAGGAGCTCTGTCACCTGCCAGGGTCTGATGACAAGTTCTCTTTCCCTGCAGGTCCTCCAGCTTAGCATTCCTTCCCTCGGGAGGACCAGAAGCAGCTGAGACTCCAGCCCACCGCCCAGGTGTGGCCAACCCGCAGGAATATGCGGAGGAGGACTGCTCTTTTGGGTGATGGACAGATCCTGTCTCAGTCGGCTGGGGACCCCGGTGCCCTTGGGAAACAGGAATGCTAGACTGGGGCTCACTCCATCAGCCCCCTTGAATCCCGCTGACTGGAATGTCCCTGTCGTCCTCAGTCGCTACCAACTGTCGCTGGACGAGGGTGCCGTGCCAGGGCTGGTGGCGCCCGCGGGACGGAGGGCTCCGCGAGTGTGAAGCGGGCCGCGTGGGGAGGGGACGCGTAGGGAGGGCGGGCGCGCAATCGAGGGAGGTGGGCACTGGGCTAGCGCTCCGGGGACAGCAGAGGCGCCGCACAGCAGAGGGGGCCACCGTGGCCGCCGCAGAGCATGCAGGGGTCGGTCTGGCGGCGGGCAGCTGAGGGGCGACTGCGCCCGCGCAGCAGCAGCAGAGCCGAGTAGAGTGGAGCGCGCAGCCTGATCGTCGCCGCCTGGCATATGCCATCACCGCCACAAAGAGCTCGCTGAGCCCAGGCGGCGGGAGCTCCCGGGGCTTCGCAGCACCGGAGGCTCGGCGGACCCGTGGGGAAGGGACCAGACTGAGGATGGCCCGGAAGAGAAAGCTCCCCAGCCAGGGTGAGTCCTCCTCGTCCCCATCTCCATATCCATGTCTCCGCCAGCGGAATCGCAACCGGGCTTGGCCAAGTGGCAGGTAGCAGCGGGCAAGAGTTTGCCTTCTGCAGGGGATGGGGTGGGGAGGGGAGCTTCTGCATAACGTTGTCTTCCTTCACCTCGGGGACTCTTGGGACGGAGTTTGTCTCTGGTTTGGAACCTGGAGACTCTTGTCACCACACTCCTTTCTACACTGCGGCTTGGGTATCTGTTGCATTTTGCTTGGCTCCTCAGGAGGAGAAGTGACTTCTCTTGGTTGCTAGAGTCAGTCTCTCTCCCTCTCCTGTTCCAACCCCTATCTTCATCTCCTCTCATCTGTCTCTTTTCCTAGTGCCCCGCTTCTTTCTCCTCCTTCATCTCTGGGGGCGAACGGGGGTGGGGTGGGGTGGACATGCAAGTTCTGCATCCATTTTCTTAACCTTCCCATCCGTGGTTGTCTGGCTGCCTTTCTCCCCACACCAACCTATTATCAAGGGGCCTTGCTACTTACTAGTCCGGTCCTTGCGGGCTCTTGTCTATGCGTGCCTGGACTCCAGCTGGGTCATCCCCCTATTGCTCCTTTGGAAATACGTTTCCAAAAAGTTGGAAAGTTGAGGGGTGGAAAGGATGCTGGGAGGTTGTGGGAAGAGCTTGTTGCTGGGGTAACTCGAGGCACCTCTGCTCACTCCTGGCGGAACCAGGAAAACCGCCTCCTGCCTGGCGCTCATCAGCCTTGGGGAACAGGTGCGCGGAGCGCAAACTCAGCGAGGTAGTGACTTGCAGCTAGTTCCTTCGCTGGCTACAGCACCAAGGACAGAGGGAAGGGGGTGACAGGCCACCAAGCAGCATGAGAAGGCTGCCTATCCAGACAGGAACCCAAGGGTTGTTGCCAGGAAGAAGTGTCGGTGTTTAAATTTGGATTTCAACCCAGTGGATTCCAGAGACTCTTTACACCACCTTGGGGTTATCCAAGAGGACTGTGATCGATCCCGAGATGAGAAGTGGGTTTAGAATGGAATGTGTTGCCTTGGTCCACAGCAGGGCAAGGAACTTCGACTTGCTTCTTGTTCTTTCCCCCTAGGCTTTGCTAGGGGGATACAAATTTACTTAGGTGCTCTGTCTGGATGTCTAGATTTTGAATGGCTTACTGGAAAGGGTTAAAAATCATGATCCTAGATTCTCCAGAGACATTACTACAAAACACTGTGGGTATTTTGTTGTTGAAATTGTCACCTGCTGACAGCAATTGTACTTAAATGACTTTCATTAAAAGCACTGTTACTTCTGGACAGCAGCGAAGGCCTTAGACCTCATACCACCCCCATCCCCCACTGATGAGTCTTTCAAGGCCCTCTGTGAAGGCTGACAGAATTTATCCACGCAAGACACTTTTCTCTCCTTGCCACACAGCAAAGAATTTGTGTGACCTCAGATTGACAGGGTGCACACGCTACACTGTATGGAGCCATATGGCACCATGGAGCCAAACGGAAGCCCGAGCTTCCGCGCTGCTGATGCTGCTCTCTGCTGACAGGAAGGCAATTCTTACTCACCCAGACCCTCACAGACTGTAAATGGGCCATGAAAGTGCAGGTTCTCATTCTACAGTACATGCTAGCTGGGGAAAATCTCACTCTAGGAATGAACATGCTTGACAAAGGCTCAGAAAGATGCAAGAGAGGCCGGAAGGAATGACAGGGAGTCAACAGAAGAGATGTGTGGGAAGCCGCAGCCCCTCCCTCCTCCTTCCTCTCCTTCTCATTCCCCTTCCTCCTCCCTCTCCCTTCCTCCTCCCCCTTCCCCCCATCTCTTTTCCTCTTCCCTCCCCTCAGAACAACAAGCCACTTTGGTTTTTGTCTGTCAAGAAGAAAGAGCCCTTTCCAGAGTAAATCTAGTTTGACAGTGAGACGCTTGCAGAACAGGATTAATGGGATTTGTCATTTACATATTAACTGTTGATCCAGAAACACAAATAATCAAACTTTCCCAGGACACACAAGCCCAAAAAAGCTCACACAGTTTTTTTTTAAGGACCATGTCTCACACAGCTTTTCTGGAAGCTGGCTCCCGAGAGCTTGACTCCTGCTTCTCCACACTGATGTTGAACTCAGCTGTTTTCATTTTTGTGTTCGGATCGCGTGCTATTTCTTAGGACAGGAGATGCATTAAGAATCCTTTGTGTTTCAAGTCAGCAGGATTTGTTTGGCATCTTACACACAGATGGACTCAAGCCTGGAGAATTGTCATCCATATTCTTATGCCAATGTCATATTTGTCTGTCTATCCATCTATCTATCTACCATCCATCTTTTTGCTGGACTCACCATATAGCCAAGTCAAGCCTTGAACTCAAGGCAATCCTCCTGTCTCAGCCTCCCAGCTGTTGAGATTTCAGGTAGGAACCAAGGCCAGTCTTCAGTTTTAGTTTTCAAGGGAAGAATTGAACAAAAGCCCATGGTTGCAGGCTTGCTGAGCTGATGTTAGACCAACCACATCCTACCATTCACCTGGTAAAACTGGAAACTTCTAGGCTTCTTTATGGGGGGTAGGCCACTAGGGAACTACACCTTAGCACTATCCTGTTGCAGTGCTGGCTGCCCTTTATCTGAACTGCTCCTCTGCACTGCCTGTGGGAAGTACTGGAGCTTGTGATATAGCCACATTACCCGCTTGGCTTCTGGAGTCCAGAAATAGAGATGTCGCATCTCCATCAGTTGGAAGCTGAGCAGAGGGGAATTCATATGGACAGAAGACTCTGGGTATCAGCAGGCTCTCCCAGGAAAATAGTGGTGCTCATTTTTAATCTCTCATCCTAAGAACAGCCTTTCAAAAAGGCGAATGGAATTTTCAATGCATCCAGGATCAAATGTCTTATAAACTCAAGCCAGTTGAGTTGGCTGTGGTGATGTAAACCCCTTCCCACTGTAAGAACAATCAAGACTTATGTGGCAGTTTGAATTCTGAATTGAACACCTGGTTTCCAGTGGATGGTGTGGCTCGAAGGACTTATGGAGCCTTTAGGAGGTGCAGCCTTGCTAGAGAAAGTGGTTTCCTGGGCCTGGCTTTGAGAGGACATAGCCTTATCCCACTTCCAGTTCTAGTTTCTTCTCTCTGCTTCTTGTTCGCTATTGGAGACGTGGTGTCTCAGCTTCCCGTGCTGTCTGCCTGCCGCCAGGACTCTTTCTAAACCCAAGTGAACTCTTTTTCTCTTGAGTTACCTTTAGTTGGGTATTTTATCACAGCAACAAAAAGAAATAAAAGTCACTGAAGTTCAAAGCTTAGACCTAAGCTCGGAACCATCTAGTTATCCGGTTCATATGGGCTGAGCATTGACAACCAGCCAGGGTTTGTCAGAGGCATCAGGGATACACGGTCATGATAAGCCATAAGGAGTCTAAGAGGGGGCCTCGAAGGGGACAGGTGGTGCACGGGTTGGGAATACTTTACATAGTGATTGATACAACGAAGAAAGGCAGTGTACTTTAAAGTGACTTTGAGGTCACTTTGGCTGCTGGGGGATAATATTTACATTGGGAAGAAGTGATGGCTCAGGAACATAGCCCTGTGGGCTCCCAGGAAGGAATGAAGCAGTCACTGAGCAGGTTCCAGGAGAGAAGGAAGGCCAGTATGCCAGTGGAGTAGAGACAGGTGAGGAGAATCCAGATTCTTTTTATTCTAAAGGAGAACAAGGATTTTAGGTGAAGGGAGAAACCACTGGATACTCATTTGATGTTTCTGTCTATACTACAGTCCTACAGAAAGACACTAGGAACTCAAGTGTGTGGTTGCGGGCCTGTAATCCAGTTCTAGGAGGCTGAGGAGGATGTTACAGTGCCCGGTGAGCCCCGTGTCTGCAGCAGGTGTAATAAAGGCACACAGAGATTATAATGCATCCAGGGAATCAAGAAAAATGACTACAGAAGAAAACACATTGTCCAGAGTGACGTGAGAGGTGGGACTCAAGGACTCTAGGTTATTGTCTGGGAATTCCTGTATTAGGGTCTTAGGAGGAGGTGGGTATTGTTGCTAAGAAACACGGCACATGCAGTTCTTTGTTTTGATGGACAGATTTGAGTTCTACAACCTTTTGTATACTGCGATAGTACTTCCCATAGAACATCTGGCTTTAACCACAGGCATGCCTGACTACACGTAGGTAGAGGATGTTGCTAGGGGTTCTCACAGAAGCTCACTTAGACGGCATGCTTAGCCTCAGTTGTGTTCTCACAACAACTCAGGTCGGATCAGCTCCCACCTCCGTTATAACTGGGCTGTGACTGACTGGAAACTCCACGTTTGATGGTGACTAAGGGAGAGAAAGATCCCATTGTTTGGAGAGGGGTGGACATATGCTCGGTGTGCACATGTCCCCTGGGTTGCTCACAATTTGATATGTGCCTTGCTTGGATACGTATGTAGTGAGGTCCAAAACAGCTAGCATACATACTGGGACCCTGTCTTGAAGAAAACAACAACCCACTCAAAGAAAGAAAGGAAGAAAGAAAGAAAGAAAGAAAGAAAGAAAGAAAATAGAAGAAAGAGGAAGAGAAGGAAGAGGAGGAGAAAGAAAAGCAGGAAGAGGAGGAGAAGAAGAAGGGAGGTCTATCGGAAAATACATATAACTGCCATTGGAAGGCTGAGTCAGAAGAAGATTGCTACTCAAGGTCAGACTGGTCTTTGTAGTGAATTAAAGGCCAACCTGGGCTATGTAGTGAATTAAAGGCCAGACTAGGCTATGTAGTGACATACTATGTATGACATATATATATGACATGTCAGTGAGGGTCCTAGACTGACAATTGTCCAAACCATGTAGAGTTCCAGGTTCTCAAACCATTCCCTAACTCTGATTGACACCAGCTTGAGGCCAGACTGAATCACATAGCAGGTTCCAGTGCAGCTTAGACTACGGAGTAACATATTGTACCAAACCAAACAACCAAACCAAACCAAACCAAACCAAACCAAACCAAACCAAACCAAACCAAACCAAACCAAAAACCAAACCAAACCAAACCAAACCAAACCAAAAACCAAACCAAACACCAAACCAAACCAAACCAAACAACCAAACCAAACCAAATCAAACCAAACCAAATCTAACCAAACCACCACCAAACCTAAACAAGTTTGATTGCAGGGTGGCGGGCAGCTTTCTTCACATCACCTCCCTAGTCTGAGTCAGCTGACACAAAAGGCTCCACCTGCCCTTGTCCTCCTGCTCTCTCCTTGTTTAGAGAACTGAACCCATGGGCTTCACACGAGCTAAGCAAGTGCGTGGTACTACTGAGCAATGTTTCCAGCCTACTCTATTTGCTTTTGATGTATTGAGACTGGGTCTGGCTACATAGCCCAAGCTGGCCTTGAGTGGCAATCTTCCTGCCTCAGCCTTCCAAATGCCAGGGTTATGTGTGTTCTCTGATAGACTTCTCCTCCTCCTCCTCCTCCTCCTCCTCCTCCTCCTCCTCCTCCTCCTCCTCTCCTCCTCTTCCTCTTCTTCTTTCTTCCTCCTCCTTCTGCTCCTCCTCCTTTCCTTCCTTCTTTCCTTCCTCCTTTCTGTCTTTTTTTTGAGTGGGGTGTTGGTTTTTACAAGACAGGGTCTCACTATGTATGATAGCTGTTTTGGAACTCATTATATACACCAGCTGGCCTTGAACTTATCTACCTGCTTCTACCTCCCAAGTGCTATGATTAAAGGCAAGACCTCACTCTTGTAAGGGTTTAGTCACTCTTACTATTCTCTCTTAGAATGTACCAAAAAAAGCCACAGTATTTGTGGTTGAAATATGGTGTCTCAATCTACAGAAAGCAAGGATCAATTCAACATTTTAATTTACTACTAGCTGAGTCACCCAGCATGTCCCAAGTTGACATTTTAATGGAGATTATATGGTTAGATCAGTCTTGCCTACTGAGAATGCCTCTCAAACCAAGGTAGTCACAGAAAACAATCATGGAAGAAAAGGTTCTGACAGAGGGTCTGGAATGTAACTGCTCAGTAATGGAATGTGGAAGGCAGCTGATGTCTCCTAGGCGACAAAAGAAGCCCAAAGAAGAGAGTGAAGTGGGGAGAGGTGTGGAAACCCTCAGACTGAGCCACAAGGGCTCAGACACCAGACAATTCATGATTGTGCCATCAGCCATGGGAGCCTGGTGTGAGCATGCTGCAAAAGAAATCCCGTCAGTCAAGCACGGAGGGAGGGCAAGTCAGGGCGGCCTGTGCTTCGGTTGTTCCGTTACTTGTGCAGGATTTGCCACATAAAACCACACAGACTTAAAAGAGCAATGGGTTTGACCTCTTGCTAGATTGTACCTATAGCTCACAGACCTCACCTATGCAAAAAGCATGAAATAGGAATAACCCCCTTATCACAAGGAGTGACTATTGACTGAGTTAGTGTTAGTGGAGGGAGCTGGCCCTTGCATCTCAGAAGTCACCGTGGAAACGCTGACAGAGGGAGTGGGGGGATGGACCTTCTCAGATGTTCTCTCTGCCTTAAACCTTTCTGATTAGAAGATGCCCCGATATTTAGGGATGATTAAATAATGACATTATTTTAAAGCCCCTGAGCATCTGCTCCCACCCTCATACTATCTGTTTCTTTATCAATGAAAAATAAAGATTTCTTGAACTTCCAGGGCTTTGTGTGTCTCCCACCAGCCTTCCTCCATCCTGGGGAGGGGGGGCTCTTTGGAGACTAGCAAGGCTGGAAGAACTTCAAGCCCTGCATCACCTGGAGTGGGGCTGGCCTTAGGAACACTGCCACAATGTGTTTGTGACATCACTTTATTTTCATAGTGGTGAGGGTTGGTGCGTTCGTTCACTGTTGACTTCTTGAGGAGCAGCGCACAGTGAGAGGTGAGTCAGATGCCATAGAAGGACAGCTATGCCTGCAAGAGGTGTGCTTAATGTCCCACATGAAAGTGTGTTTAAGTCCAGAAACACAGAATATACACAGGAGTATGTATGAGCCTACATGTATGCCTGGAAAGTTAGTCAAGTCTCACTATGTATGTATTGAATATTAAGTACGTATTGAGATATTGGTGTCTGAATCAACCCTTGAGAGTTTTGATACTTTGGCATTTATATTTAAGTCATTTCAGCATTGTGATAGCAAGTCATCAAGCGCCTCAATAAACCTTACCTCCTGGTAAAGGCAGCCTGGTGTTCTCCCCTTGCTGATGGCATCTGGGCAGACGTATGTGTATGGAAGGTGGGCACAGAGGAAGGCAGGATCTCATGGGCACTGCTGCTCTCCAGTCTCCTGTGGCCTCTGCCCTCACACTGTGCGCATTTCAAAGAAAAACAGCTTCTGTATTGTGAAATTGCACGAGCATCCCCTGTCGTGGCTGCCATGGATGCTATCCAGCGCCCTCCAGGCAAGCACCTGCGTGGCTTACTGTGAAAATGGGTTCTCCACCTCAGGCAAACTTTCTGACTTCTGAGGTCATCCACTAAGGTCTGACTGAATTTCATGATTAACCTTGACCCTGGACCACCCAATTAAGCTGTATTTTTGAATTCTAGCATCATGGAAATACTAGGGACTCTCTATTGTCTTAAGCTATTGACTTTTGTGCTAATTTGTTACATAAAACTAGATAATGAGTATGCATGTGGCTACAGCTTTTGCATTTCCTTCTTTTGGGAAGCAGGGGAGCTCTCTTCTGCTGTATAAACACTAGGCGAGGTATTGTATATGTAAAAGAAAATTCAGAAGTGCCCTGCAATGTAGTGGAATTAATGTGCTTATTTCTACGGTGCCTTGAAGGGTCCCCTGTACCTCATCTACTGCTTCTGGGCTCCAGAGAAAGGAAGGAAGGAAGTCTTTAATTCACAGTCTTCATTAGCACTCTGTCGGATTTGAATCTTAGCTCTCTTTTCTAATTAGTGAATTTCTCTTAAAGCTGAAATTTCCCCAAGTTCCCTTAGCAGCTGGTTTGTTCTCCTCCCTTGCCGGGGATCTTGTTCCTGAGCTTCAGTTTCTGTTAGTGTAGAAGCTTGCTTAGCAGCATCACCATGTTAAAGAGTACTAGAGAAACACGCAAGGCCCAAAGCTCCACGGCCACAGCCCCATATAAACCAGAACAATAGAGAAAACACACAAGGCCCACAGCCCCAACACCACAGCCAAGTTTCAGTTAAGCCCTCATAGCTCGAAATTTCAATTCTTATCATAAAGTGGATTAAGTTTGTGAAGTAATACATACGTTATAGTATAACGTGGCCATTTTACGATGCACATATGTATCAAAGGATGCTATCACGTGGGGCCCTGGGAGCTGCGGAGCCGTAGGGAGCAGGCCGGGGGCAAGAATGGGATCAAGGCTTGTCTAAACCTGGAAATCTCTTCTAAGAGCGGCAGAAATGCCCCCTACCTTGGGCCTTCACCTTTGCCTCACCGGAGGGGGCCAAGCAGCCCAGGAGCCAGGTTAAACTTCCTCTCCCCTTCTAAGGTCATTCCTAGCAGCACTTGGAATTCCTCCTTAAGCAAATGAGGCATCCCCAGCACTCCGGTGCTGACCAATGACGTACACTCAGCCCTAGCACCTACTCCCCCCCCCCCCCCCAAGGTTTAAATAGCCTTTGTTCCCCCCCAAGATGCTCAGTGAAGCTTGCCTCCTGAGAAGTGTGTTTCCTACTGCGCTAACCGTTGCTTGAGGTCTCCACCACCCCCAGCCGTTCCTGCCTCGCTTTCTCTCTCAGACCACGGCTCTGAACTTGGGCAATCGTACCGTCAGGGAAGGGGGGCAGAGTGGGAACGGAATGACGCCATCATATGTATATACTTCATCTGTCAATTAAAAAACAAAACCCCTAGGATCTGCCAATTAAACATCTTCAATTACTTTTAGCCACTTTTTTCTACCAAAGAAGCCATCTCTCCCACCTCAGCCTGTCCTTTGATGTTTAGCTAGTGTGATGGTTTCTAAATGCTTGGCCCAGGGAGTGGCACTTTTAGAAGGTGTGGCCCTATTTGAATAGGGGTGGTCTTGTTGGAGTAGGTGCGTCACTGTGGGTGTGGGCTTTAAGACTTTCATCCTAGCTGTCTGGAAGCCAGCATTCTGCTAGCAGCCTTCAGAGGAAGATGTAGAACTCTCAGCTCCTCCAGCACCATTCCTGCCTGGGTACTGCCATGTCCCTACCTTGATGATGATGGATTGAACCTCTGAACCTGGAAGCCAGCCCCAATTAAAGGTTGTCCTTTCTAAGACTTGCCTTGGTCATTGTGTCTGTTCACAGCAGTAAAACCCTAACTAAGACACCTAGGAAACCTGGGCTAGCCTGGGCTACATGATGGCTTTTAAAAAGAAAAGAAATGAAAGGAGGGGATAAAGAAAAGGAAACCAGCCTTTAATCCCAGCACTTGGGAGGCAGAGGCAGGTGGATTTCTGAGTTCGAGGCCAGCCTGGTCTACAGAGTGAGTTCCAGGTCAGCCAGGGCTACACAGAGAAACCCTGTCTCAAAAAAACCAAAAAAAAAAAAAAAAAAAAAAAAAAAAAGAAAGAAAAGGAAACCAGCCATCTCTTCTACCCTTCTACATCAGGGTAAGATATAGGTCTGCTCTATTTTGCTCACTCACCAAACACTAGCTGATCATTTCCTCTGTGTTGGACACTATTCTAACTGTACTTAAAAGGTTTCAGAGAACAATGCAGAGGACTTTGTAAAGTCTGCAATCCAGATAGGGAAGACAGATGAAGAATAAACAAATTGTTGGTATTAAAATTGCTATGAGAGAGAAAGAGTACGGTCCAGGCATGGGAATTTGGATCATTGCTGATGAATGATGCCAGAGCAACCTGAGGATCTCAATAGGGTGAGCAGTATCCAAGGGGCAATATGGGAAGGACCTCACCGAAGAGAAAAGCCAGGTGTGATGCTCAGTTGCAACTGTCGACTTGACACAACCTAGACTCACCTGGGAGAGTCTCACTGAGGATGCCTACATTGGGTTGGCCCATGGAGGATTGTCTTAATTAGATTAATTGACTTGGGGAGACCTGGCCCACTGTGGGCAGTATCATTCCCTAGGCAGGGGGTTCTTAATGGTATAGAGGGATGAAATCGAGCTGAGCCAAAGTAAGCAGGCATGCAGGCATCTTTCTTTCTCTGCTCGTGACTGTGGATGCACTGTGATAAGCTGCTTCAAGCTCCTGCACCTGTCTATACACTTCAAAAACTTGAAAGAGCTTAAGTTTTGTTATTCACTGAATGTTTTAAGTCTAAAGACAAAATAGGATTTTTAAAGACTGACGTTCTATTACTATCTTACTAAACATTTATTATCACATTGCCTTACCAAAAATTTCAAGTTATTTTTTTTTAAAAACCTAACCTCTCATTTTTTATTTTTATTTTTTTTAAGGACTTATTTATTTTATGTATACAGTACACTGTAACTGTCTTCAGACACACCAGAAGAGGGCATCGGATCCCATTACAGATGGTTGTGAGCCACCATGTGGTTGCTGGGAATTGAACTCAGGACCTCTGGAAGAGCAGTCAGTGCTCTTAACCGCTGGGCCATCTCTCCAGCCCCCTCAAGTTACCTTAAAATTTAACTGGTGACTTTGTATATTTTGGGCCTATAAATTAAAAACATATAAATGTTATAAAATTGAAAAGAGAAGCTTCTTGTCGCTCACACTTCAACATTTCTGGTGCTAACAGCATCCTGTACACTGAATTAGGCTCATTTTTCTTCATCTTTGCTGACTCCAGTCTCTTCTTACTCACGTTCTTCGTTTGCACACGTTTTTCATCACATTCTTTCCCCATGACCACGCCATTGATACTTCTGACCTAACACCTTTAACGGAAGAGTTTTGGTGGCTAAAGGCTCCACGGTGTTGTTAAAAATGCTGATAATCAGTAGATGTACGCAGGGCCATTGTAGCTGAATATGACGGACTTGAACCCATCAAGAACTGCTTTCGGAACTCAGCTCTGTATGTAACTACCAGGTTATAGTACCTTTCTGGAAACCTTACTGAATAATTATCATGCTTTGCAGATCCTACCTTGTTTTAGTGATCTAGAGAAACATCAGAAAGCTCACACAAAGGCTGGAGGCTTTTCCCGACTACTTCTAAAGTGTGTAATGCTGAAGATTCCACTTGTCATCCACAGCTCAGTAAGACCGTCCCTTCCCCTGTACAACTTCCTGAGTTCCTGTCTGTCCTGTCCTCCCTTTAAGCTAAGCAGTTTCTTGTCTTTCCACCCATAATTCCCGACTCACACCGCAAAACTCTTAGTTACTCAGCCAGAGTTCTAGAAAGAAACTTAAACCTGACTAGAAGTTGGTCACTGGCTTGGCGTTCCAGGGTGAGAGCTCTATTTAGCCTCTCTGCCTTCTGCCTGCTGGCGACATCATCTGTGATTTGATGCCAGTTAACCTGCGCTCTGAATCCTGAAGGAATACTGCCTATGCCCAAATTAGTCAGCTGGGGACTGTGAGCTTTCTATTTTATTTTAAAATTAATCTATGTTTTTAAATTTTTTTTTGTTATAAACACTTAATATTTAGGAGTTTTCTGTGCAAGCATATTGTATTAATTACTTTTCTATTGCTGTGTTAAAACACCACTAGCAAGACAACTTATAGAACGGAGAAGGTTTAAGAGTCCACCATGGCAAGGCAGGACAGAAGCACCAGCAAGCAGCAGGCTTGTTGGCTCGAGCAGCAGCTGAGAGTTCACATCTTGAACCACAAACAGGAGGCAGAGAGCACACCGAGAATGCCAGGATTTTTGAAACCTCAAAGCTCAGCCCAGTGAACACACATACATCCTCCAGCAAACTCAGTGAACACACAGCCTCCAGCAAACCCAGTGAACACAGCAAACCCTACCACCCGATCTTTCCTGATCAGGAACCAACTGGAGATCAAGTGTGCAAACATATGAGCCTCTGGGACCATTCTCTTTCAAACCACCGCATCTATCAGCATGATTGTGTAAACATATTTACTAAGTTGAACTGTGTCTAGGGTGTAGATCCAGCAGCATCTGAGTCTCAGTAAACTGAAAGGGAAAGTGAATTTGCCATTAATATTTCCAAGCCCTTGGTACCAACTTGATATTGAGAGTTATGTCGGCTCAGCATTGTTATTGATCTTGGAATAGGGTTGTAAATTTTCAGAGAGTTAGTCTACAGGTTAGATATATGATCATAACTTGAATTCTAAGGAATTCAAAGCGGTCAGAAGAAGGTGTTGGATCACCTACAATTAGAGTTAGATGGTTGTGGGCCACCATATGAGTGCCAGGAACCAAACACTGGTCCTCCCTAAGAGCAGCAAGTGCTCTTAACCATTGAACCATCTCCCCAGCCCCACTCCTTGATTCTTAAGTGTGTCATGTATACAAACCATGAACAAATGGTTTCAAGTAATGTCTTATACACTCACGTGCATTCCGAAGGTGTGTCGTTTGCTTGTCACAGCAGCCTCTTGTTGGAGCCTAGTGGTTCCTAGCCGGGGTTCTGATTATCTGGGCAGCCCCGCTGGGTTTCCAGGCCTTGTTTAGAACTAGAAACTGCAGGCTTCCTGGTGTGGACTGTGATGGAGGGTCACTGAAGCAGGCAGTCTTAGGCATCCATTTTCATCCATGAATAGTGAGGCTCAGAGTGGGTGTGCATTTTGCCCGGGATAGTGCAGGAGGGTAAGGCTGAACAGTATTCAGCAAATGCTTATTGTCAGTCAATGATTTCTGGGTTGGTCACAAATTCTAGACTGTGGTCCTAACCATTCAGATAGATTCTATTTATAAATAGATTTGTCTGGATAAAAAGCTTGATTCAGGTGAAATATGGCTAATCTTGGCAGTGATTTACAGCTCCTTTATAAAATATCACCACCACCAACGTCGTTATCTCTTTAAGAACTACAGAATTTGCTAGGTGTGGTAGCTCATACCTGTAATCACAGCGCCGGAGGCTGAGGTGGGAGGATTCTCATGAGTTCGAGGCCAGTCAGGTTTATGCAGTGAATTCCAAGTCAGCTTAGGCCACATAGCAAGATCCTGTACCATAAAATCACACCATACCATATCAGAGCACAATGCTATTCTTCAAAATACGATACCAAACTATACCATACCACGGCACGCCACACAGCTATCTATCTAAGCCGTATCATTCCATCTGCCCCAAGCCACCCCATACCACACTGCACCATTCCACACGACACCAAAAGTCAGTACCAGGAAGAGTAGGCTGCAGATGTCATGGAGGTTAATAATTTGCCTGAAATCACGCAAATTCTGGACTGAGTATGAGACGAGACTCTGGATTTCGTCTTTTTCCCACTACTGCTTAGCTGTACATTTGTGTGTGAAATTAGAATAAAGATCTTAGTTAAGTAACAGTTAATTCTGGTTAAACTTGGGAAGACAGAACCTCAATTGAACAATTACCATCATCAGATTGGCCTCTGGCCGTGTCTGTGGGGGATTTTCTTGATTGCCCATTGTGGATGAGACCAACTACAGGCAGGTGGGTCTGGGCTCTGTCAGCACAGAGGAAGCAAGCCAGTAAGCAGCAGTCCTCTGTGATTTCTACTTCAGCTCTTGGCTCTAGGTTCTTGCCTTGAGGTCCTGCCCTGGTTTCCCTCAATGCACTGTGCTCAGTAAACCAAACAAACTCTTTCCTTTCCCTGTGTTGGATTTGGTCATAGTGGTTATCACAGTAGCCAGAGAGCAAACTAGAATATAACATTTATAAGATTAATTACTCACCTTATTATTGAAGTGATTCAGAAACTGTAACAAATAAAAGTTAACAAAATCCCCTAAACAACCACAAAAGAGGCAATGGGACACAAACTGTCTGTACATGCTAATCTCTCTTCCAGATGCAAGGACTCTGGTCTCTCTAATTAGCTCATAGAGACACTGGTAGTGTTCCATGTCTTGTTAATTCTGAATCCATTTCTTGTTTTCATGGAGGCATTTAGTATCCCACTGTGACAGCAGTCCCTGGACTAGGTTGGCAGAGTGATGACCAGAACATCACTTTCTTCTTACCAGGAGGAATGCCGTTAGGAAGAGTGTGCTGTCTGCTCTGCCAGGGGCCACGTCACAGGCTGAGGACAGCTTACTCTAAAGAGACACAACCATTCAAGAAGCTCTTGGTTTGTGCTTCTCTTCTCTGGTACTCTGGTGGCAAGCCAGGCAAGTTCTCTTCTGAGCAGTTCTATTAAAGGCACTTGAGATCTGTGGCAGTGTGTGGAGGGAGAGACACAACAGTTGTGTTAGGATACCTCAGAATTTGGGCTGCTGATGACAGTACCCCTCACACTGACCCAGCCCCACTAGAACTCCCTGCTGCAGGTTGGCTGGGGCCATCATTCTTGTCATCAGCTTCTGAAGAGAGTCATTAAACACTGAAGGGGAGTTAGGGTAGAGAACTCTGTGTTCCCATACTCCTCCTTTGCAGGGAGGGGATAGCAACTCCTTCCTCCTCCCTAAGCAAGTGTTGTGGTGCTCTAAGAGTAGTGCTTGATAGATCAGGAGATGTTTCCTGGTTAAGAGCCCAAGTGCAGATGGCCAGAACTCACATAAAAAAAAGCCATGTGTGGCAGTGCTGAGCTGGGGAGCTGCAGACAACATGTCTGGAGCTTGCTGGCCAGTCAGACTAACAGAATCAATGGGCTGTAGGTTTAGTGGGTGACCGTGCCTCATAAAGGTGGCCCGTGTTATCACCGAAGGCCAGTTGGATGTTCATGATCTGTGCTGCAGCCTGAAACCATGCTGATGTCTGTGGGTGCTGCTGTAGGAAACCATATTAATGTGAATGGCCTGTGGCTATGTTGATCTCTGTGATCCAGATTGCCTCTGAGGGCCATGTCTGGGTCTGTGGTCCTATGGCAGCTGGTTGCCATATTTGTGGTCTGTGCTCTCTCCAGAAACCATGAGAAAGCCCATGATCTGAGCTTCTGCTGACTGTAAAGATCAAGGAAGCTACTTTTGTGGTGGTATCGATGACATGCAGACTCACAGCTGAAAAAGGGACATGGAAGACTTCTGTGACAACCCCTACCTAACCTTCATAACTAGTACCTTTTTTTACAGGCATATGTAGAGTGTGTATGCATGTCTTCATGCATGGTAGAGGTCAACAGTGGGTGCCTTCCTTAATCTTTCTCCATATTTTGTGAGCCACCATGTGGTTTCTGGGAATTGAACTCAGGACCTCTGGAAGAGCAGTCAGTGCTTTTAACCACTGAGCCATCTCTCCAGCCCAAAAATGTGTAGCCCAGGCTGGCCTCAAGCTTGTGATCCTCCTGCCTCTGCCTCCTTTAGCAAATCCTACCGGTATGCACCATCACAACTGGCCATATTTTGTTTTTCAAAATACATTTTTATTGATTCTTTGGGAATCTTACCTCACACACCCCGATCACACTCAGTTCTTCCATGTCTGCTGCCCTAAATTGTGATCTGTCCCCCCAAACAAAATTAAACAAGCCCAATTTGTCTTGTCCATATACTCACTGGAATCTGATTAACCTCCCAGTAGCCTGGCCCCTAAAGAAATTGAGTCCTCCCCTGGCTGCCTTTCCCCCAGAAGCCATCAATTGTGGAGAGCCGCACTTCAGCATCCTTGTCGTGATTTCTAAGAGTTCTCTTTGGTGGCTTTCTATTGGATGTTACGTTTGGGGTGCCTTTCCCATCATCTCGTCTGTGTGTCTTTCCCACCATCTTGGCTATGTGCCTTTCCACCATCTATTATAGGAGCATTTTCATTATAAATTTGAAATTACATTTCCCATTGCCGACAATGCAGCGTTTAAATTGTGGCTTGTAATAGTGGCATTAGTGGTTGGCATTTTTATTTCTTTATGGTAGAGGACCCAAATGACTTAAGCCTTTTGAATATAAGCCAGTTCATTTAGCTAGCTCGATCATTTTTAAGAGCTGAGATTCAGCAAGGAACAGTTTTAATAGACTCTCTGATTGATTCTTAGACAGCAAACTTTGGGTTTTGAAAAACCTCAACCATATAGTGCAGTATAAGATGCGAGGCTCTCTTCTAACCCCCCCCCCCCATTTCTCTCTTAAGCTTCTGTCTCTAAGGCTCATGTTTCTTGATCCTCTTTTGGAATGAAGAGATAAAATCACCAGAGCCATTAGATGTTGAATTTTGCTCTTTTCATTAGTCTTCAGGGACTAGTCTGTTTTATTTTTAAAATGACAAAACTGAATAATAGCACTTTAAGGCTCATGATTTTCAAAACCTACTTTAATAAGGGTTCTTAAATGTTTTAACCTCCCTTCCAGCCCACCACCCACCATAGGTAGTGGAAAGGAAATAGGACAAAGGAGGATGTGGACCTCTTTAGAAAATAGTTCTTTGGAGTGAATCCAATCTGTGTTGTCAGGATATCAGCAGTTCAGTTCACACAAATCAGCAGAGGTAGCTCGATCTACTTACAAACGTCATTTACGAATCAGCAGTTCAATCCAGACAAAACAGTGAGGCTCTGCCAATCAGCCCCAGTTTGCAGAAGCGACAAGAAGCTGTAGGAACACAACCAAAAGCTTTTGGTGTATTTCTCTCTATGAAGTCACAACAAATGATGACCAGCAAAGAGTGGAAAGGTGAACCAACACCACAGCATCATTAGTGAAGACCAGAGTCAGTAAAGCCTGAAGAAGACCAGCGAAGAGTGACAAGGCGAACCAATACTACACACATTGTTCACTATCTATTGGGTTATATTGATAACCTTTCTAAATATCATGTGTTTTCTCAAGCGTCCACTCTAGCAAAACATCACATGCCATTTTTCCAGGATGCTTCCAGAAAAACACCAGTGTCTGTTCTTAGCAAAACATCCTCCCACATGTCTGCTTCAGCAAAGACATCTTCTCATGAGACAGTTTCTAAAAACATCACATGACACAACTGAATCTCTAAAGAAATCAGAAATTTCCGTTTCAGTTGATTGAGTTAGAGTGACCTTAACTTTTTAGTATTTTCTTATAGCTAGACTTCATGGGAAGCAGGCATCCAAGGAAGTAGCTGCTCTATAGCAGACAACAATCTTGTAGGTTTTGTTTTTTTAAAAATGAAAGTTGGGTATGGAGGTGTATGCCTGTAATTCTAGGACTTGGGAGGTAGATTTCAGAAGGCCAGGAGCTCAAAGTCAACCTCTTCAGTATAGTGAGTTCAAAGCCAGCCTGGGAGATGGATGGCTCAGCCATGAAAAGTGCTTGTTGCTCTTCCAGAAAACTTGAGTTTGCTTCTTGGCACCTATATCACGTGGCTCACAACTGCTTATAACTCCAGCTTCATTGGATCTGACACCCATTTCTGGCCTCTACAGATTCTTGCATTCACATTCACAGACACACAGACAGACAGACAGACACACACACAGTTAAACATACAACAAAATTTCTTTAAAGCAGTATAAATAAAAGAATAAATTAATTAATAAAATGTATTAAAAGTAAAGATGAGTTATTGATTATAACTCATTATTCTCTTTAATTCCTCTGATGCCTTCCACAGCAATAGTGTGCCCTGGTCCTTTTGATGCTAAGTTTGCTTACCTGGGCTTTTGCTTATTTCCACTCATGTTCTAGGACTTATAGACTCACTGGCTAAAGCAGCATGGCCGACATAGCATCTGCATCTAACTCTTTGCTCACCTTCTCTGTTTTAAATTATAACCCATCATTCTGCACACAGCTGAGTTTTCTTCCTGTTGGGTAGGCTCATAAATCCTCCAAGTTTCCATAATTGTCTGCATTAGTCAGGGTTCTTGGGAGTAACAGAACTTACAGAATGAATCTCTTTCTAAATATAGAAAGGAGATTTATTAGAATGATTTACAGGCTGCAGTCTAGCTAATCCAACAATGGCTGGTGTTGAATGGAAAGTCCAAGAGTCCAGTAGTTGCTCAGTCCATGGGCTAGATGTCTCAGCTGGTCATCAGGAGACACTGGAGTCCCAAAGAAGGATGCTCTAGTGCCACAGGAGGAATGGACTTGGTATCAAGGTGAGAGCAAGTAGGCAAAAAGCAAAAGCTCCCTTCTTCCTTGTTTTTATATAGGCTTCCAGAAGAATGTATGGCCCAGGTTGGAGGTGGGTTTTCCCAGCTCAAATGATCTGGAAGTATGAAGTATGTCTTCCTACACCAAAGATCTGGATTAGAAGTGGCTCTCCACAGTAAATCCCTCCCAGCTGTGCCCGCCTTTTTTGAGTTATAATTAATTCCAGATGTTGTCAAACTGACAACCAAGAATAGCCATCACAGTGTCCTACAGCATACAGCTAAGAATTTTGTTTTAAATTTCATTCTTTTTTTCTATTGCTGCTTATAGTATTTGTATTATATTTGGAACCTAGACTTATATTTTACCCCTGTCCAATACTGTTATTCCATACCATGGGTAGTCTTTCTAATTTTAAATTTTGGAAGTACTTTAGAGACTCGTTGCTTTTAAGCTTTTAATATCTTATCAATGGACATTTATAGAAAGGAGTACATAGAGACATGATTATTAACACAAACATGTAAAAATCTCTATATATTCTTTACACACTGAATTATTTACAACATTCCCAAATTTGATCCAAGATAATAAAAGTTGGCAACTGTGTTAATGGCTAAATTATTAATATTTTTTCCCTTCTGGGTAGTTGATTGAGATAGATGGATTTGGACTAATTTTTTTTCTTTTATCTGTGAAGATAAATGAATTTTGCCTTCACAATTTTTCTTTGTTAAAAGCCTGTAGACTCATTTCACGTGTATCCTTTTGTGTATTCTGTCTTCTCTAACTAAATGTCATCTTTTAAGAACAACTTTCTTCATCTTCTGCTCTTTGAAAAGCTTTCCTAGGTCTCAACCTTCCACATATGACCCTGGACAGGAGAAGAGGTGTAATTAATGAGAAAGGCATTTATAAAATGTTTTAGGTCTGTGAAAGAAGAACATTTGCTTAAAGTTCATGAGAGAAAGGAATACATTCGTGTAAGGAAAAAAGTTGGGGAGAATCTTCTCAGTGACACACAATTTATTCTTATTCTCTGCCTGCTTTTGTAAATGCCTATATACAGGCTTAATCCGGCTGATTAGTCAAGGAGTTTTTTTTTTTTTTTTTTTGTTCTGAACTGCCATTGCCTGCTATCCAAACAAGACACCCTTCCCCTAGTAACCTGATGGTCACAATTGAGGGTTCCTTTCATATCTGATGGAGACTATTCCTTTTAGCAATTAAAATTGTGGAGTTCATTCTTTTATTTATAATGAACATTTAAAGCCTATTTGAATCAGTATGCTATTATATTTTGCTTATTTTCACATGTGTCTAGGTCAGAGGTTGAAGGTTGAGTGTCTTCCTCTGTTGGTTTCACTTATTTGAGATGAGGTCTTGTGTATCTCAGGCTGGCCTCAAACACACGGTGCAGTTGAACCAGGCCTAAAATCCCAATCATCCTGCCTCTACCTCCCAAATGCTAGGATTGCAGACATGTGCTACCATGCTTATTTTTTTGATAATGAATCTTTCTTGAAATAAGGGTTCACTGAATCATGTAAACTAGCTGGCCAGTGAGCTGCGGGGATCTGTTCATTTCCATCCTCCCAACCACAGACCTCCAATGCTAGGATTACACATATGTGCCTTCATGCCCAGTCTTTAAAAAGGATATATTTTATTGTTTGAGAATTTCATATATGTATACGCTGTATTTTGATCATATCTGCTCCCCCAACCGCTCCCACATCCTTCAGACCCCCCCACTTCCTACCAACTTTGTCCTCCCTTTCTCCCCCTCTATTTTTTTTTTTTTTAAATCTCTTTTATAATCCTGGAGCCCAATTTGTGCCACCTATATACTCATGCTTGTGGTGCCATCCACAGGAGCATGGCTGAATTACCTTTTAAAAAATGACTTACATCTTAGAAAAAACCCCCTGTGTGTATATCTTGTGTATATTTTACCACTTCAGTAACACTGCAGTTGATTTCTCCGTGTCCTGAGACCAAAGGGTAGGATATTTTCAGCAATAGAGTCTTACTATCATGTTCTGTTGGGCAACTGTCTTAGTCAAGGTTTCTATTCCTGCACAAAACATCATGCCCATGAAGCAAGTTGGGAAGGAAAGGGTTTGTTCAGCTTACACTTCCATGTTGCTGTTCATCACCAAAGGAAGCCAGGACTGGAACTCAAGCAGGGCAGGAAGCAGGAGCTGATACAGAAGCCATGGAAGGATGTTACATACTGGCTTGCTGCTCCTGGCTTGCTCAGCTGGCTTTCTTATAGAACTCGAGACTACCAGTCCAGGGATGGTACCACCCACAATGGCTCCTCCCCCTTGATCACTAATTGAGAAAATGCCTACAGCTGGATCTCATGGAGGCATTTCCTCAAGGGAGGCTCCTTTCTCTGTCATAACTCCAACTTGTGTCCCATTGACACACAACACCAGCCAGTACAGCAACCAAGAGCAATGTCAATGGGCTGTATCCTTTGAGGTTTCCAGGACACCCTGTCTGACAGTTTGAGGAGAAGCCCCCCATGCCTTGCTTTTTTGCGGGTGCTGAGTATCTGAGCTCAGATTTCTATGCTTGTACAACAAGCACGTTTCCAACTGAGCCATCTCTCCACTGACTTTCCACTTTTATATTAAAGCTAGCCCACAAAGCAGTGGATTTCATTTTGGCATATTCATACAAATGAGTTCTATACTTCATTTGATTTCATATCTCACCTAATATGCAACTGTTGATTTGAATTTTCAAAATGTTTTATCTTAGCAAATATGATAGATTTTAAAATACTAATATGTTTTTATTTCAAATGCCCCAGATCTGACAATATAGACAGTTTTTAAATTGATAAATAAAAATTGTGTACATTCACCATGCACAATGTACTGATTTGATGTGTTTAAATGTTCGAATAGTAAAACATGCCAGGTAACAAACATATCCATTGCCTCAAATGTTTTGGAGTGAGAAAGTTTAGCATAGATTCTCTTGGGAATTTTTCTAGTGTATAGTCCATTGCTGGGAACTGCAGTGTCTTGCTACCTTAGCTGAGCTTCAGGTGAAGCTGAACTTAGAGCTCTTTGCTCACCAGCCCCACCCCTCGCTGGCCTTTGAGGACCTCTGTTCTCTCTGTTCTGACTCTTTCATCCTCTACAGAATAGTGAAATCATGCTCACTTGTGCTGGCTTACTTCACTGCGTGCAGTGTTCTTTATGCTTAATCAATGTTGTAAACGACAGGATTGACTTCTCTTTAAAGCACGGAGGAAGGGCTGAGGTGGGGAAGCAATGACCCTGCTAATTAGAGTCCCATCCCCAGAACGTTGGAATTGGGACTCACGCTCATCATCCCAAATCTGGGAAGGTGGAGGCCAGAGAATCCTGAGCGCTTACTGGTCAGCCCGTTTAGCACGATTGGTGAACTGGATCTAGGCTAATTGGAGACTTTGTCTTGGAAGAGGTGGGTGGCCTTTATCAAGGAACGACACCCAAGGTTGTTCTTTGATAACCCTTCCCACATCTGTACCAGCAGACACACAAACATACGCACACATATTTCCAAAATTAAGAATTAAAATGATTGCTCACTGATTTCATTGTGTGTGTGTGTGTGTGTGTGTGTGTGTGTGTGTGAACATGGCAGATTTTCTTAATCCATTCTTTTGCTAATGTATCAATGTATGCTTAGGTCAGGTTTATATCATAACATCATCATCATCGTTTTGAGACCAGGTCTTATTTTATAGCCCAGGCTAACTGAGAGCTCACAATTTGGCCCAGGATAGCCCTGAACTGATTGCAATTATGCCGCCTCAGTCTCCCTGAGACTATAATTATAGATGTGTGCCGTCATGTCTGTCTTGGTTCTGTACTTTGGTGGAGAATACTGCAGTGACCGTGAGAGTGCACACTGACACACTTGTTTTCTTTCCTTTGGATGTAAACCGAGTACTTGATCTTCTGAGACTTGCATACTGCCCTCCCTCACTCCCGTGTCACTTTTTGTCCCTACCTAAGGGTTTCCTTTTCCACGCTCTGCCTCTGAGGCCAGCATCCTAACAGACATGTGCAGATAGCTCATGGTACATCTCTGTGCTTCTCTCTGATGGATGACAGTGAGATCTTCTCATGCCCCATTGAACATGTCTAGGACTTCTTTTTGAAAAAGTATTTCCTCAAGTTTACCTCTAAAGTTACCTGTTTCTGTTATTGTTTGTATTCTTTCTAATTTGAGACATTGATGTCATATCAAATGTGTGGTTCACAGATATTTCCCCCAGCCCCGGGAACTGTTCCACTCTCTTTCCTTTACTCTGTGCATGCTTTCTGATTTTCTGGCTTTGTTCTCACTGACTGGCGATGCCCTTAGACCTTGCAGCAGCCCCTTGCTCAGGTCATAGTAATTTTTTTTTTATTAGAAACTTAGAGTACTGTGCATCTCTGCCCACACCAGTTAAAGCATGCAAAAATAATTAAAACTTTCTAATAATATTTGAGAATAATTACTACAGACATCTGCTACCTTTGTGTTATAGATAAACAGGGACGCTAATTAAAACAGCATGAGTTAGTTGGTTCCAAAGGGCCACCTGAAAGCTGTCTTAGCTATGATCCAGTTATATATGGAATGCAAAACACCCAGGGACGACAGAGGAGACAATGGAATGCTAGAGTGTTCTTAACTTTCTGCAATTTGTTATCGTGCTGGAGTGAAATTCAATCAACTATTTAAACTTGTTTGCTAATAATTTTCAGAGATGATAGAAAAACAAATAGTGATATGCAGATTATACATGACTAAGAATTTCTGTAATTCTTCTTACTTAAAATACACTTAAGGCGAAGTGAAGAAGATAAGTATACACTTGAAAGCTATCCAAGCCAAGTTCCCACTGGGTCATCCTTGTGGGGAATTCCTAAAGCTCTATGGTCATGTGTTTAAAAAATGTTTATTTATGACAATGGATGGATGCTTTGTCTCCATGTACATTTGCATACCAGAAGACATCAGATCCTATGGGACTATAGTTGTACAGTTGTGAACTACCATATTGGTTCTGGGAATTGAACTAAGGACCTCTGGAAGGGTAGCCAGTGCTCTTAGTACCTGACTTAACTCCCCAGCTTCATGTGGTTTTAATGGTGGAATTATTGAATATTGAAAATAAGGTAAAAAAGAGAAATACAACAAATTGCCCTGAAGCTGGTACAACTTTTGCTGAGCATGTGTATTGGGAAGACCTAAAAACTACGGGGTGATTATATGAACAGCCCCCTGAGGAAGCAAATGGGCTATACTCACTGCCCACTTACAAGCTTCCCACAGTGTCCAGTGTTTGATTTTTTGCTAACTTATTCAATTCTATTACTTGATACATGTTTATAGTTTCTCTACTGTGTACTGGATATTAGTTTGACCTTGGGGTATGTACCCTAGAACTCAAAACAAAAATATTTTTTGCTTTTGAGCAATTTATATATTGTGGTTGAAGAAGGCACACACTCAAATCAAGCCAACCTTAGTAAGTAAAAACCATAGTGTGCGTTATAGAGTCTGAACCATTAGGGAAGAGATTGGAAAGTGAAGGGGCATGTGCCCAAATGCCTGAATGAAGATCCCTTTGATTTTAAGGCAGAGTTTTGGCTCAGACTGGCTTTGAACTTGCTTTATAGCTCAGGACAACTTTCAGCTTGGAATCCCCTGCCTCAGCCTCTCATGCTGAACCTCCACACCCAGCTCCAATGCAGCAGTAACATTCCTCAGAGAAGGACATTACTGCAGCTGGGAGAGCATGCTGCTCTTCATAGTGTGCCACTCCCATACACAGACGTCCCTTACCATCTCTCTCTGCTAAGACCCCACATCTCCCGAGCATCACCCCCTGTGCCCATTTCCTGTTCCTTCCCCCTCCCCCGGCACTGACTCTGTCCTAACGGCAGAACTATTGTGCAGACATAGCCCTGCCTTGGGGCCTTCACTCTAGTACATCCTTCTTTGGTTTTCTGGGTGTTTTCATCCCCCTTTCAGGTCTTTGCTCAAGTGTCTCCGTCTCAGTGAAGCCACTTCAGACTGAGCTGGGGTTCAAGGTCCTTCTGTGAGACCCAGGGAGGTACTGATGGAGGAAGGAGCATGCAGCCATTCGGGTTAAGTTTGTCGAGGAGTCTAGCTGCATAGGTACAGCCAGCTCACATCTGAGGTACCACGCACTCCATAACTCACCCTGACAAATGACTACAGTTTCAGTGGATACTTTGGTACTAAGTGGGCTAACAATATGTCTGAACAATTAGAGAGTTCAAAAATTGTTCGCTTTTAAAGAATCACACATGATCTTGATGGATATATTTCCTACTAGTTCACAGGAAATATTTTATGTATTGGCACAGCATTCCTACAAATAAATATTTTTAAATGAATGGCCGACATACTGTTCACTATTGAGTAATACGTTCACCAAGTCAGTGTGCACACAGTCCATAGTCAATAACATGATTCATTTATCACTGGGAAGTTGGTCCCAGTAGGATAAGGACATTATACAAATCTATTTCTTCATGAATACAATGGATCTGTCATGTCCAGAAGACACCATTCCATTTCACTTTGGTTCTCTCTGACCCTGGCTCTTACAATCTTTCTGTTTCCCTTTCCATAGTAGTACATAGTCCTGGGGGTGACATAAGTGTTCTGTTTGTGGCTAAGAACTCCATAGAGTTCTCTGCACTTTGACTAGTTGTAAGTTTCTGCATAAACTACCAATCAGTGAACAGAGAAGCGTCTAATGAGTTCTGAGAGCTTCACTAATATATGGGTAGAGAAAAAGGAATTTAGGGAACACTTTGACACTATGTCTGTTTAGCAAAATAATAATAGTAGGTTCACTCCTGAGACTTAGGTCTATCACAATGGTTCTCGCAGTTGGGGTCAATGGGTCATTAAAAAAAAAAAAAAAAAAAAAGACATAGCCAGGTGGTGGCAGCCCATGCCTTTAATCCAGCACTCGGGGGCAGAGACAGACATATCTTTGAGTTCTAGGCCAGCCTGGTCTACAGAGCAAGTTCCTGGACAGCCTGGGCTACACAGAGAAATCCTGTCTCAGGAAAAAAATAGAGGACATGAAGTTGGGGGGAACTCTAGGCAGGTAAGGTGGATCTAGAGGGAGTTGTGGAGAGGTACTGAGTGTGACTATGATAAAAGTACATTGCATGAAATTCTCAAAGAATTAACACAAATATATTTAAAACTGTTTTCCCTTTCTACATTGTATACTGAATTACTTCATGATTTAACCTAAAGCATTAAAGTCTAAACTTGTCGATTTCATGCTTAAAATACTAATATACATGGTTAGACTCATATAGACAAACAGTGCAACCTGTGGGTGGAATTTAGCATGGTGCTGCCTAGAAGATATTGTATGACAGAGCTAACGTTAATTATTAAAACTGCACAGGCTGGGTATGGTGGCACACACCTTTAACTTCAGCAGTCAGGAGGCAGAGGCAGGAGAATCTCAGTAAGTTCAAGGCCAGCCTGGTTTATAGAACGAGTTAAAGGTCATCCAGGGCTACCTAGTGAGAACCTGTCTGTCTCAGTCAGGGTTTCTATTCCTGCACAAACATCATGACCAAGAAGCAAGTTGGGGAGGAAAGGGTTTATTCAGCTTACACTTCCACATTGTTGTTCATCACCAGAGGAAGTCAGGACTGGAACTCAAGCAGGTCAGGAAGCAGGAGCTGATTCAGAGGCCATGGAGGGATGTAACTTACTGGCTTGCTTGCTTCCCCTGGCTTGCTCAGCTTGCTCTCTTATAGAGCCCAAGACTACCAGCCCAGGGATGGCACCACCCACAAGGGACCCTCCCCCCTTGATCACTAATTGAGAAAATGCCTTACAGATGGATCTCATGGAGGCATTTTCTCAACTGAAGCTCCTTTCTGTGTGATAACTCCAGCTTGTGTCAAGTTGACACACAAAAACCTTCCAGGACACTGTCTTAAAACTGAACAAAACCAAACTACAAACAACAACCACCCTGTGTGTGTAGAGCTTGATGGAGCGCTTTCTAAGTTTGTGTGAGGCCCTGGATTTGGTTCCCAGCACCACAACAAACAACAAACAAGTAAAAAACCAAAACCATGGAGCATCCAGAAGTTAAACATCTTACTTAGTGGTTTTACTTGCTACAGATTTTCTCTAAAAGTAGGGGTAATCAGCTCCCCTTCACTCAATACCTACCTTCCTCCTCTTGGCCATCAAGCCGGCTCAGACATTGTTCTCTGTAATAGCCTGGGGCTAAACCTACATTTTGTAAATTATATATTCATTTTCAAAAGACAAACAAATGAAACAAGCTTCGGGCTGGAACTGTCACTCCGTGACACAGTATTGGTCTGGCTGGCTTGAAGCCTGGCAGGCTTAAGGTCTGGTGGGCTTGAGGTCTGTCTGGCTTGAGATCTGGGGGGCTGGAGGTCTTGTGGGCTTGAGGACCTGGGTCCCATTAGTGAGCATCACAAGATCAAACCAAGAGAAAAGAGACTTAGGATTCCCACCTCTCAAGTCTGTGAAAACTCACATAATCGATGATGGGGTATAGTTTGCAACCTCTCTATCACTTCCTGCCTTATTCTTGATTACAGTCTCAGTGGGGACTCTGACTATTGAACTGGGTCTTTCCCACCGTTCAAATCCTCCCTGGCTTCCTCTTTCCCTTCTTGTTCTGAACTGCCAATTCTAGACTGAGCCTTCTGAGTTCCTAGTCTTCCATCTGCCATCTGCCTGTCCTCCACGACTTGGTTAAGAGTTGACGTCATCCTCCTGAGGCCCTTTCCCTACCGTTTTGGAGAGCTGTGCATCCTCTTCATCTAATTCTGTTTCCCGGCACCCATGCCAACTTCTAGATTCCAGCACCCCATTTTATCCAGAGGACTGTATCGTATTTAGGAGACTCTTCTACCTGCCAGGACAGGTTTGCAGAACCTGAGAATGGGCCTTAAGCAAGGTTAGTGGGAACTGGTAAGTGCCTCGGCTTCTTTGCCTCTGTTGGAATAATGTTAACAGCCTTAAGATCCAGATGCCTGAGGGATACTGTTTGCTAAGGGGCCCATTATTGATAGGTCATATTTCATTTTCCTTCTTTCTGCCAGCGTTCCCAGGGGTCAACTCTCATAAATTGCTTCTATTCAAGACCCCTTATCTCAGAGTCCTGCTTCTGGAGACCTCAAATGAAGATACCTTGGGTTATATCTCTTTTTTATTATCATTTTAATGAAATACCAGGTAGCAACCATAAATTTAAGAACGTTTGTGTTATGTGGTCTCTGAATCTTCTTAACCAACAATCACTGTGTTGGTCACTCACTATGGTCCTGTGGCATTTATGGGAAAAGGAAGAGTGAGTTTGACATGAATCCAGCCTGCCCGAAGTTGTGTGCATGGCAGGGGCTGAGCTGCATGTGTCATGGCCTTCAGAGAGCTGAGAAAGGATCTGCACATGCTCACTTCAGGAGGTAGTTGAGATTTGTAACGGAGTAGAAAACAAAATTATGGAGCTAAGCACTTACTGAAAACAAATTGAACACAGACCTTCCAGTGGCTCAGAGCAGGAGTGGCTGGTACCAGAGAAGTCTTCCATCCTATAAGAAAAAAAATTCTGTAAAAACAAGTTGAAGTAAGTGTCAAAGCCCAGATAAGTACCCAGGACTAACTGAAATTGTAGGAGCTGTTCATATGAATATGGATGAAGACAGGTGAGTCATGTAATTAGGGTTGGGCTTGACGGGAAGTCAGCACTTACTCCGTGGGTAGAAATCCAAAGCATGTCTGAAGAGCAAGCACTGCGGCATAGAATGCCCATTCTGGGGACAAGGCTACTGTAGGCAGCTGGGGAGCGTCATCCTGTATCCTGGTGATAGAGCAGAGGATCGGGAATCCACGGGCTGCTTTGAGAAACACACAGGAAAAAGCTCAGTTATCAGGAGAAAAAGATCCTACAAGTGTGGAGACTGGGCAAGGGGAAGAATTCAAAGGAAGGCTCAGGAGGCAGTTCTCAGTGAAGTGCTTGCTGTGCAAACATGAAGAGCTGAGTGTAGGTCCCATTACCTCACACAAAAGCTGGGCCCAGTAGATGTAAACAGCTCTGGTATGGGAGGTAATGGGGGTGGGATAGGGATTCTGGCAGCTCGATGACCAGCCAGTTTATCCTAAGTGGGGAACTCCATGTTCACTGAGATACTCATCTGAACAGTAAGATGTAGAGCCGTCAACACTGGCCTTATGTGCACATGGGTGGATGAGGACACCTGAACAGCAGAGGTACACACAGATGCACAGATGCACACAGACACACATAGACAGCCATACACACAGACACACAGAGACATAGACACACATATAAACATACACACAGGCACACAGAAACAGACACATGCAGACTCAAACACACAGATGCACACACATATTCATAGACACAGACACAGGCACACACATAGACAGAGACACACAGACTTAGACACACAGACACAGACACACACACAGACACATACAGACACACAGACACATACACAGACACATTTACAGACACACACACAGGCACATACAGACCCAGCCACACAGATATATATATACACACACACACAGAAACACACAGACACATATAGACTCAGACACACAGATATATACATAGACACACACAGACATGACAGACACACACACAGGTACACACAGACTCAGACACACAGATACACATACGCACACACATAGACACACATAGACACAGACATGACCTACACATACAGACACATACAGACACATAGACACACACAGACACAAAGACACACACACACAGGACATATGCGCGCGCGCACACACACACACACACACACACACACACACACACACACACACACAATCTTCAGAGGAAGAGGTCAAGCTCCTAAGAAACTCTTAGGTGTGAGTAATACCAGAGAGAAGGAGGAGCAAAGCCCGTTCCTGGGCCAGTTAGAACCACACACTTGCAGTCTCAGCACCTGGAGGCGATGACAGGAGGACCAAGGAGTTCAGAGTTCACCGCCCCGTCTTCTTACGTGATGGCACGATTTCTTTTCTTTTCTTTTTATTATATTTTTAAAATGTGGGTTCTGGGAATTGAACTCAAATCTTGAATCTTGTGGAACAAGCACTTATCTCTACCCTCAGTTACACAGCAAATCTAAAGCCAGCCTGGGCTACATGAGGCCTTGTCACATGTCACATGTTTCTGATATATGCTGTGTTTATGTTATATGTATGCGTGTGTGTGGTATATGGTGTATGTATGTTATATACGTACGTGTGTGTGTGTGTGTGTGTGTGTGTGTGTGTGTGTGTGGTTGTTTATGTGTTTCAGCTTCTGTGTAGAGGCCAGTGGAAAACTTCAGGATTTCATTTTCATCTACTTTGTTTTTTGATAAGGTCTTCTTTTTTTTGGTTTTTCGAGACAGGGTTTCTCTGTGTAGCCCTGGCTGTCCTGGAACTCAGTCTGTTGACCAGGCTAGCCTCAAACTCAGAAATTCACCTGCCTCTGCCTCCCAAGTGCTGGGATTAAAGGCGGGCACCACCACTGCCCAGCCTGATAAGGTCTTTCTACTGTTGTCCTTAGGCTAGCTGGCTTGTGGGTTTCCTGCTAATTCTCCTGTCTCCATCTATCTTGCAGGATTATAGGTGCATCACACCACAACTGGCTTAATCTCTCTCTCTCTCTCTCTCTCTCTCTCTCTCTCTCTCTCTCTCTTCATCTTCCCCCTCTCTCTCTCTCTGTGTGTGTGTGTGTGTGTGTGTGTGTGTGTGTGAGAGAGAGAGAGAGAGAGAGAGAGAGAGAGAGAGAGAGAGAGAGAGAAGACAGAAACAGAGACAGAAGCACAAGGGACAGAGGTGTCCTGGTGTGTGTGGAGGTCAGAGAACAACCCATGGACATGGGTTCTCTCCTCCTGCCTATGGGTCATGAAAACTGAACCCACGTCGGGCTTGGCAGGAGGCCCCTTTCCCCACTGGGCCATCTTTCTGGCCCTCACATATCTGGGTGTCTGGATACTGTCAGGCTTGAACAACCTGTCTTTACCACTGGGCCGTCTCCCTCAACTCTGCTATTATTTCTGAGAGTTAATTTCCACGAGAATAGTTGGAGATGCACTGTAGAACATTCCAAAGGTTAAGTCTTGGCTATCTGTCATTAATTGACAAATTAATTGGTGCATGTTCTTTCATGAGTTTGCAATGGGGATAGTTTTCAAAAATAGAAGCTAATGAATTATTTATTGATAATAAAATCTGGAGAAATAATCCTTATAACCCACAACTGTGTATGGATGCTCTTTATCAGCTGATTTACTACTGTGGTCATCACAATTACTCTGATACCCACACAGGTTTCTTGCATGAAGAGAAGGCAGAGTGTATCCAGTGCTTTCCCAGAGTGTCAGGTTTGTGGGCACTGATCTAACAGTTGTCCCATGAGTACGGCAGACACCCGGCAGCAAGCCACCTTCATTCAACTTATACAGAGATGAGTGCTAACCCTAACGGCTGAGGAGGAGGAGCTTGCTTTAGCTAGGAGCTTCTTTTCAGAGACATTTCTCCACTGATCACGAGTAGTCTATGTTCTACTTTTCTTCCCCCGTGGATATCTGTAGAAAACAATTAATTCAGAAAACAACCATATTAGAGGAATGGAAAAGCTTATAACCTCTCACCCCCGACTCTTTCCCCAAGCTTACTGAATGATATTCAGAATTATTTCAGCTCTTTCAAATGCCTTTTTTTTTTTTTTTTTAGAAAAACAAACCTATTTTTTGAGAATTTCATACATGTATGTATACAATGCACTTTAATCATAGTGACACCCCACTCCCCCTCCACCCCCTCCCATCCCCCACCCCCTCCTCACAACTTCATGTCCTTTTCTCATAGCCCAGTGGAGCCAATCCACGCTGTTCTTAACGCTGTACATGTGTGAAGGGCCGTCCACTGGGACACACCAGGGGCCGCTGCCCTGAAGAAAACCAACTTTTTTCCCTTAGTGGCCATCACTTTCTAAAGTTGCCCAGCTGGTGGTGGGGCTCTATGTTGATAGATCTTATGCAGGCAACCACACCTGCTGAGTTCATAAGTATAGTTCTTACATCATCCAGAAGACACTGTTTTGAAGCCATCTTCCCTGGTTTCTGGCTGGTATTGTGTGTCAACTTGACCCAAGCTCTGGAGTTATCACAGAGAAAGGAGCCTCCCTTGAGAAATGCCTCCATGAGATCCAGCTGTAAGGCATTTTCTCAATTAGTGATCAAGGGGGGAGGGTCCATGGTGGGTGGTGCCATCCTTGGGCTGGTAGTCCTGGGTTCTATAAGAAAACAAGCTGAGCAAGTCAGGGAAGCAATCTAGTAAACAGCATCCCTCCATGTCCTCTGTCTGCATCAGCTCCTGCTTCCTGACCTGCTTGAGTTCTAGTCCTGACTTCCTTTGGTGATGAACAGCAATGTGGAAGTGTAAGCTGAATAAACCCTTTCCTCCCCAACTTGCTTTTTGGTTGTGATGTTTGTGCAGGAATAGAAACCCTGAGTAAGACACCTGGTATCTGGCTCCTACATTTTTCTGCACCCTCTTCCACAATGTTCCCTGGGCTATGTGGGGAGCGGTATGAGCACTCTACAGTTGACTGTGAGTCTTTGTATGAACTGCTTGTCTACTGCAGAAAGACACTTCTCTAATGATGCAAACCCAAAATCTTAAGCATTTGTTTTACTTTCTGTCTCTTCAAGGTCATCTCCTACATCTTTGCAGTCTGCAACAGGTACAAAGGCAGCACATTCTTCCAGGCATCGACTCCTTTTCTGTGACCATCTGGTAACACAGAAGCAGTTGACTTCATAAGGATCTGCTCTTTTAGGATTGGGAAATAGTAATTACTCAGATGATTCTAGATGCTTTAATCTCATGCTCCAACTTCACACATTCTTTAAACAAATGTGATGTGGCTTATGGTCTGTAACAGTACAATTAGGTCTCTGCTGGTTGGCTACTGTGGTGGTTTGAATATGCTTGGCCCATGGCAAGTGGCACTATTAGGAGGTGTGGCCTTATCAGAGGAGGTATGGCCTTGTTAGAGGAAGTGTGTCACTGTGGAGGTGGGACTTTGAGGTCTCATATATATGCTCAAGTCTGGCCAGTGGAATCACAGCTTACTCCTGGCTGCCTTCTGATCAAGATATAGAACTCTTGGCTCCTCCAGCAACAAGTCTCCCTGTATGATACCATAGTTTCCACTATGACGATAATGAACTGAACCTTTGAAACTGTAAGCCAGCCCTGGTTAAATGCTTGCCTTTAAAAGAGTTGCCTTGGTCATGTGGTCCCTTCACAGCAGTAACACCCTAACTAAGACAGCCACTGTGAGATATTTCTGATTAGAAACTTATGCAAAAGGTTATAAGCCTAGACAGTAAGTTTTTCTGGGAAGCTTTCTGAGGTTGCCACGTATAATGGAGCTATAGTTAAGAAACTAGCCTTGGCATTCTTTTTATGCTCTAGATTTAGTTGTAGAAAAAAAACCCTGACACGTTATCATGGAGGAGACCAGGGTTGTCTAAATACCTGCATATATTCTGACTATATGTAAACTCGTCCACTTTTAGTTTATATAACTGAGGATAGGGAGCCAGAATGGGGCTGTGTGGACCAATGTCTACCACTGCTGCTAGTCAACCCCTGTGTTCAGTACTGAATCATGAACTGGGAGGTGAAGATGGATCAGGAGGATACAGTAGTTAACAGAGCGGTCTCTGGAGTCAGTGATCTGTCAACATTCATGCACATCCATGCAATTGTGGGAAGGTTCCTTAATCCCTTTTCCATTAATATTGTATTCCTCATTAAAAGCGAAGTAGCAACAATGTCCATTTTATAGAACAGAGGGGCTTAGGATATCTTGAATATTACATAGAGGTAAGTTATTGTTATTGATTACTTTGGAGCATGCAACAATATTTCTTTGTTTCTTTGTTTCGTTCTTTGTTTCGTTCTTTGTTTCTTTCTTCCTTCCTTCCTTCCTTCCTTCCTTCCTTCCTTCCTTCCTTCCTTCCTTCCTTCCTTCCTTCCTTCCTTCCTTTCTTTCTTTCTTTCTTTCTTTCTTTCTTTCTTTCTTTCTTTCTTTCTTTCTTTCTTTCTTTTTTGTTTTTTTGAGACAGGGTTTCTCTGTGTAGCCCTGACTGTCCTGGAACTCACTCTGTAGACCAGGCTGGCCTCGAACTCAGAAATCCGCCTGTCTCTGCCTCCCAAGTGCTGGGATTAAAGGCGTGTGCCACCACTGTCCAGCACAATATTTCTTTATGTTTACTTTGAAACCCTTTCTGTCTGTCGGTCCAGTCTGCTGTCACCCCAACTTTCAAGTATGCTCTTTGTGTCTCTGCTGTGCTCTCTAGTGTTTCAAGCCAACGTGATAATGTGGTTTGACTTCATTCAAATATATACATATTTGAGAGAGTTTTTTTTTTTTTTTTGTAACCTAGCTGTATTCCCACAAAGACTTAATAAAAGGTTGTTACAGACGATAAAAGCCCCATCTCCCACCTTGATTTATTTTCAAGCTGGTGTCAGAATCCAGGGGGCTGCGCTGTTCCTCATGGCTGCTCAAAATGATTGTTTAACATGATTGGAAGCAAAACAAAAGATTCTGGTTTAACTGTGCTGGAGTGAACTTTCTGTTCACAGACTCAGACTTTTGCAAACCAAATGCATTTATATTAGCATTGATTATGTGGCTCTACAAAAGTGTTTTCTGAATCACACAGGCCTTTGGTGTTACATGTAGGCTCCAGGAGACTGTCCTGTGTAATTTCATCCTAGCTTAATGCTAGTTGTTTTAGTTACTGTTCTATCACTATGACCAAGTAACTATTATAAAGAAGGACATTTAATGGGGGCCTTGCTTACAGTTTCAGAGGCTTAGCCCGTTATCATCATGGCTGGGAGTGTGGCGGCAACCATGGTGCTGGAGCAGTAGCTGAGAGCTTTACATCCTGATCCATAAACAGAATGCAGAGAGAGAGCGCAGCGCATGCCTGGTCCTGGTGGCACGGGCTTTTGAAACCTCAAACCCCCTCCTCAGTGACGCACTTTCTCCAACAAGGCCACACCTCTTATTCCTTCTAATCAAAGGATTCCACTCCCTGGTTACTAAGCGTTCAAATACATGAGCCTGCGGGGGCCATTCTTAGTCAAATCACTACAGGATTGCTGGGGTTCCTTCCGTCCCTTTTAACTTTTTGTAATTGGAGTGCTAACCATCAGGTGGTGCCTGACTCTGATTCTGTGGTGTTCTGCTTCTTTCAGTTCACAACTCTGATTTCAGAGCCATTACTTCATAACATTCCAGGTACCTGATGTAGAACTCGTGCTGTTTACAGATGGGATTCTTCTTCTTCTTAACACTTGAATAATGCATCAGTGTGAACAGTAGCACCTTCTACATTAATTTTTAGACTCCATATAAATCCCCAGAACTTATGACTAAAATGCTACTTTGCAATTTCTAAGGTTGCACCTGTTTTTGGTAATAAAAAAAAAAAGTAAAGAAATTCAAATTCATTTATTCGATTTCTGAGGCCACTCATAAATTGTACTCTTTGACTCTCACAATAGCTCCTGGAGATAGGAATTGTTTCCACTTTAACAAGAAAGCTGTCTGTTGAAGAGATACTCTGCAAAGACCTGGGACAGGAACTCAGTTGGGAAAGTGCTTCTGGAGCATGCTTGAGGACCCGAGTTCGGTTCCCAGTCCTATATATATTGGGCATGGCACATGTCTGTTGTCCCAGCATTTGAGAGGTTGAGGCAGGAGGATCAGTGGCTGAAGGAAATCCTTAAGTACATAGCAAGTTCAAGGCCAACCTGGGTTATATAAGACCCCGTCTCGCCGGGCAGTGGTGGCACATGCCCTTAATCCCAGCACTTGGGAGGCAGAGGCAGGCAGATTTCTGAGTTCGAGACCAGCCTGGTCTACAGAGTAAGTTCCAGGACAGCCAGGGCTACACAGAGAAATCCTGTCTCGAAAAACCAAAAACCAAAAACCAAAAACCAAAAACCAAAAAAAAAAAAAAAAAAAGACCCCGTCTCAATAAGAAAAGCAAAGTCAGCAAAATCAGTAAGTGAAAAGCTGAGTTAATGCTGAAACACAGAGTAATATCAAAGCGATAAAGAGAGTTCATTCTTTCGACTCTCCCTCCTGGGGTGAAGGACAGAGAAATGTATGTACTAAATGTTGAATTGGCTCTGCTCATCTGGAAAGACAGTCTGCCTAGCTGTCCCAGGGAAATGTTGGCAATGATTCAATGGTTCTACAGAATAATCCCACCCTTTAAAATAAGGAGATATAAATATATTTCTTAGCATTTATTACCATACTTTATGGTGAGGCATTGACTGCAAAGGTTGCTGTCCTTTGCACATCGATGGCCGTTCTGTGACTTGGGGGGAATGTTCCCACTAGACTTCCGTATTTTCTGGCTGGGATCTGGCTAAACATTTTCAGGAGAAATGTATTCAGTGTTTTTTGTCCTTTCAATGGTATGAATATTTAGTATATCAGTATAATTTAATGAAAGAGTATTCAGATGGGAGTAGAGAAGTTGCCTTCACCAGAGAGGATCTGAAAAGGACAGGGCTGCTTAGTGAACCCAGTGGATAGGGGAGTCCAGGAACATTTACCTTCAGGAGGCCTTAGGCAGACTTGGGCAACAATATACACATAAAATCATCCATCTTTTCATGCTTAAACGGTTCTAGGCCTTTTGACGAGCCTGAGATTTCTCTGGGGGTCTTACGTGGAGAAGGTAATCCATCTGCAGAATCTTCACTGCCATGCCCAGAAACGTGGATAATATCCATTGGTACTTGAAAATCCAATTTGCTCTTTCCCCACCCTTGTGGATCACTTCAGCAGAAAGTTAGAATGATTAATTAGAAAGGAGTTCTTCCAAATGGAAGGCAGTTCCAATTTCCTCCGAAGTAGCTTCTTCAGGGTTAGGGTGAGTGGTCGGCATAGCTGTTTGTATTTTTCCTTTGAGTTAGGATGGCATTACTTATAAGTGATTGGCATATTGCAGCTTATATCAAATGTGTACTTCCAATGTCTTATTGTGTTATGTTGCAATATCTTTTGATATCTCCCATGACAAGAATATTCAGCATGTAAATATATACAATTTTGATTAGCAGTCTGTCTTCCTTAAAAAAAAAAAAACTTATGAGTACATATTTTATTATTTATGTCCTTATGTGAAGATGTGCAGTTACTCAAACATAGCCAAAAAGTCTAACCTGGGGTGTCTTCCTCTCAATCTTATATGTTGAGGCAAGGTCTCTCACTCAGTCTGCATCACACTGATCTGGCTGGCCAGTGAGACCCAGGGATCTGCTTCTCTGTATCTCTCCATCACTGGGGTTACAAATGGGGCTACTAAACCCAGATTTTTAAAGGTAGGTCCTGGGGTTCAAACTTGAGTCTTCATGTTTATTTCACATGGACTCTACCAACAGAGCTATCTCCTGAGCCCTCAGAGCACAGCATTGTAATCTCAGAGTCTGTCTTACCTTCTCTATCGGTGTTCAAGTCTTTCTCAACCAAAATGAGGGAGGCAGTTCTTCAAACTTGAAGTAAAGCAGAGTTAATACTATAAACTTTTTGTGTGACTTGCAGATAACTAAATGAAAATGGAAACAGATATCTCAATATATAATGAGACAGAACGTTTATGATATTGGTAATTAAATGGCTTTGGATGTATTATTATGAATATAGCATTCTCTCTGGTTTCCAAGGTCATATCTATAAGGAGCCTTTAAATTCATGGAGAGCTTGTGAACCATGCTTCCAGTTATTTGGTTAGCCAAGTATAGGGGGCTATCTTAAAGTTATCCATTGAACCATTATGAACACATTTTTTGGAATCACTTTGTAAAAATAAATTTTTTCTAGTCTTTATTATAGTGTCTGAACATAGATATTTAATAACTTTGGTATCAGAGAAAGAAAGACAAATAAAATTGTTTAGGGGTGTGTGTGTGTGTGTGTGTGTATGTGTGTGTGTGTGTGTGTGTGTGTATGTGTGTGTCCATGGCCTTTACTAAACTATTGAACTACAAACCTAGCTTCTTTACTCACTTCAGATGTTCATACTACTCATGTAGCAGGTATAGTGTTACCTGCCTATAATCACAGCACTTTGGAGGCTGAGACACAATTAATGGGAGAAAAGAGAGACCAACTAACACATATGCGCGCATGCACACACACACACACACGTGTGCCCCCAACATGCACACTCACAAACATACACATACATTCACATGCATGTGCACACACACACATGCCCACCCCCGCCACATATACACATGCACACATAAACATGTATGCATGTGTACACACGTGCACACGCACATGCAAACACACTCACACACATGCACAAGCATGCACACACACACACTTATCTTGCATCATCTCCTTATGACTTTCTTCATTTTCCTAATAATTATATTATATCAGGATGGCGCTTTGTAAGGACACCTGTGAGTCTAAGTAAAATCCGTCTTTTCATTCATTCCAGTACATATCACATGACATTATTAGCCAGTACTTCAAGGTAAATTATAACAACAGTAGGCAATAAATTTAAAATAGCTGGTTAGAAGAAAATAAAAACCTGAAATGTAGTTTACTGTCTTGAGTATACCAAAACTTCCTCTGTGTACACTACAGATGGGTCAACAAGACGTGGGAAGGATTCAGAACACAAATGACTTTACTCCACAGCATTCTATTTTGTTTTAATATTAGAATATTTTAAAATCACATTTAGGGTGTGTGTACATGCCATAGCATGTATGTGGAGGTCAGAGGATAACTTGCAGGAGTTGTCTTTCTCCTTCCACCAGGTGGGTCCTAGGAATTGAACTCAGGTCATTAGGCTTGGCGGCACGTGTCCTTGCTTGTCAAGCCATGTTGCCTGTCCTGATCTTGCTCTGACTTAATACAGCATTTTTTGGTTGTTTTAAATTTGGAGACACAGTCTCACTGTGTAGCACTGGCTGACCTGAAATGTGGTAGGTAAAGAAAGGTGGCCTTGAACTCACAGAAATCTCTCAGCTTCTGCCTCCCGAGCTGGGATTAAAGATATGAGCTTCCACACCTGGCCTTGCTTTGACTTTATGCAGACGAGTGTAGGATTCTTCAAGGCTTCCCCAGTGTGGGAGAAAATGCACGTGCATGACCTAGCAGCCAACCTACCTGGCACACTGCTTCTAAATAAGAGGCATGGCACACTGAATTCTGAAGTAGTGTGAGAGCTGGTAGCTGACCTGTGGGTGACTGTGCTCTCTGTGTGTCTCTTTTTAATGATCTTCTGCATAGAGACCCTGGTGATATGAGTGCTCACTGTCCAATCTGAAGTAACGTACTAATCAATACAGTCAATAGGCTTCAACTAGATAAGAGGTTGCTCAAATACAGGAAAGCAGACACTGTTCCCTGAAGTCACCTCTAGAGTGGCTTGTCTCTACACCCTTTACCAACCAGTGACCATTGCTTGTCTTTTGGGGGGATGCCCCAGCAACTAAAACACCTCGGTGTTAAATTCACCAAGAATTCAGTGATCAAAATCAATATTGAAATACTGGTCATGTACAGCATATTGTCTTACAGGTGCGTGAGACACAGTAGTAAAACCTACCTGAGTCTGTCTTCACAGACTGGGAGAAGACAGACAGTAAGAGTGTTTTTGAAAGTTCAGTGCATATAATGTATGCCAGTTATAACTAAATGCTGTTGAAATAATAAAGTAGGCAAAGAGTAATTTGAACAATTATCTGAGCATAGCTCATTTATAATAAAAATATTTCTATTCTTGGCTTTCTTTTGCCAAGAATTTACTAATAATAACCTCTAGAAGTATGCTGGGAAATCCATATATAATCACATATAATTGATTTATCCAGTTTTCTATATTACAAAGGACACATTATGATTCAGTAAATTTCAATCATGCAGAAAAAATGTTTCAGATAAAAGTGATCCATGAAAATTGAGACTGACATGCATGCTGTCGGAGGCCATAGCTAAGCAGCAAGCAGAGTATGACAGTACCCCGGAGATGCATGCATGGCCATCGTGGGGAGAGTAGGTTTTAACCAGAGGTAATTTCAGCCGTTAGAATTTGTACATCAAGGGTAGCTAACTAAGAATGAGTATATAACTTGTCAGCTTAATTTATGTGCTGGTTACTGCATATGATCCATGCATATGAAGTGGAATTAAATTAGAAATCTCAGGAAGATGTCAGTTTGCTTGTTGATATAATAAATGGTTGATAGACGTTTTCCTCCGGGACCTGTCTGTCTGAGTGGAATGGAGATGACTTTGTCTCTTGAGGCAATGCTCGGTATTGGGCACAAAAGAGTGAAGACCAAATCCACCACAGACACAATTTTGTGCACAAAGAGAAACCAGCTAAAAATTCATAGACGTTAGCTTGTAGAAAACTGTTTTTAAAGCTCTAATGAGCATATTGTTCCACTTACGTATTTAAAGAGTCCAATTCAATTGCTCACTTGGGATAGTCATGGCTGGTGAAACCATCAACACCATGTCATTTTATAACAATTGGTATGTAGAGAGACTCTACAGCAGCAGCAGCAGCAGCAGCAGCAGCAGCAGCAGCAGCAGCAGCAGCAGCAGCAACAACAACAACAAAGTACATATAGACCTTAGAGAGGTGGTTAACAGCACTGGCTGCTCCTGCAGACTAGGTTCCGTTTCCAGCATCCATATATCCACTTACAAATGTCTGTAACTGCAGTTGCAGCACCCTCTTCTGGCCTCCACAAGCAGTGTACACACACACACACACACACACACACACACACACACACACACACACACACACACACACACACACACGGGGGGGGGTTGCAAAACACTCATACACATAATATTAAAGAGATAGCTTATTCTGGAGCCATTTTGAGTCACCATGGTCCAGGAATACAGATTTGGTTACCCAAGATTCCGTGTTTCAAGGAAGAAGCAGTTTCATGAAGCTTTTATGGTTTTATATAACAAAGAGCCATAAATCAAGACAAGTTTAAGATACATTGGTTGGTGCAACAGAGTCAGGTGCAATGAGGTGGTGAGAGCCATTATATAGTACCAAGATGCTATTGATGACACTCTTAGCTCTTGGATTGGTGGAAGCTAGTGTCCTGCTAACCTAATAGCTTCTAAGAGCGTTTTATTTATTATCACAAGATATTAATTCAGATACAGAATGCAGCAAGGAATAGCTGTTCCAGAAGCTAAAACTAGCCAAGATGAATGAAGTAATTAGCGTCTGGTCCTACAAAATTCCAGTCTCTCTACAGTACTGAAATCTCTATTGCTCCATCACTCTCTGCAGACACAGACTCCTCCCAGTTTTTCCTTCACAGCCAGACACAGCTTTTTTTCAAGAATTTTCATGTACAATACCTTGGGCCTGTCCCTCCTTTGTCCCCTGTTGGCTGTTCTGTTTTCTTCTCTTGTCTGTTCTCTTACTTGCTATTGTTTAATTTCTACTTTTGTGTCATATATATATATATATATATATATATATATATATATATATATATATATATATATATGCCTATTTTGTGCATCTATATGAAATCTAGAATTCACAAATGAGAGAAAACTTATGGAACCTGTCTTTCTGAGACTGACTTGATTTTCTTAGTATGACAGTCTCCAGATGCACCCAGTCTCTTTTTAGCTGACATCATCTTATCTCTTGTGGCCGAATACAGTTCCATGTTGTGTGTATCACACCTTTACCAATCCTCTCCTGAAGGACACCAAGGCTGGCTTCCTAACTTAACTATTGTAATAGGACTAAAATAAGCATTGCTCTGTGTGTATCTCTGTAATGTGTTGACTCAGAGTCCTTTGAGTATGTAACACAGGAGCAGGCCACGTGGTATTTCTATTTTAAGGTTTTTGAGGGATTTCTATAGTGAGCTCCACAGGAGCTGAGACAGTCTACACTCCCAGCCATGTATAAGCATTCCATTTTGTCTGTATTAGTTGTTTTCTTAATAACTACAGTTCAGACAGGTGAGACTCTCAACGTAGTTTTTATTCATAATTCTCTGATGGTGAGTGAGACTGAACTTAAAATTTGTTTATTCTTATTAAGGATTTTTATTTCATCTTTTGCAAACTCTGCTCATTTCATTAGTCTATTTATTGACCAGGTTGTTTGATTTTTTTATTTAGATTTTTAGTTCTTCATGTAATCTAGATATCTATCACATGAAGAGTTAACAAAGATTCTCGGCCATGTGGTAGACTACCTCTTGACTCAGTTAATTCCTTTGCTGTACAGAGATTCCTCATGTCACAAATGCTGTTTGTCGGTTGTGTCAATAGCTTTCAAGTAACTGGAGTGTATTTAGGGTCTCCTCATCTACACCTGTATCTGCAAGTGCTGGTCCTACCATAGCCCCAGCAGTTTCAGAATTTCACATTTTACCTTAAGGCGCAGGTGCATTTGGGGTTAACTTTTGCATGGTGCGAATGAAAGGGATCCAGTTTCACTCCTCTAATGTGGACATGGAATTCTTCAACACCATTTATTGGAGAATATTTCTTCAAAGTGTTCCTTTAGCATCTGCTTTAAAAGTCATGTAACATAGTAAGTATTTATTCTTATTTCTGTTTCATTGATGAGTATGTCTATTTTATACCAGGCTGGTTTTGTTACTATGGCTATGTAGTACAACTTTAAATATGGTGTGGTGATATCTTGAGCATTTAAGATTTGTACTTTTACTATTTTAAATTTTGTGTGTGTGTGTATGTGAGTGTGTATGTGCATGTGTGTGTGTGCGTGTGTGTGTGTGTGTGTGTGTGTGAGTATGTATGTGGATGTGTGCCTACAAGCCCAGGTGCCTGTGGAAGTCAGAGGCATCTGATACCCTGTAGCTGGTGATCTCCTTACATGGGGGCCAGGAACTGAACTTGGGTCCTTTACAGGAGCAGCACACACTCATTTGCTGTTCTCTTTGCTCAGGATTGCTTTGGTTATCTGGAGATTTTTATGCTTCCTTATAAACTTTAGGATGGGTCTTTCTTTTCTGTGGAAAATTACATTATAGTTTTAGTGTGAATTGCATTGAATTTTAGATTGTTTTCAATCATATAGCCATTTTTACAATGTTAAGACTGTCAAACAGTGAGTGCAGGAGGTCTTTCTACCTTCTAGAGTCTTCTTTACTTTTTTGGCATCTTAAAATTAATTGTAGACACATTTGATTTCCCAAGTTAGGTGCATCCCAAGGAATCATATATTTTTGAGGCTGTTGTGAATGGCATGGTTTTATTGATTTCTTTCTCAGTGTATTTTTGAAGGTTAACTTTCTATCCTCTTTCTATGACAGTGCTGATCAGTTCTGAGATTTTTCTGGTGGCTCTTTAGTGCCTGCTAGGTACAGAGTCCTATCTTCTGCAGACACAGATGTACCAACATCTTCTTTTTCCACCTGTATTACTTTAATTTCTTCCACTTGTTTTTGTAGCTCAGAATTTGAGCACAGGATTGATTAGGAGTGGAGAGAGTAGGCATCCTTGTGCTCCCGACTTTAGCAGAAATGTTTGAGATTTCCCAGGTTTAGCGTGGTGGTGCCACAGGTTTCTCATGTACGGCCTTTGTTGTGCTGATGTATGTTAACTTGTATTATTTATGTCTTCCTCCTTCAGGGCTTTTCTCATGAAGGAATGTTGGATTTTGTCACAATCGTTTTCTGCATCTATTGAATTGATCATATGATTTCCGTCCCTGAGTCTATTTACGTGATGCATTACATTTATTGATTTGTGTGTGTTGAACTTTCTTTAATGCCTGAGATGAAGCCAACATGATAGTAAATTTTTTTTCCTCCTTTTTTATTTTTGATACTTTATATACATTACCAATGTTTCCCCTTTTCTGAATCTCCTCTTTGTATACCCCCCATCCCCTCCCCAACCCGCCTCTAGGAGGGAATTCCACCCACCCCCCCCCCGTCCACCCATCCCCATTTTCCCGCCTTGATATTCCCCTTTACTGAGGCCTCTAACATCCTCAGGCCCAAGGGCCTTTCGTCTCTCCCTGATGGCCATCGAGGTCATCCTCTGCCACATATGTGGTCCAAACCATAAGTCCATCAATGTGTATTCTTCGGTTGGTGGTCCGAACTCGATAGTAAATTTTTTATGAACAGTTAAGTTCATCTTTAATTATATTTATTGAGAAACTTTGCATGTATAATTAGTCAAGAGACTGTTTTTGATTTAATTTTTTAACTGTGGCCTTATCTGGTTTTGGCGTTACAGTACTAATATTGGCTTTGTAAGATGAGTTTGGTAGCCTTTTTATTTTGTGGATAAGTTTGAGAAGTTCTGCCTTTCCTCTGTAAAGGCCTGACAGTTCAGCCACAGGTCTGTCTGGATTGTTCTTGCTGGTCAATACCTTTGCATTACTGCTTCAAGCTCATTGCTTATCATGGATCTGTTTAAATTCTTTATCTCTACTTAATTTTTATGTGCAATTTCTGTCTACAAATTCATCTATTTGTTTTAGAGTTTTAAATTTATTGGGAATAAGCTTTTTAAAAGATTTCTTTATTTTTATTTTATGTAAATGAGTGTTTTACCTTCTTGAATGTGTGTTCATCAAGTCGGGTCTAGTGCCCACAGAGGCCAGAAGAGGGCATTGTACACCCTGGAACTAGAGTTACTGATCGTGTAAGCTGCTGTGTGGGTGTTTGCAACTGAATATGGGTCCTCTGTAAGAGCAGCAAATGCTCTTAACCACTAAGGTATCTTTCTGGCCCTGGGGTGTAACTTTTTTTAAAAAAAAGATTTATTTTTATTTATGTGAATGTGTTGTAGCTGTCTTCAGACACACCAGAAGAGGGCATCAGATCCTATTACAGATGGTTGGGAGCCACCATGTGGTTGCTGGGAATTGAACTCAGGACATCTGGAAGAGCAGTCAGTGCTCTTAACCATTGAGCCATCTCTCCAGTCCGGGATGTAACTTTTTAATAGCATGTCCTGATGATTTATGATTTTCACTGGTATCTACTGTGATGTCTCCATTTTCACCTCTGGTTTTATTAATTAGGGTGTCTACCCCTGCCCCTGCAATTTGGTTAGACTCTCTGAGGGTTGGCCAGATGTTCAGAACTGTAATATCCTCTTGGTGGATTGCTCCCTCATCATGAAGAGACCTTCTCTATTTCTTCTGAACAGTTTTGGCTTGGTATTTGTTTTGTCAGATATTAGAACAGACAAATATACTTGTTTTCTAGTTCCATTTACCTTGATTGCTTTTTTTGGGATTTTCACTAAGATCGTGTCTGTCTTTGTTGGGGGGAGTTGCTTTGCTGGAGGCAGCAAACTAATGGAGCTGCTTTTAAAAATCCAACTTGCTAGTCTATCTCTTGAGTGGTGAACTGGAACCAGTCACACCCAAAGTTGTTTCTGATATGTGCGCATTGATTTCTGTAATTCTGTAGTGTGTTTTTCTTGTACTTGCTTTGCTGCTCTTCTAGCAGGATTTGCTCTTTAGTGCAGCATCATGGGAATGTTCAACCTTCTCGTAAGTGCAGAGGATCCCTTCAAATACCCTTTGCACTGCTGGCTTAATGGTAATGAGTTCTGTTAGTTTTTGTTTATCATGGAAGGGTTTTTGTTGTCCTTAAATTGTGATGGATAGTTTGGCTGGGTATAATAATACGGGTTGGCAGTTACTGTCTTTCAGAGTACGAAATGCATCAGTTCATGCTATTCTCATTTTTATGGATTCTGTTTAGAGCTCTGATGTCATTCTGATCGTTTGCCTTTTGTATGTGACTTAGTGCCTCTCTCTAACAGCTTTCAAACCTTTCCATTGTTCTCTGTTCTTAGTGTTTTAACTATAGTATGGCATAGGAAGAAGGTTCCTTTCTGGACTCTCCTGGACTCTAAATGCCTCCTGGATCAACATGGTCATGCCTTTCCCTAGATCTGGGGACTTGTCTGATTTTATTTAATATAATTTATGTGTTCAGCCCAAAGTACCTCCCTGTTGTGTAACAATTTTTCCCCCTGGAGATATGTCACACATGTTTACTCACTTAGGGTTGGGAGCCCATGACAGACCAAAGTATGGATACTACCAAAGTCTAACTTGGTAAACCAACGAGTTTTATTGGGGTTACTTATAGGAATATGGGTTAGGGGTTATTTACAGAAGCGGAATCCTAACTTTAACCCTATCCCTAACTCTAACCCTAAACCTAACCCTAACTCTAATCCTTGATTCAAAGACAGCTGCATCATCAGAATCCACCCCAGCATGGGTGACAGCTCATAAAATCTGGGAACCTGGAGCACATGCAGCCAACAGGTTAGATAGTGTCCATTCCAAGTGACTCAGTTGTTCTAAACCCCTTCAAGGCATGTCAAGTGGTTTCTGCTTTTTCACAGGCAGCTGATCTGGCATCAGAGTCTATTGTGCAGCTTGTCTTGTCTGAGTCTTTGCAGCTTGGTTCATTTGAGAGAATCCTTTTTGAAACTTGGCTTTCCAAGCATGACTCTCAGTAGCTAGCTTATTTACTCTGGAAGGGAGGAGCCTAATGAATCTGGTTGGTTTCAGGGACCTCCTGAAGTTCCTTTGATTTGTTTACCTTTCTGCTTAAGGAACTTCCCTGAGGAGCTGATGTTTCAGTCTTGGAAGAAACTGTTATACAGTACTCCCCTACTGCATTGTTTTTGATTTGTAAAATTGATCTTTCAATGGTTCTCATAGAGCTCATACTTCTGCTCATTTTATTTTATTTTATTTTTTTATCACTGATTGGATATTCTAATTCATCTGCCTTATTTTCCAGCCCTGACATTCAGTCTTCACATGATCTGCTCTATTGGTAAGGCTTCTAGGGAGTGTTTTGATTGGTTTTATGAAATCTTAGAATTTCAATTAGACCTTTTCAGTATTTATCTTTTATTGAATTATTCTTTAATATCCTATATTGACTTCCCTATTCTATTCAGCTGTATATATATATATATATTGTTTTTCGAGACAGGGTTTCTCTGTGTAGCCCTGACTGTCCTGGAACTCACTCTGTAGACCAGGCTGGCCTTGAACTCAGAAATACACCTGCCTCTGCCTCCCAAGTGCTGGGATTAAAGGTGTGCACCACCACTGCCTGGTGTTTATTTATATTCATTTCACATTCAGTTATGAGTTGATTTGTATCATGCTTGATTTCACTAAAGCTTCTTATCTTTATGCTTTTGAATTCTTAGCATTTCTTGTGATCATTTTCATTGGAAATCGCTGCTGTGTAGTTGTCTTTTATCTGGATTCTTTCATGTTCCTTTTATGTCTGCATTTGGACTTCACATGTGGGGTAATTCCATTGGTTGAATTTTTAAAATGATTTTATTTATGTGTATGTGTGAATGTGTCTGTGTACATATGCTAAATGTGTGCTGAGGCCAGAAAAGGGGATTGGATCACTGTATCTGGAGTTACAGGTGATTGTGAGCCACCTATATGGGTGTTATTAATTGAACTTATGCCCTTTGCGAGAGCATCAAGCGTTCCTAACACTGAGCATTGCTCTAGCAAACACTCAAATTCTTTTTAAATCAGGTATTCTTTTTCACATGAAATATTTGTAATGTCCAGTTGTGACTAGATTGGAGCAAGTTCAGATGTGTAGTTCAGTAACTATGCTCTCAGTTCCCATTGGAGGGTAAAAGGTCTGATCCCACTGCCAGGTTTGAAAACCCATTAAAACCCAACAACTTCTGAGCGTGAAATGCCACCAGTCCCTGGGCTTGTCTTGAGATTCCACCAATCTCCACCCTTGATATATCTACCCTGGAAAACTCTGTCCCCAAGAAACCCTATATAAAGCCTGCCTCCTGGTCAGTTCGCTGCTGCATCTCACTAGAGCAGAGGCAGCTACCCTCTTGAATTCCCCTCTCCCAATAAATCTCTTGTGTGAAGTTTGTTGTGTGGTGTGACTTTGTGGCTCCAACCTGCCAGGATTCCTTTTCCCTCAGAGCTGTAACACTTCCTCTAGGGAAGCCTTTCCCTTAGAGCTGCAACATTTCTATAGGGGATTCTTTTCCCCTCTGAGCTGCAATACTCACACTGTGGAAGCCTTTCCCCTCAGAGCTGCAACACTCGCACTGTGGAAACCTTTCCCCTCAGAGCTGCAACACTCACACTGTGGAAGCCTTTCCCCTCAGAGCTGCAACACTTGCACTGTGGAAGCCTTTTCCCTCAGAGCTGCAACACTCACACTGTGGAAGCCTTTCCCCTCAGAGCTGCAACACTTGCACTGTGGAAGCCTTTTCCCTCAGAGCTGCAACACTTGCACTGTGGGAGCCTTTCCCCTCAGAGCTGCAACACTTGCACTGTGGAAGCCTTTCCCCTCAGAGCTATATCACTTACACCCATGCTCAGGGATCCAGGTACACTCCTACATCACTTGGAGAACATTATCTTCAAAAGCAACCACAACTGTAGAGCTGGACGTTTTATTAAAGATATTTTAATACAGGTACAGGATCAAGAGAAAAAGAGGTGTTCAGAATAAAGTTGGACACATGCAGGTACGGGTGTGCCTGCCTTAGGGGAGAACCACCCACACATTTACTATTAAAGAAGAAATAAAAGGAAAGAAATCATGTCAAAACTAAAAGACCATCTGAGGTGCCAATCACATGAACTTAGAACAGTTACCTTTCCTTCACTAATAGCTTGTACAATCTTTGAGGACAGGGATTATGTTTTAGTTTATCACTGACCCTAGCACATAGTGTGACTCATAGTGGACCCTCTGCAAATGGATACTATTTATCCATGAGCTGTGAGAGTATGCTAATATATAACTGAATTCCAGTAATTTATAATATCTTTATTATATTTATCTCTGTGTGCATGCAAGTGTATGTACGTGTGCACATATGTGTGTCACAGTGTAGTTCTGGAGATCAGAGGATATCCTGTGGGAGTCGCCATCTCTTTCCACTATGTGGGACTTGATGACTGAACTCAGGTTGTCAAGTCTGGAGCCAAGTGACTTTATCCACTGAACCACCTTGTTGGCCCTAAGTTTAGTAATCTCGATTGAAAAATTGGTTCATAATGTTTTACTTGCTGATCAAATATTGTATGTCAATTGATTAGTACTAGTAACCTAGTAGTCTTATATTACATGCAACAAAATGCTTTACATATTTACTGAATTCCTAAGTAAACGGTGCACATTCTAAGTGAGCAGTACTGGGCACAGGGTGTGTACACAAATGTGTGATGTGCCTGACCTGATCTCATAGTTGAAAACGACTGGAAAGAAGGAGCCCTGAAGATACTCAAGCCTTCTAAATACGGGTCATAATCTCTTTCCTGATGAAATGTTCATTGTATTCAAGGTGCTATCCTGGCTACCTGTGTCCTGTTCATGTGCAGAATGTGAACATTAACCTAACAGAAAACAGGGCTCTCTCACCAGGAGATACCCAGGAACTGGTGCTGTGTACAAAGCCGCAGGAGAGCAAGGGTGTTGGGTCACAAGGAGGGAAGCTAGGCTGGGAGTTCCCTTCTCACCTGCTTTCACTCTCTCCTGTCTGCTCAAGAGTTATGAGTTCTCCCCCAAGAGATAAGAAACCCTTCCTCATACGCAATTATACTTTCTCCGTCTCTTCTCTCCCCCCCCCGTCTGCTCTTCCCCTCTCCTCTGCTCAGCTTCCCTTCCCTCTCCTCCTCTCCCCTTCCTCTTTCTTTCCTTCCTGACTCTCCTCTCAGCTTTTCCCTTCTCCCTCTTAAACTCCCACATATGAATCTATAATAAATATCTCTCTAAAACGAACAAATGAAAGATAGGAAACCAATATGTCATTAATATCCTCTCCATCTACATGGTTACTACGATGGCATTCAAATGATAGCAAACCCAGGTGTTTGCTTGTTTGTTTGTTTGTTTTCTGGAAAACACATGAGATTCATTAGAAAAGGCAATGAAATCTTTCTGCAAGCTGTGTTTTTCTTTCATAGCTTGGCAATGTCCATTTTCAGGCTGTCTTCTACATGTCAACTGTGATATATTGAAATAGAATTTTCAGAAATCTTGATTCTTTAAGCTTTTATTAACGAAAGTGAAAGGAATGGGGGAGTTATCATGAACAAGTATTATATACCCACAACTATGGGATGGGCATGGTAGAATGTTATGGATACCACAGAATCTCAGAGTCTTAGGTAGAACTTTCTCTCAAGCCTGTGATGACAGCACTGAAGAGTGTCATCATTTCTTCAGAGCTATAGAAACTCAACATGGACAGATTTGTTGAATTGGTCGCTGTGGACAAAGCTTTCAGAGTAGTAAGAGTTAAGAGTTCAAATGAAGAAAGACGCCCAGGAAATGTAAAAGGTCTACTTTTGTACATATAAAGTTTCTGGCTTTCAGCCAGCTGGTTGGCGCATTCCCTCATTCACCTATGATGATGTTGAGAGTGACTCACAGAATACCTACTGAAATCTTGCTCTTAACCTGTAAATGGTAAACTTATTTGTCATCTTGCCTTAAAATAGAACTTTAAGTGTTTTTATATTATTAGTGACTTCTTTTCTTTGTTGTAAATTTGGCTTATTTATGGGGCTTGTGAGCAGAGTGTAGGGCTCACATGTGTATTCAGCTGCTCAGCATCAGTATTGTAGTGCCTCCTCAGTGCCATGTGCTAAGGATATGGTAGTCAGCACAGGCTACTAGAGATGCAAAGATCACCAAAGACGTTGCACAGTGTGCTGCTGAGGCACAGTTAGTGGCCGAGAACACAGCCATGGAGAAAGACTACATGACAACCACAGGCCATGTTTTCACAGGCACTAACACCTTCTCTGAAGTCTTACTGAGGGACAGACCCTGAAGACAGCTAATTTCACAAGGCAATGGCTGAAAGGGAACCATGAAGGGAACCCTTTGGAGACTGGAGAAGAATTAGGGAGAGATTATGATATCACTAAGGAACATTTTGTAGTAATTTGTTCATTTGGAAATTTTCCATACTTGGTGTAATAGCATTGTCAACTTGACATAACCTAATATCACCCGAGGAGGATGTCTCAGTAATAGATTGTCTACCTTGAGTTGGACTTTGGGTGAATGTCTATGGAGTGGGGGTGGGGGTGGGGGGATTGTCCTAATTCATGTGAGAAGACATGCCCACTGTGGGCAGTACCATTCCCTAGACAGCAGCTCTTGAACTGTATAAGAGTGGAGAAATCAAGCTGAGCACAAGCAAGTGAGTATACATGCATTCATTTCCCTCTACTCTGGACTATGAATGGGATGTTGCTAGCGGTTTGAAATTCCTGCCTTGACTTGCCCGCTACGATGGATCATAACCTGGAGTTGTAAGATGGAATAATCTGCCTTCTCCCCCTAAGTTGTCTTTTGTCAGAGTATTTAATCACAGCAACATAAATGACACTAGAACATGTGGTTCAAGAAAACTAAAAGGAGCATTGATCCAGATTCTAAAGTGTTCTGGGAACCTTACTGTGTACTTACTAATATTCACAATAACTCCGTGAAGTAGTGCAGTGTTAAATCTGGAGAACTGCTTCCAGCCTGATGTCACAGTGTGTGCTGTTCCTCAGGGAACATCCTTGCTCAGCCTCAGGAAGTGGGTCACTGTGGTCACCAAGAGTTTAACAGGCTATGCAATTGATTCTTTCTAAAACAAATTTACAGGAGTCTGATACAGACCAGAGCATCCATTTACAAACTGTATGGAGAAATTAGCTGCCAAGTAGACTAGAATGCTCCTCCGGTTAGTCTGTCAGCACATGTTAGTCCCTATAGGAGAGAAAGCTCAGGAGAAATAAAATTCAGGGCTGCAGGATGCTGAGGGAGTAGAGAATTAGGAGGAACTGAGTCGGATGCTTTTATATGGAGCTGTAATGCTCTGCTAGGTAGGGCCCAGTGTGCCACTCCACCATGGAAATGCCCTTGCCTGCCTAAGGGATCCTAGTATTGTCTTCAGCTGTCCAGGCTCTACCCTTAGTACAGTTCAGATTACAGTTGTGAACAAATTTGGAGGGCCCGAAACCTTGTACAAAACCATTGCTCTGGAGTGGCTGGGCATCTGAAAGTGCTACCGAGGAGGGACAGAGATGCCACATATGGAATAACCACAGTGACAGACAGGGCAGTGTTTGTGGCAAAGTGTGGCCATATCAAACCAATAGAGGATTGACTGTGTTTGAGGAACTAGTTAAGAAATTATATGAATTTCCAATTTTGTTTCTATAACCACCCTTAACAACATTTGCTTTAGTAGCTGGTAGATGTAAGTGCATATCAATTAAGATAATATGTCTAGAAAGTCATTTCTTAACAGGGAGCTATATAGATTGGGCCCCTTAGGTCTAGTGTGTCCATATTTGTACATTTTTTTTCTTCTTGAAATTTATTCTTCCTCCAGTTGAGAATGTCTTAGTAATGATTCATCTCTTTGCTTCTCCTGACATCTGTTCTCGACATCAGCAACTCAGGTATGCCTCCCCCTCAGAGGATTCCCTCTCAGATGTGTGGTGGGTCTCTCCCCCTTTTCTTCATCTTTCTGTCTGTACTAGTGCAGTTGTGGACCACCACCCCCTGACCCAGCTCCTCTGCCTTTCCTATTGATCAGTCTCGTGTTCTGAGAATAATGTTTATATTGATATAATATTTGCCTAATATAAGTTTAATTATTCCAACCCTTTAAAATGTCCACATTTGTACGTGTCTGTTGGCACACTCACAGTTTGTAGCCACTGCCAGCCTACAGTTCCAGCACATTCTCATGACCAAAGATGCCCTCATCCATTTCGGTCAACCTGATCATCCTAGCGAACTCCTGGAAACCTGTAAACTGTCTTCTGTCTATGATTCATCTCTTCTGATTGACATCTGGGTTGGCCATTGTGGCTAATGAGGCCATGAGCATTTGTGGGCAGGTGTTTGGATGCCCAAGGAAGCAGAGGATGACAGGAATGATGCTCAATTGTAGTCCTTTTACTTTGCAGGAGGGAGAAGAAGGATGTGATCTGAAGAGTCAGGCAGGGCCCGACCAGCCTCTGGCAATGCTATGGGCCTGTGGCTTCCAGATCATTGACTTAATGTTTGCATTTTTACTTAATGTGTCATCCTTACCTGCTTGTCCTACTACTGGCTCAAGTCATGCCAAGTCTCCTTGCTTCAGTGTGTCCTTTGCAAAGGGACATCACTGAGCGGCAAGTAATCAGCAAAAGTCTTTTCTTGCTCTGAAGATCTGTGACCCATAAAGCTCTAGTTTCAAGTATTTTTGCTGTGTGCAATTGATGCTGGCCATTTCTTGATCTTACTGGTGAATGGTTTTGTGAAGTGTGAGTTTTCATTAGCCCTCTTTAGATGAAAGAGCACTTTCTTCTTTGTTGTTTGCCTCTGAAAAACTGTATATTTGGGACCTGTAGCTAAAATACAACTTCAGAAATAAGTGCTTTAGAAAATGTTTCAATAACATTAGTAGAAAATAGCCTAAATTATTTTTAGCCCAGCGGTTGATTAGTAGTAAAACAAAAGGTCTCTAAGTTTCAGAAAGTTGGCAAAGTTCTTTTTCATTGAAATGAAGTTAAAAGGTCAGTCATTCACCAAGCATTTTGAATCTTGAATGTGAAATTAAACTAGCAGCATGTGAGGAAATTAGCCCTCAATTTATAGAATTATTCTAAATTTTCCTTATTCTTTCAGACAGTGGGAAACAATAAAAGAAGGTGGAGGCTGTGTGCTCCATAGTTTCATGTCAATTTGACACAAACTAAAGTTATCTGAGCGGAAGGGCCTCAATGAGAAATGCCTCAATAAGATCAGTCCACAGGCATGCCTGTAGGGCATTTTCCTAATCAGTGATTGATGGGGGAGGCCCCAGCCCATTGTGGGTGGTGCCATCTCTGGGCTGGTGGCCCTGGGTTCTATAAGAAAGCAGGCAGTGCAAGCCATGAGGAGCAAGTTAGTAAGCAGCACCCCTCCATGGCCTCCATCCACATTAGCTCCTGCTTCCTGGTTCCTGCTCTGCTTGAGTTCCTGACTTGCCTTCCTTCACTGATGAACAGCAATATGGAAGCCTAAGTGGAATAAACTCTTTTTTCCCCAAGTTGCTTTCGGCCATGATGTTTCATCACAGCAATAGTAACCCCGAGTAAGAGAGGAATACTCTTAAGATTCTTAGCAGGAGTCTGTTTTCAGGACTGGTTAATAAAGCATTGCAACAAGACAGGTCTATTTTTAGTTTATAATTAGAATTTTGAAGCAAGAGTAAGAAGGTTCAATCGACATTTTGTGAAGTAGGAAATGATTCATTTGGGCGGTGTGAGCACTGGATTCTTAACATTGTGATGCAAAACTGAATAAAAATGTGATGATGCTTAAAAACAGAAACAGTCTCAGATATTCTTCTTCACAAAGTCTCAGATGTGGACATACAGAGAATAAAGTCACCAGCTGAGGGGCACTGTCAGGCAATGAACGGTTGCATCAAGTGGTAAATGTGGATGGAACATGGAAGGTTGACAGGAGCCATTTTCCAATTATTGATTCCTAGGAACACCTGGCAGATGCTAAACATACAGAATAAAATATGTGTTATCAAAGTTCATGCCAAAGATTTCTTATAAACAGTGACAAATGATAACTCTATGGTGGAGAAATGACCAGCATCACCTTGTGGATGGGTCAAAGTTAGTGGCATTAATGGTGGGGTAACCTGAGATGATTTTTGATGTCGAGAGCTGAGAAACATTTAACACTATGTATTCAGTACTCTTGAAAACACATTGTTTGGATATAATTGAGTAGAAATTTAAGGCCAGAGGAAACAGTCTTCAAAATAACTACCTGGCTGCTTTGAAAATAATCCAGTGTTATTAAAAATGAAGTATGAAGGACTATTCCAGGTGCAGGAGACAAAGAAGACATGACAACCACATGTCGTGTGTAAGTCTAGATTGAGGTCAGAGGAAATTTTGACAAGGGACTTATTGGGGTTTCTACAGACACATGAACACACACTGTGGACTAGATACATGTATTGCATGATGTTAACTTCCTGGGTTACACAAATGTCCTGTGTTCTACATGAGCTATATATGTGTTTTATATATATGTTCTTGGGAAACAAGGTATATATGGATAAAAACAATTCTGGAAGTAACTAGAAATGGCTCAGGAAGTGTTTTGTGGAGCATGTGCATTTTTATTTGTGTGTATATATGTTAATGTGTTTATCATGTGCTTGTGGGCTAGTGTAGTGTGCATATTAGTGTTTGTATGTAGATGTTAGTGTGCTGTATTTTAGTGAGTGTTAGTGTATTATCGTGTGTTTGGATGTATATGTTCAGGTAGAAAGACAAATCACATGTGTCTTAATTAGGGACTTACTGCTATGAACAGACACAATGACCAAGGCGACTCTTTTTTTTTTTTTTAATTTTTATTTTTTGATACTTTATTTACATTTCAAATGTTTCCCCCTTTCCAGGTCTCCATTTTGGAAATCCCCTATGCCCTCCCCCTCCCCCTGCCTCTATGAGGGTATTCCCCCCACCCACCCACCCAACCGCCTATCTACTCCGTCTTCCCACCTTGGCTCCCTTATACTACAGCCTCCAACACCCTAAGGCCCAAGGTCCTCTCCTCTCCCTGATGGCCAACAAGGCCCTCCTCTGCCACATATGTGGTCCAAACCATGGGTCACTCCATGTGTATTCTTTGGTTGGTGGTCCAGTCTCCAGGAACACCGGGGGGTCAGGCCAGTTGACACT
>CM052704.1:122331510-122367991 GCA_028551405.1 Uromys caudimaculatus
GCCTGTGAATTTCATGAAGTCATTGTTTTTAATAGCTGAGTAGTATTCCATTGTGTAAATGTATCACATTTTCTGTATCCATTCCTCTGATGAGGGACATTTGGGTTGTTTCAGCTTCTGGCTATTATAAATATGGCTGCTATGAACATAATGGATCATGTTTCTTTATTACATGTTGGAGCATCTTTTGGGTATATGCCCAGGAGTGATATAGCTGGGTCCTCAGGTAGTATTATGTCCATTTTTCTGAGGGTCTGCCAAACTGATTTCCAGAGTGGTTGTACCAGCTTGCAATCCCACCAGCAATGGAAGAGTGTTTCTTTTTCTACACATCCTCACCAGCATCTGCTGTCACCTGAGTTTTTGATCTTAGCCATTTTGACTGGTTTGAGGTGGAATCTCAGAGTTGTTTTGATTTGCATTTCCCTGATGACTAAGGATGTTGAACATTTCTTTAGGTGCTTCTCAGCCCTATGAATTTCCTCAGTTGAGAATTCTCTGTTTAGCTCTGTTCCCCATTTTTTGATAGGGTTATTTGGTTCTCTGGAGCCTAACTTCTTGAGTTCTATGTATATATTGGATATTAGCCCCGAGGCAACTCTTTTAAGGACAACATTTAATCGGGGTTGTGTAGCCATACATTTCTTACAACTTACTTTTAATAAGGGTTCAACCTCTCCTCACACCCAGCAGAGGTAGTGGAAGAGAAAAGTTATTAAGATATGGGGAAAGTGAACCTGTTTAGAAATAATTCTTTGGGGGCGAGTTTGATCTTTTTCCACAGCAGTTCAGTCCCATAGCAAACGCCAAGTACGAATCAGCAGCTGCAGACCAATCCTCCTAGGTAGGCAGGCACCAGGTATAAACCAGCAGCTGTAGTTCAATCCTGAAGAAACCACAAGACTCACCACAAGGCCACAGAAGCAGCAAGCTGCCACAGGAACCTAATGAACAGTTCTTGGGAGATTCTCTTAATGGCAGTGTTACCACAACCACAAGTTGAACTCAACAACACTGTGTAAGGCGAATAGATGCTTGTCGTTAGTGAAGAAGATCGAGGTGGAGCAAATCAAACCAATGCTCAGAGCTCATCTCCCACTGTCTGTGGGTCATATTTATACTCCTTCATTATGGGTCCTTTCATGTGTTTGGTATATCAGAACATCCTTTCACCTGTGTCTGCTTCAGGAAAACTCTCTTTCCGTTGTTTGCTCCAGCAAAACATCATTTGACATAACTGACTTTCCAAAGAAACTAGAGGTTTCCACGTCAGGGCTGGCTTACAGGTTCAGAGGTTCAGTTCATTATCATCAAGGTGGGAACATGACAGCTTCCAGGCAGGCATGGTGCAGGAGGAGCTGAGAGTTCTATATCTGAAAGCCTTCAGGAGAAGACTGGCTTCCAGGCAACTAGGACAAGGGTCTTAAAGCTCACACTCACAGTGACACACCTACTCCAACAAGGCCACACCTCCTAATAGTGCCACTCCCTGGGTCCAGCACATGCAAACCACGATACCATGCTGTGGAAGTTTTGTTGGATGTGACTGGCAGGCATGCAGCAGCAGCGACTTGTTCTATTCTGTTCTGCCTGTTATGTCAGCTGTGAGAGAGTGCCACAGCTGGATCATATATTCTGTGAGCTGAGAGTTCCTGGCTAGCCACCTGAAAGCCAAGGAGTCCGAGATGGAGGGTCTCGGTGTCACCAGGCCCTTTGCTGTATTATAACATGCAGAGAGCACTGCAGGGATGAGGGTGAAGGAGTGAGAGGGGATCATGGGAGTGGTACGCAACCATTTTGTCAGGATCTCACTCTCAAAACCAAAACTTTGTCTACTCCCGAGGGTAGAGCTGTGGCCTACCCACCTCTCAGTACCTTTGAAATGGCAATTAGGTTTGAGAGACACAAAACATTTAGACCATAGCATCTTCCAACACTTCTGTGAGTTTGAAATTATTTCAGTCTAAAACTTTAAGAAAATATAAGCTTGGTTATTGATCTCCTGCCCGAGGAAGGTATTGGCCCTAGTCAGTCAGTCATCACAGCCCAGAAAGTGTTCAACAGTGCTGGAGTGAAGTGAACTCACAGTGTTATCTATTAGTGTAACTTGTGAAGCACGGCTTTGCTTGGTGTGACCCTCCCAGGGGATTATACATTTTGTGAACAGTTCATCTCATAAATGTTAACGGGGTTCAGTTGTATGTCGGGATGCCAGGAAGGATGCTGGGCGTCAGGACTAGGGAAGTGTGTGAGTCCTGATTTTAATGCTGACATCTGAGGAGTGACAGCTGCAGCAGACACTGGATAAAGTGGCAGGGTAAACAGAAAAAGTAGCAGATGGACAATCCTCAAGACAAACTTGGGGGTGGTGTGGTAGAGAGGCATGGTGGCAGGGTGTGGCTCTTCTACTTTGTGGGGTGGAGGGATGGGCAGAGAGGACTCCATGCAAAGGGACTATCAGGCTGAAGCAGGTGGCAGATGAGAACTGTGTCATGCTGTCTGTCTGCCTCACTGCTGGAGGTGTTTCAGTCTGCTCAGGGGGGGCAGAACAAGGTCGGTGATAGGGATCTCCAGGTGTCATTCTCTGCGGAACCAGAAGGGATAAATTCTGAGGAAGGAAAGGTTTCACAGGGTTCTGGTCTGGCCAGAAGAGCCAAAGTGTTTCAGCTCTCCAAAGGGAAGCCCATGCAGGGCAGGGTCTCGCCCACTATTGCTGCCATAGCAGCGCCAATGCCAGTGGCAGTAGTGACAGGCCACTGTGAGCAGCAGCAAGCGGGTGGCAGGAACAGCGAATAGAGGCGACCAGTACCTGCAGACAGCCTGGAGCCACTGGGCAGCAGCAGGGGCATGAGCCTGGCCTGCTGGGTGAATCCAAGGCCCAGCAATGAATGCTTCCAGAGAGAAAACTCTTCCCCAGAGTGTTACAGCTCAATAAAGCAGCCACTCTCAGATGACTCTTGGTGAAATAACTCGTGAACTTCATTCCATGTGGATGGGGACCTTATAAACATTGAGGAGTCGGCTGGGACCCAGGAGTAGATGCTTCCCATTGGCTCAGTCTGAGCTGTTAGGGATGCTCTATTTGCATGGGGAAGGACTTCAGGTATTGTTCCTGTGTGACCACCGATTGTCATGACTCTCTCAGTGGGGTGTCATGGTTACATGTTTCAGAACAAGTAGAACTAGGCAGGGAGTTGGCCCCACTCACGCCTGCTGTTCTCAATTTTGAGATTCTCCGGTGTTTGGGCCTGCTCAACCTTACCAGTTCTTCTGTCTGGTGGCACAGTTCACTTGCCCCACAGAGCTGGTGTTCAATAGGACTTGTAAACTATTTTGTGTCACAGAAGTATAACACAGCCTTATGACTTTGAATATATAATAATAGTTATGTAAACTCATAAGATATTAAGATAGTGTAAGGCTAACTCTAGAGTGTGTGTGGTGCAAACTGATGGCTTGCTCTGACTGGCAATGGCTTGCTCTGACTGGCAGTGGCTTGCTCTGACTGGTAGTGGCTTGCTCTGACTGGCAGTGACTTGCTCTGACTGGCAGTGGCCTGCTCTGACTGGCAGTGGCTTGCTCTGACTGGCAGTGGCCTGCTCTGACTGGCAGTGGCTTGCTCTGACTGGCAGTGGCCTGCTCTGACTGACAGTGGCCTGCTCTGACTGGCAGTGGCCTGCTCTGACTGGCAGTGGCCTGCTCTGACTGGCAGTGGCCTGCTCTGACTGGCAGTGGCTTGCCATCATCATTATAGATGGGACTCCTTGGATCATCTCAGTTTCAAAATTTTATTTATTATTATTGTGTCTGTGTAGTGTATGCACACACGCTTGTCATAGCACTTGTGTGGAGGTCAAAGGTCAGGAGATCAAAGGACAGGTTCAGGAGTTAGTTCTCTCCTACTGTGAGCTGTAGGGATTGGATGCAGGTGATCAGGTGTGTGAAGTGTTTTCACTCACAGGGCCATCTCAGCAGCCCTTCTTACAGCTTTGATCACGTTTGAACAAGACATCAACCGCCTTTTTAAGAACAGAAACTCTTAGCATTCCTGTGAGTCACACCTTGAACACTTCATGTTTGGCATGATCTCAGTTTGGGAGTACCAGGCGAGGGAACGGAGTCATAGTTTCATAAAAACATCTTACAATTTACAAAGTGCTACAAAAATATATTTTGTTTTTAATTGCCATAATTGGTTTATATTATTAAAAGGACAGCAAAAACAGTCAAAGGCAAATATCAAACACAAATTATCACCTATGATTTTAAAACTCATTACTCCTGATGTGTATGGTTTACACAAACTTGTAAGAAACATGTTCAGATAAGCATGTGTGCAGAGAGGCCTCACGAACAGCCTACAGAGAATGAGGTAAAAATAGTAAGCACAGACGTGTTCGCCTCCAGTAGTGAGTACGATGGTAATTTTAATGATGGGCCGTTTCTGGCCTGTGAAATTAGATTATTCAACAAGGAACAACAAAACCCTCTCAGCTGTCTGAGTATCCAAAGGCATAGACATAGTTACGTGATAAATGCATTGACACCATTTGACTTGACTTGGGCATTATGACCAGTTTTTGAGATTTAAAAAAACACTTTATCTATATCTACATCTATCTCTATCTCTATCTCTATCTCTATCTCTATCTCTATCTCTATCTCTATCTCTATCTCTATCTATCTGTGTCTGTATGGATATGTGCATGAGGGTGGAGTGTCTGTGGAAGCTGGAGAGGATGTTTAAATCCTGAACAAAAGTTACAGGAGACTGTGGGCCACCAGATGTGGTGCTGGGAACTGAACTTGGGCCCTCTGCAAGAGCAATGTTCTATTATTATTAACTACTGAGGCCCCGTGTTCTGAAGGATTTTCAATGGTATAAATGTTTATGCTGTAAGTGCAGTGTACACAGCAGCAAACAAGACATGTGCTTTCAGCTTTGTCAGAACACACATGGGCACTCTTGGTAACAATCCTGTGGTTATAGAAGGTGATAGAACGCTAGGTGAAAACTGATGAAGAGCCTCACCTGGAAATTGTTACTTTTGTAGCTTTTCTTAAATTAATGTCAAAACAGAAAGCTAAAAGATACATTTGCAAAAAAAGCGCTGAAAGGCTAAAGGACAAAAATTTCAGCACTGGTTCCATTACTTACATATATGAAAATATCATAAACTCATTATTTTATATAATTAGTGTATGTTAATAAAAGTTGAAAGAACCATCTTCACAAAATTGAAGCAAACACACACACACACACACACACACACACACACACACACACACACACACACGCACACACGCAATCGCTAAAGTGAAAAGCAAACACCATTCACTCCAATGAATGTGTTAATCAGCATGCAAGCAAGTCTTAAAAATCAAAGTCAGAGCTCAACAAAGGGCATGTGTGGATGAGAGGCAGGGGAGGCAGGAAGGTTGGGGTGCTCTTCCCAGGCGCCCCGTGGGGCGTGGGAGAGCTGGGATGAACTCAGCAGCCGGTACCCACAGCTCCAGCTCTGTAATTAAGAGAAGCTGCTCCTGGGAGGACAGCAGGCGTCCGTGGCTTTTCTTTGTTAGTTCTCTGGACTTTAGGTAGAGGAGGTGATGGGTGGATTCCTAGGAGGTTGTTTTTCGAGGAGTGAAAGATCGCGGACATCGGATAACCGTTTTCATACTTGTTTTTATCACAGACTCTAAGCAACTCAAGTGTGCGGTGATTCAGTTCAGGCCTTCTGAAGAGAATGTATGTGAGTGACTCAGGTAACCATCGACTACAGTTAAGCCTCTTTGTGTTAAATATCCGTCTCTGTTCAATGTTCCCTCACGACAAGTGGACCCATGACTGTGCACCCCGGCATCACTGCCCCCTAGTGCTCTGTCCTACCTGACAGATGGGGTGTCTTCCCTCTTGATGGAACTGGGGTTCCACTGCAGTGGTTCTTTGGAGGAGACAAGCAGCCCCTGTGAGGCTTGAGAAGGTAGGTCCCCAGGTGGGCTGGGCTTTTCTGAAGTCACTCACTACTGCTGTGCCATGCCTCTAGCTAGGCTGTTAGTACTGGGACCAGAATCAGAAGATTCTGATTCCAGCCACCGTTCTCATGTTGCCCCTTAGAGATGCTTCACTTGGGCTGTTTGTTGGGTGAGAACACATGGCTCTGACATTACCCCAGTTCAAACCATCCCTCTTTCTAGGATTAGAGGTCAAACGTCCTTGCAGGCACAGAGCAAACCTGCCCGTCTGTACCCTCTTCAGACTTAGTCTTTGAGTTTTGAGGCACCACTCAGGTGGTCTTCCTTCCTGAAGGGAAGTCCGCCTCTTGCTATGAAAACTCTGGTTTAAGTAGGAATGAAAGAGTAAAATGCCTAACGTTGAGAATAGCTTTGGTGTCTGGCTGAGCACTTTAAAAAGATTAAAAGAATTATTAAAAATAGGATCTAAAGTCTGTCTAGTAAGACTCTTGAGAGAGCATGTGAATAATATATGTATGTGCTTGGGGGCTGCAGAGCCTCTTTGCAGGGTGGGTGTCAGTGACTCACTTTTTATCTTGGCCACATATCAAAGGGGATGCTGGGACAGATCAGGTGCCTACCATGTGTGGACGCTGTTGACCCTAAGTTGAATGAACAAGTTAGATGAATAGATGCAGTATTGTTAACATGCTTAGAGACGATTATTTCAATATTTGCTCCTCAGCGGAAGGATAGCCATTCTCATAGGCTGAGGTGATGACTGTCGCTGTGCATGGTGAGTGGCGTGTGTATGCTCCATAAGTGACAGTTTTCACTACTGCCCACACACGTTAGACGCGGGTTACTAATGGCTACAACCAGCTTCTGTGGCTTGAGAACATAGCTCTACCACCCCGCCTGGCCTCGCCTTGAGGAAAAGACTTCCTTGCGTCGTGGCAAAGCCAGCATGCTGCTGGAACTCAGGAACCATGATGTGGTTGTGATTTGGCAGTTTCCTAGGCCGGGCGAGTGTTTACTCAGTTCTTAACTCCCCTCTTCCAATATTAGATAATGTAGATGACACAGCAGAACTTTTTCCCTACTGGAAATGAAATCCTTTTATTTTCATTGTGGCAGGAAAAAAAAAAAAAACCCCTCCCACTAATTACTGCTTCTGTTAGCTTCTGCTGAATGTCAAGTAGTTTCCAGACCATTTGACCTTAAGCTGATCTGTGATTTTCTCTTTAGCCTTTATGGGTCATATTCTTTGGTTTTGCGTCTTTGCTCAACCTACTTAATGAAGAGTTTTATATTTCATTTTGGTCCTGGGGCTCAAACTTGGGAGCTTGTCTATCTTGGGAAACTGATCTACTGAACTGCCTTTCTAGGTTCTTTTTTGTTTGTTTGTTTTTCTCTGTAAATTTCCCCTTTGTGGGGGCGGTTTTTATGCATACAGTGAAGGAAGCATGTTGATTAGAAGTCTATAGCAGCCGGGCAGTGGTGGCACACGCCTTTAATCCCAGCACTTGGGAGGCAGAGGCAGGTGGATTTCTGAGTATGAGGCCAGCCTGGTGAGTGAGTTCCAGGACAGCCAGGGCTACATAGAGAAACCCTGTCTCTAAAAACCAAAAAAAAAAAAAAAAAAAAAAAAAAAAGAAGAAGTCTATAGCAAAGTCTCCACACTATAACAAAGTTCTCAGACGGAAGGACCAATGCTTTCACACTCAGAGCAGAACAGCAAAGCCAGAGTCACCCCCTGCACCACCCCCCCCCCCCCCCGGTGTCAGCAGGAAACATCAGTAAGAAAAAAATGACCTGTGAAACTACTCTGGCCTCTGAAATAAGAGAAACTCATCAAAAACAGTGGCCAGGGATTTATACAGAACGAACAGAAGGGCACGTGGGCAGAATAGAAATTCTAAGTAAATATCTGTATTCATTGTGGTTTGAATGAGAAATGTTGCCATTGGCTTGGGTGTTTGAACTCTTGGTCCCCAGATGGTGGATCTGTTTACGAAGGTTATGGAGCCTTTAGGACAGCCATCCTCAATGCCTTGGAGGTTGTAGCCTGCATATCAGACATTTACATTATGATTCATAACAGCAGCAAAATTACAATTATGAAGTAGCAATGAAGTAATATTACAGTCGCAGGGGTCACCATAACATGAAAAATTGTGTCAAAGGATTGCAGAGTTAGGAAGGCTGAGAACCACCGCTTTGGGAGATGCAATCTAAAAATAGATGGGGCCAGGCAATAAGTCTGCACAGCCTGGCCCCATCTCTTGCTTCGTCTCCTGCCAGGGTGAAATGTGTTAGCCTCTGGAACTGTGAGCCAAAATAAGCTCTCCTTTAGGTTGCCTTCATCAGAGTTTCGTCACTGCAACAGAGGGAACTAAGACACTATTCCGTCCAATGTGGCTTTCATTCTGTGGGAAAAAAGTACAAGTGAAATTCCAGCATGGAAAAATTATGTGTGACTGAGTGTCTCATAGAGACACATTTAGGAGTCTGATGCCGTCATGGATTGATGGGTAATGGCGACATCATTAATATGGCTTTTGAATTTGTTGGGCTACGGTATATATAAGAAATCTATCTTGAGTATAGTTGGGAGAAGGTGTTCTGGGTAGGCCTGGCCCCAGCATCTAGAGCAGATCACTGCCTCTTGCTGTATCTCAGACTGTGCCATTGCTCCTGTGACTGAGGAGAGGGCATGGGAGAGTCACCCATATCCTGTACATAGCTCCAGCCAACATGTCACCTTGGGGACAGCAAAGAAATGCTCAAGTCAGAGGCAATGAAGATGAGACTTGGGCAAAATATTTAGCACCAAAAACTGCTTCAGAGAGAAATAATAAATTTTGTTTAAATTAATGTGAATTTTATGTTCCCAAGGCCATGTGCTTGCAACAAAGCTGGTAGACATTTAAATTTGGGGTTTCAAGCTGGCAGTGTCCTGAGTTTGCTGCTTTAGCTAAGTGGAAATGCCTCTATTCTCTTTTTAAGTCCTTACTAGACAGGAAGTCATTACGGCATGTCTTAAAAGCACACTGAGGATTTATGTGTATTAACATCTTAATTTTGCTAAGTGCCATGTGTCTTGCTTTTACTCTCCTGCTAGGAGATTGCTTGGAAAATGACATCTCATTATCAAAGTTAAGAATTAACATCATGGATAATATTTCCATAAGCAAGAAGCTGTCTTCCTGTAATCTACATTTATCTTTATGTCTAAACCAACATCTTCCCCATCTCCCTGTGTGTGTGTTTGTGTGTATGTGTGTGTGTGTGCGTGCGCGTGCGTGTGTTTGTGTGTGTGTGTGTGTGTGTGTGCACCTTCCAGCTGTCATACATACTCTCAGGAAATACTGTTGTTGTACAAAATAGGGATTCACCTGTTCAGGTGGACTCACAAGGAAGGCTAAAAGTCATGAAAATGAAAATGAAACACAAGGCCCTCGCTGATGAAGGTGAAGACAAAGCGCTTTCTCCTCAACTCCAAGACAGTCCACTTCGTTCTTCTCCCAACTGCTATTCTTCTTTTTCTATTTCTTTAGAATTCTATGTTTATTACATCTGGCTTCGATTTTAAATCATATATGCCAACACTGGCCTATTTCAGAACTTGAGGAATTATCATAATTTTGCATAGCTGAGTGTTTCTAGGCCATATCCTGTGTACTCTAGCTGCATCTTGTTACTATCTTATAATTATTTGTCTACTTTGCTGCCCTTCCCATGAAATAGAATTCTAAAGAAAAATGTTCTTCATGTCCTTGTGTCCACAGTGACTAGAACAGTGTTTGAGTTCTCAACACATTCAGAAAATGACTAAAGATCGAATAAAAGAACGGAGAGGTTGGGTGAAAGTCTCCTTCCCTCCCCCCCTCCCCCTCCCTCCCTCTCTCCCTTCCTGACTCTTTCCCCAACAGTCTGTCCACAGGTCCATCTCCCATTGATGACTGGTAGTCACACCTCAGGTTGGTGACACACAGTGGGCTATGCCTGTTGCTATTCTTGGCCTTGGGACTGTCTCTTCCTACACCCTGAGGGAGCTATCAGGTATTCCTTGCCATTTGTCTGCCAAACTGTTCATGTTTTCTCCCTATATGATACATAGCATGCTTTGATTCCAACACCAGGGACCACAATCAGTGCTGTTAGACGGGGTGGGGGATGGGGGAGAACAATTTTGAAACCTATATTTCTGTGATACAAATAAGGTAGATAAGAGCCACAAAACAGTGCTACCATTCGACAGAAGAGAGATACATGATCTTTCTTTTCCACCATGGTGGGGTTTATAAGAACAGAAATGAAGCAGCAGCTAGTTCCAGCAAAAAAGAGAACCTTGTTATGGAACCAGTTTGCACAGGTTCACCTCTGTGATTACAGTTATAATTGATTCAGCTTCCACATGGGACTGCATGCAGGAACATCAGCTGTCTCCAATCCACAGTCCACAGTCCAGTCATTAGGTAATATGTTGATGTGCTTAGCCTTAGGCCTTACCCAGCAGTACATTGAGACAAGGTCTTCCTGTGGAATCCAGGTTTGCCTCAAAACTATTACCCATCTGCTCCTGCCAGGAGAACACTAGGTTTATAGGAAGTGCTACCACATGTGCCTTCAAAATAAAATTTGACTCTCTTATATATACATATATATATATACACACACATACACACATACATATAAACATATACATATGTATGTATATTCTTCATATATATTTCATATATACATACACACACACACACACACACACACACATATATATATGAAATTAATTTTATTTAATTTCTATTGTGGGCCAAGCATTTTTACTGGGCAGTTTTCCTGTGTACATTTCTTTTTCAATCCTCGGGTTACAGGAACTGAATTCTCATTATGATTATTTCAGAGTAAATTAAAAAAAAAAGATTTGGACTCGGATATGGGAACTAATTTGCTGAGAAGTAACCCTAAATCAAATCTTTTTGACTTCTCAAAAATGATTCCATACTTATCATACTGAGGAACAGGATGCATTCAAAGAACTTGAATTTTGTAATGAAAACAGTTGTATCTTAAAGCGGCCTTTGGTGACTGTGCATGGGGTCGCAGGTGCCAACCAGGAGTGTTCCCACTTGGCAAGCAGTTGTGAGTCATAGAACTTGGTCCTCTAAGCAGAACAGTTCCACGTGATACACTCTGGTAGAATGGCACTTTGGTTCACGGCTGGGACTTTAGGAGGAGGGCATAAATGTTTGTGTGTCCTCTAGGAAGGAGTCTTGTTGGACCATGCCTGGCGCTGTGGGATGAAGCCCCACGTGTCTATCCCGGGCTCGCTGCGGCTCTGGGTGGGACAGCAGACATTCGGGAAGTGGCCATTCCCACACAGTCCGACAGGCAGGTGGGGGCTGTGGGAAGCCTTCGGGGCCCTGCCCGTGGGTGGGGGAGGGGCCATTCTTGGGGAATGCACGGCAGCCATCTCCATGGGTTCTCTAGCACGGGGCACCACAGTTGCAGTAGGGTGTTGCAGACGGCCTAGCCGGAGCACAGCTGGGGTTCCCACCCAAGACGGGTTTCAGTGGTTTGGGGCACCGGGCTAGCTGCTTAGGCTTGGGTGAATGGGTACCATCTGGGAGCACTGGGAAGCCCTCCATGAGAGATTAGATGTGGCTCCTTAATCCAGGGCCGGATCCCTCACTTCCCACGGAGGGTTCAGATGAAGAAACAGTCCATAATTCTAAGAAGTTTATTTTCATCACGTGGAGTGGCCTGGATGGAATTGTACCCCTGCCTTTCTGGAAGATTCCAAAATATAGTAACTAGGAAAGGGTGTGGCTAAGCCTCTAGGTGTCTCATTAACATGGGGATTGCTTGGGGCTGTGTGGCCATGCCTCTTCCTGAGGAGGGGTGGTACATGACCTTGACTGGAGCCAAAAGTCTCCCAGGAGTGTTGGCATAAAGTTTTCCGGTTCCTTGTGGATTATTCCACAGGGTTGCCCAGATTTTATGCCTGTGCTCAACTGGGTGCCAGATTGCCTGTCACAGATCACTGCCCCACAGAGTCTCACAACAGCGCTTTCACTGAGAAGTGATTCAGTTTGAGCCTGGAAACCACTTGGCTAGAAAGTGGAGGTGTTCTAGGTCCATCTTCAAGAATGACTGACTTTCTACCTGGAAGCCATGATTGTTCTGTTTAAAGGGTCTAAGCCTGGCATAGCTTTCCTGGAGTCTGATTATAACTCTTGATTTTGTTGTAGTTTTGACTTCAACCCATGGCATACCCATGATACCCGGGTGAGCTAGTGTGAATCTGTAGTAGGGTATCTCAGGTCCAATGGGACTGTTGCTGCTCTTCCCATGGGCAGGACATTTTTCTGTGGAGCAGTCACAGTGCAGGCCCCTCAACAAAGGAGTGCTTATCCCCTCTTCCTTAAGGACGAGTGGAGTTCACCCTCTTGGGGTGAAAGGGTTGCAGATAGAACCCACTGCCACGACCTGTGACAAGCGGCACAGCTGCTAACGTGTGTTAACTATGAAGTTACACACCATTGTTGGCCATCATGGTGTCTGAGGTTAGAGCAGAAACAGTCTCTAGCTGTGTGAGTTGATACTGGGTTTCTTCCCCTCAGATAATCAGCTTCAATTATCTTATGCTTAAATGGAAAGGTAGATTAAAAAATGAAGGTGGCATATCAGCAGGTAAGATACGCTTTGGCAGGGCTCATTTTAGCTATGTGATGAAGGTGATCATGATCTAGCTGATTTAGAAAGACACTCTGGGAAAATTATAACCCTAAAGTGTGTGCGTGGTTTTCATGGTGCTGAAACGGACAGGTGGACAGGCCTTGGTTTCCCTCAGTTCTTCTTTAGATCCTTTCAAATGTGAATTTTCATAAAATTTAAATTTAGTGATAAAGCCATTTTCAAAAGAGTCCTTTGTAATTATTAAGGGAAATCACCTTTCAAATGACAGCTGTGGTCAGGAGGAGATTGGAGCCCAGTTTCTATTAACAATGAAGTTTTGTCACCTCTCTTTCTGAAACAGCCAAGTTATAATAGTCCGTTTTGCCCATTTCCAGTCATAACATATTCTAGGTCTAGGCAAATAAACTGAACTGGAAAATAACAGGCTGGCCAACCTGGCTGCCACTCCACAGAAAGCTGTCATTTTTAATTTCAGTGTTATATTCATGAGCGTTGATGTGAAGGCCCCTCTGTTAGAGCTCAGCTTCTCATGTTTTGATTGGAGTAGGATTGAAAATCATGAATTTTAGAAATAGATTAAGATCTAAGGGCAAGAATTATGAGGCTAGTTCTGCCACTGTGTGTGTGTGTGTGTGTGTGTGTGTGCATGGAGGGCATGTGTGTGTGTGTGTGTGTGTGTGTGTGTGTATGCATTGGCATGTGTCCGTGTGTGTGGTGTGTGTGCATACTCTCTTGGTGTGTGTGTGCCATACACACTGTGTTTCTTAGCTTTAGTTTCCTTTGTTTTTAGAAGCAAGATGGCTATGTTACACTAGCCTGACACCTGGGTGTCTCCTTCTCTGTCAGATCTGATCATCTGTCATGTGTTTGTGGAGTGTTGAGTAGGGCACTGATAGGGGAATGTCTGTAGGCCCAGTTGGCAGAAGGGATGGGGCAAAGAGAGTAAATATTGGCCACCTGTGAATTTGATAGCCGCTGGATAGACAAACTGCTTCTTGCATTTCATTTCATTATTTTTCCAACTCAGGAACTATTCTTAGGTTGTTGGAAGATTGAAAGCAAGGCAGCCTAGTCTTTGAGACCACTGAGCTGATGTGTGTCACAGTGTAAATTGTAATATGTAAATTGCTGTGTAAAGTCTGTGAGGGCATTGTGGGTAATTACCTGTGAGATCTCTCTACTATTTACTTTAGGGTCTGTTTCCCGGGCAGTTCTTGTCGCTTGAATGGCACCACCTCCTTCCACGGACGAATTCCTTAGACAATACTCATTCCACTGACACCGTGTCAGGATGCCAGAGTTAAGCTGTGCCTTGTATACAGGAAGCGAGGGACATCCAGACCTCTACAGTCATAGAGCTGCAAAATGCAGTGCTCAAGCCATGCAGGCTGACCTTGAACAGGACCAAAGGAGAATGAGTTGAGTAGAGAGAGCCTTTAAGATTGAGGACAGAATTTGGGTACAACATGGGTTGAGATGTAAGCGCATTTTGGAACAAGAAATGGGAAGTAGACACTGTCAGATTTCCATAGGAAACACTGATTGTGATACTGTTAACATTTACCTGCTCCTTCCCCTAATCAGCCCTTTTGGGTGGTTCTGATGTGCTAGTCCCTGTACTAGACACTGCTTTTAGCAAAACTAACAGAGAGCTTTCACCCGATAGCGTCTGTATCCTCGTGGAAGGAGACTGTAAACGAAGCAACAGCTGAGCTGTGCGCTGTGCTAGGAATAATGGTGGCGGAGAAACGTGAAGCAGGAGAGGGGGTAGGTTCCGGGTAGGGTGGGGCGGGGAGAGGCGGGGCAGAGAGCTGGGCAGGGCGGGGCGGGGCAGAGTGGGACAGGGCAGTGTGGGTGGGACGGGACTGGGCGGAGTGGTGGTTGCCGTTTTTTTTTTTTTTTTTTTTTTTTTTGTAGAGGAACCCAGGAAACTAATATTGAGCAAACTGAAATCCCACCGACCATGCGCTCTTCTAGGGGAACACACGGCTGGATTGTCTGACGTCATTAACTGTGGAAGTCTGTGTCGTTGTCTCCCTGGAGTTGTCCATGCTGGGCTTCCAGAACTTGCACTTCTAGTCTCTGACAGTTTGATGATAAGGCTTTAAGTTTTTCAAAGTTTTTATTTTGGAGCTCAAAGGATATTTATTGATCAATCAAAACTTGGGGATGGGGGCTCAGCATGTAAACGGTTCTTGCTGCCGTGACAACCTGAGTTCAATCTGTAGGTCCCACACAATGGAAAGAGAGAATAGACTCCCATAAATTGTCCTCCTGCCTTCACAGGCAAAGCATGGTACATCCCTTCCTGCTCCTGATTAAATAAATAATGATGGTGGTGATGATGGTGATGATGGTGATGGAGGTGGTGGTGATGATAAAGTAAACCTTAAGGGTGTTGGGCAGTCACCTGGAAAGCTTGTTAGAATTCTGATTTCTGAGTTGTGCCCCCACTTTTTAAAAATTAAGTACATTGAGTGAACTTGAGTGTGTGCTCTAACACATTTCCACGTGACACTGTTACTCATGATGTGGGCAGTACACTTTGGGGAGGATTGGTCTGGTTTAGTGGAAGTCACTCAGTGAGCTGCCTCTCCTCGAGAGCCGTGCTTGGGTTTGTTGGGGTGACTGTGTTCTGGACTATGTATGGCACGCCAGAAGGGTCAAACACCTTTTGCTCTATTCCCATACTCAGTTTGCAGGGAAGGCAACCGAAGTTACAAGAAACCAGCTCTTGTTCGGGCTCGGCATTCTGCAAGTTGGCTTTGCATTCGTTTATCTGGTTCTTGATTACCCAAGACCAGAGGCTCTCAATCTACTTCTTGTAAAAGAAAGTTCCGATAAATGTCTATGGCTGAGAGATTAACGTGTTGGGAAGAGGGGACGGAAAGCCTTTAGCTGCCATCGGAAGTCCAATTGCCCGGGTAGAGTTTTGGGAAGGCTTACTGTTAAGGAGAGTAAGGTATGGGACGTGGAGATGGCAGGAGGTTCGTTCCCACTACAGAATCCCACACAGGGCCTTGTTGCAGGAAGGAACCTGCAACAATGGCTCCACCTACAGGTGAAACGAGGACCGTGGTTCCTCCAGGCTCCTGACCCAGAGCTGTGCAATGGCTCCACCTACAGGTGAGATGAGGACCGTGGGTCCTCCAGACTCCTGACCCAGAGCTGTGTGCTTCTTAGTTCCAAGGGCAGGAGGAGGTGGGGAGTTGGGGGTAGGAAATGTTCCTTAAGAAGGTCCCCTTCTGGGCATATGGCCAGTCCCTGAGGCCCCCTAGCGGGGCGAGCAGGTCAGCTGTGCCTCAGACGTGTATATTAAGTTATTTATTTACTTTACATCCTGATTGCAGCTTCTCTCTCCTCTCCAGTCCCTCCCTCTCACCCCCACATTCACCTCTCCTCCCCTTCTTCTCAGAAAAGGGGAGACTCCCATGGATATCAACCAGCCTTGTCATATCAAGTTGTGGTAAGACTAGGTGAATCTTCTATTGAAGCTAGACAAGGCAGCCCAGTTAGAGGAAAGAAATCCAAAGGTAGGCATTGTAGTCAAGAGACAACCCCTGCTCCCGATTTAGGAGTCTCACCTGAAGATCCAGGTACACAACTGTTACATATATGCAGAGGGCCTAGGTCTGCTCCAAGCATGCTCTCTGGTTGGCAGTTCAGTCTCTAGGAGCTCCTACGGGCTCAGGTGAGTTGATTATATAGGTTTTCTTTTGGTGTTCTAGACCCCTCTGGCTCCTTCAATCCTTCCTCCCCCTTGTCTTCTGCAGAATCACCCAAGTACCACTTAATGTTTGGCTGTGGGTCTTTGCCAGCCTGGTTCTGCTTCTGCTCTTGGGGTAACCAGGCACTGTTGTATACCTTTGGAGTATCCAGGCACAGACTGGAAGGAATGAAGCTTGTCCTGGTGGGTGGGCTCCACATGATCTCAGCAGCTGTAAGTGCGGGAGAGAAAGCCTTCACCAGAGACGATTTTCGGTGAAACAGCTCCCTCTGCTGGGGGTAACAAGGGCTAGATAAACCTTGGGGAGTGGGTAGGGGTTTGGGGGCTGAGGTGCTGGGAATGCTTCATGTGCATGAAGAGGAATTCCAGAAGCTTGCTGGACCTATTCTTGTATAGAGAGAGGAAGTTTAACGTGTGATTTGGCTACCACGCTGTCTGACTCCCTCAAGGGTAGAAGAGGTGACATGCATGTCCAGACCAAGGGGAAACTCCTGATGGTTTAGGACAAGACGTTCAGGGTTTGGGCATGTCTTGACTTTACTCTTGCTCTAGACAGGCTCCCCCAGTCACACGGCTTTCCAGCCCCACAGGTCTCTCCATCAGATTTCATCATGCTGGGTGAAGCCTCTCTGGTGACATTTGTGCTAGGCTTCTGTCTACGGGTCTGAGAGAATATGATTAATTTCAGGGGTAGGCTCCCTTTCATGGCAGACTTTCCATGGGTCTCAAGCTGGCCACTCACTGGTTGGCCATTCCCTCAATGTCTGCTCCATCTTTACCCTGCACATCTTGTCTGCAGGAAAAATTGTGGGTTTAAGGTTTTGTGGCTGGGTTGGTGTCTTAATCCCTCCATTGGGAGTCTTTCCTGGTTACAGGAGGTGGCCAATTCAGGCTTCATATTCGCCATTGTTAGAAGTCTTAGCTAGGGCCACCCTCATAGATTCCTGGGAGTTTCCATTTTACTAGGTTTCTAGCCCATTCCAGGGAAGCCCGACACCAATCCAGTTGTCTTTCCCAGTACTCTGTCCCTCTGTCCTCCCCTACCTCACTTAGAAGTGGGTATTAGTCATAAGTACAAGATAGTCATGCTACAAACCACAGACCCGAAGATGCTACGTAACAAGGAGGGCCTGGGGAGGAGGCTTGAATCTCACTGAGAAGGGGAAATAGCTTAGACACTGAGGGGTGGACAGTGGGAGGGTATTGGGTGGGGGATGGGAACAGGAGCTCATTGGCTGTTCACTGGTCAAGGACATTTTGGCAATTATGCTGGTGAACACATAAATATGCCCACTTTTAAGTCTTTCAGTTAAAAATAAATTTTAAAAATTAGAAAGGTTTACCTAGCAGCATCAGGTTAAGTATCAGGTTGAACAAAGCTAGAGAGAATCTTTGTGGCAGACAATATCTTTCATGTCTTTAACACGTGCATGCGCCTTCCCAACCCCGCAGCAGGCAACTGTGTAGCCATTTACTGATCATGGACGCCGGGAACTGGCTAGCTTCCCATGCCTGTATTCTGAGGAACGCACCACGGCATAGCTGCAGCAGACTCTTTGTGACTGTTAGGTTTTCAACTTTAGCAGGTTTTCTAGACCTAGGGAAAAAAAACAACTTCAACTTCTTTGTTGTGATAATAATTAATTCTCTGTCCCATCTCCAGTTTCCCATCTTTAGGTGAGGCTGTTAGAACACAGGCTGCACTGTTAGGCCAGATCTCACGGCCTAGGTCAGGCCACGCCTCCTCCCAGCTTCCTTTGGGACAGAGTTGTCTGCGCTGTGACTTGACAGCTCTCAGTGTAGGGTTCCAGACTCTTCCATGCTCTTTGTCACATATGCTGTGCGGCGCTAAGTGATGTGGCACAAAACTTCTGCCGCCCCTTAAAGGTGATAAGAAGTTAGATCTTTCCTGTGTCCAGAGATTAGACTGAGACGCCTCAGGGCACTACTAGGGAGACTGTTCTATCTTTAAGCTCTCTAGGCCATTGCTGCACCCCCTCTGTGTGTCTCTGTCTCTCTGTCTCTCTGACTGTCTCTCTGTCTCTCTGTCTGTCTCCCTCTCTCCTCCCTTTCGATGAAGCTCCTCTCTAGGCTTTAAAGGGAAACCTCTCCTTCCCTTTAAGACCCCCATCATGTCCAGCTCTCCATATACTGTACAGTTTCTATCTTATGTTCTCTCTCCACTGCAAGGCCTGACCCCTGCCTCACAAGAGGCCCTCTCATCCTGATAAACTCGAGACTGGACTTGCAGCAGCCTCCCTTCCCCCCTGAACAGTGCCTCGTTTCTGATCCGTTTTCACAATTGAGTCCTCTCTGCACCAGATCGTAAAGATGGCACTGTGGACTGTGTCAGTTCTGGCCTGTGGAAAGTATTCAAGATTTACTAAGCTGTCTGCCGTGTCTTGGGAATGAGAGGAAGCTACTGGGAAATGTCAGTGTCATGGTAATATGCATGGACAGAGTGGCACTGGCTGGACCTGCTCAGGCTCCATTGTTGTGTGACCCAGGAGCAGCGAGGGTCAAGGTTTGCTTGGCAGTTAGAGGACATCATCAGACTTGTACTCAAACATAAAAAGAGGCAATGAACAGAGGCATTGGGAAAGGACAGCACTTAGGTTTAGGACAGTCCAGTTGGGTTTCTATGGTTTATTTCCACTAATGTCTTAGTTAGGGTTTTACCATTGTGAACAGACACCATGACCAAGGCAACTCTTCTGAGGACAACATTTAATTGGGGCTGGCTTACAGGTTCAGAGGTTCAGTCCAGTATTATCAAGGTGGGAACATGGCAGCATCCAGGCAGGAATGGTACAGGAGGAGCTGAGGGTTCTACATCTTCATTTGGAGGCTGCTAGCGACACACCTACTCCAACAAAGCCACACCTTCAAATAGTGCCACTCCCTGGGCCAAGCATGTACAAACTATCACAACTAATGACTCTGTTTTCCTTTAGCTTTTTATTTATTCTTTGAGAATTTTGCATAATGCATTTTGATCATATTCACCCTCTCGAGCCCCTCCCAGATTCATTTGTCCTTCCCCACCCACCCAACTTCACGTCCCCTCCTTCTCCCTCCCCTCTCTCCTAAATAAGCCTATCAAGTCCGACGCACTATCCACATACCCTTGATAGTATGCCATCTATCTAACATTGGCTGACGGCCCCACATTCAGAAGCTCCTCAGTATGCAAACCATGCTAAAGCATTATCAGGAATTCGGATGCTACTTTGTTTCAACTCCACTGTCCTCCACCTGAAATTTAATTTTCTTGGTAGCAAAATGGCTCCTAATAAATACAAAAATACTTTATCTATGATATCCTTCACTGGGGCACTAAGCCTCATCATTTTCTAGACTGGCCGACTTCTTTTCTTTTCTTCTTTCCCTCCTCCTCCTCCTCTTCCTCCTCCTCTTTCCCTCCTTCTCCTTTTCTTCTTCTTCTTGACAAGGTTTCTAATCTAGGCTGGCCTTCACGGAGATGTGTAGCTGAGAATGCCTTTAAGGGTCTGATCCTCCAGCCTTCACCTCCCTCATGCTGGGGTTACAAGTGTCCACACCTGTTGACCCATGCACTGTTGGGATAGACCGAGGGATTCTTGGCACAGGGACACTGTGCCAAATGAGCTGCATTCCCAGCCTGTTCCAGAGACATTCAATTTATTGTAACTAGACTAAGGCCAAGACGCAAGCTGACTCATTCCGAAGAGAGGTTGAGGGCCTCAGAGAGTAGAGCTTCTTCTAAGATGCCGGGTGAGGTTAGCAGTGGGGGAGGTGCCACTCTCTGAGGAATCCTGACTCTACTGAGCAGACATGGGCACTGTGATGCTTGACTGACTATATCTGAACAGTGAAGAGAGAAGAGGGTGCTCTATGGCATGCAGGGCTCCCACAAAGATTCCTTGTCAGTAGGAAGAAGTCCAGAGAGTGTTCTTAAGGGCAGCTTGCTGGTGAGCTATGTTCGACACATGCTAAGTGTTCCCAGCACTTATTGCAGAAAGATTTTAACAAGCTTGGGCCTGGGGTTCAGATTAACCCTTGTAGGGTACTAGAGAATTGCATTACTTTAGATATTTGTACCATATTTACCCAGCATAGCATTTATTAGCATCAGGTACCAGGCTCAGGGCTCGGTGCTGGGATAGCCATAGAAGAGATAAATATTGTCAGTACCGTCTTATTATCTCATTGCCAGGTGACTAGAGAGGGATGCAAGGGACTTACACAACCATTTGCGGTGAGCGCTGTGCTCTGAGACGAGGAAGGTGATGGAGCTTGGTGAAATGCAAAGTCAGGCCTTTTCCCTGTTCTTAGGGATCAAATAAGAAGCAGCATTTGGGGGTAGGGGTTGCAGCTCACTCCAGAGGATGCTTGCTTAGGCTGTGAAGCCCCAAGGTCAGTCCCCAGCACCACCTGGATAGAATGTAGTGTTGCAAGCCTGTATCCCAGCACTCCAAAGTGGAGGCAGAAGGAACAGGAGCCAAGGCCATCCTTGGCCACACAGTGAGTTCAAAGCCAGGCTTAGACATAAGACACCCTCTCCACAAACAGGTGAACCCATAAACCAAGAGGTATGTGTATGAAAGATGAATAGAAATATAGACCCAGAGGAGATAAAGAAGCAAACAATATTTGGGAAAAAAACATATAAAAAGATCCAGATATGGTCATAAGGAGTGTTTTGTTGGTATATATAGATACTGGGACAAGAGAGGTGGGTAGATATGATGAGAAAGATGGAACAGGGGATATCCAGGTGGGGTTGTAATAATTTGAGCTTTTTATTATCAGAAGGAATGGTGAGCCAGTGCCAGGAGAGATAATGCAAGACGCATCTTATGACAGGTCTCCGGAAGCATGCTGGGAAGATTTGGTGGGAGATGTCAGGGAATGGGGGGCTGAGGAAGAAACTGTCACACAAGCTTTCATAAGGTGAGCCAATAGTCTTGGTTCACAAACACACTGTCCTGGACGGCTGGTCTTCCAGGGTCTGGTTCACGGGACAGTAATGTTATTTGTGTTTGTTTTGTAAGAAGTGCTGTGCAGTCTTTAGCTCAGCTTCTCGTTTTACGTTTGCTAGAAGCAGTTCTTCTATCTTCTCTATGTTTTCTTGTCAGCGTTATGTTTTTGTCGCTTCCCAATTATCTTCCTAAAATGTCTTTTTTTTCTACTCTTCACAGACACATCTTTTTCTTTTCTTTTTTTAATGTGCAACTTTTGGTTTCTGTGGCTCTTTGCAAAGCTTAGGTAAACAATAATTGTGTTGATGGTGGGGGTAATTAGGATTCTTAGAGACTAGATCTTGTCCCTGCAGTGGTAAACAGACTGAGATTCTCTGGAGAGGAGTAGAGGAAAAAAAAATGCTTCTCAGAATTGGAAGAGCTAAGAAAAAACAAAGAAGGCTTAAAGGCAGGCAGTGCGTCCTGAGCCAGGAGGCTTATGTGCAGGAATCGAGATGGGGATGGTGGAATTAGGGGAGACAGCAGCGTGGGTAAGGCTGTGTAGTTAAGGGCATCAAGGTGCAGAATGCATGCCTGTCTCCTAAGGAGAAGCTGGGACGTTGCAGTGAGAAGTTCAGAGTATGAAAATAGCAGCCAGAAATACCCAAGTTTTACTTTACAGTAACCGCTGGACTGAGAGTGAGGTCCCAGATGGAGGAGTTGGAGAAGGGACTGAAGGAGCTGAGGGAGTCTGCAGCCCCATGGAGGGAGCAACAGTGTCAACTGGTCTGACCCTCCCGGTGCTCCTGGAGGCTGGACCACCAACCAAAGTATACATATCGAGGGACCCATAGTTCGGACCACATATGTGGCAGAGGAGGGCCTTGTTGGCCATCAGGGGGAGGAGAGGCCCTTGGGCCTGAGGGTGTTAAAGGCCCCAGTAAAGGGGATTGTCAAGGTGGAAATACAGGAGTGGGTGGGTGGGTGGGTGGGTGGGGGAATACCCTCATAGAGGCGGGGTAGGGGGTAGGGGATAGGGAGTTTCCAAAGTGGAGACCTGGAAAGGGAGAAACATAGGAAATGTAAATAACGTATCAAAAAATTTTTGATTAAAATAAAAAAAAATTTTAAAAAAGTAAATAATACATCTATTTTCATGTTTTCATCAAGAATAATTATTACTATTATTCGTCAAAAGCCCTTATAGTATCTTTGAAATTAACATTTTGATCCTTTAAATAAATAAATAAATAAATAAATGGGGGAAAAACAAAAAAAAGAAAAAGAAAATAGCAGCCAGAGCAGAGGAGGGACATGGCACAAACACTACACATGAGGCTAACTCGCAGTGACAAGGAGGGCTCGCAGATCAGCCTGGAGAGGTAACTAATGGATGGTGACGGGGAGCTCAGCCTGAGAGGGCCTCAAGGACACTGGTTCAAAACAGGGACGTTAAGCAGACTCTTGAAAAGCATCTTGCTGAAGAGAGAAACCAAGGTAAAGCGAAGGAATTAAAACCGTCCTCTAGAATAGTCCCTACCAATTAAGAGGCGGCGAAGAGATAGAAGAATTTGAATTCCTACACAGAGACAGATGTGTTTGTTTTTGGCATTAGTCTTTGTCCAGTTGAGATGGCATGCTGGCTCTGGCCATTTTATTCCGTAGTCACTTAACTGTGGGCCATTTGAATTTGGCCTCTCTGTGTGCCATACAGGACAATATGCCCACCTAAGGTGCAGGAAGAGAAAGTACTTGGAGAATGTGCTGCTATCTTGGCCAAAGGATCTGAAATAGTTAATACATTACCCCTGACCCACCCACACCTCTTTCCATAAATAGGCCAATACATTTATGGTCAGACGTACAGATCTAGAGGGATGGATGTTACTCCCTGGAAATCCTCAGACATTAAGTCTCTCTGGAGGACATAAATTGTTAATTGCATGTTAAAAACAAGATTTAAGGAGAAATTGAATTGGATGCAAAAATAGAGGACTTTCTCACCAACCCCAGAAGACACAGAAACCATTAGCTTAAACCACATGAAATTAGTATTTTTGTAAGTTAAACGCAATTGACTGCTTACTGACAGTTTCACAGAGGCCCTGTTTCCATAAGATGGAGACCACTTTTCTACATATGTCTGAGATCCTGTTTCCTTCTGTTCCCTTATTGTAGCAAGAACCCACCGAAGCTAAACAAGGGCTGGAATGTGCTTCAGTGGGTATTTGGATTTCTAGAATCCATATAAAAACTGGACAAGGGCAAGACACTGGGCATGACACTGTGACCCCAGTGCTAGGGGTTGGGACAGAGACAGGTAGACCGTGGAGGCTCACTGGCCAGTCAGTGTCGCTGAATAGGCAAGTGTCAGGTTAAGTAAGGGACTTTGTCTCAAAACATAAGGCAGAGAAGAGATTTAGGAAGACACCCAAAGTTGATCTCTGACCGATACACATGCATGCACAGGCTAATATACCTATGCACACATGCGAAGGCACACACACACACATGCACTCTCTCTCTCACTCAAAAATTAAGCCAAAACAAAGCCAGAGAATATATTTTACCTTTGTATATGCTCATGTTTGTAAAGGAGTGGGACTGGTCTCTACGAAAAAGGCCTTTGGGGCTTAGAGTGCGTTGCTCAGGTAATGGTGGGAAGAGGGAAAGAGTCTGTGGGTCCAGGCCCAGCTATAATGAAGCAGACTTAGCCTGGTGGGAGAGAAAGTACCCTGAGGCACCTCTGCGGTATGTCGCTAATTAATTCACTTTATAATTAGGAATGAATTGGTAGAGTAATAGCTTACCACCTTCTGATTATCCCAACCATCTCTCATTGGAGGTTTTCAACTCCATCCGCGATCCCTGCTGAAAGATTTGTTTAACGGGGAGTTGTGAGATTGTGACTTATAAAACCCGCATCTGTCCTGGGTTTACTGTTTGTAGTCTTCTGTGACAAGCAATTTTCTGTCATCATTCTTACATATTTTTTCCTCAGGAAGGGAACATTCATAATTTTATTAAAAATTTCAGATTATTTACTTTTTTAAATTTTTAAAATTTTTTTCAGATTATTTAATTTAAAGGTTGATGAATATATATGCGCATCCCATGTGTGCCTGGTGCCCACTGAGGTCAGAAGAGGTCATTGGATCCCCTGGAACTAGCGTTATATGTGGTTGTGAGCCGTCATGTGGGTGCTGGGAACCAAACCCCGTCCTCTGCAAGAGCAGCCAGTGCTCTTAACTTCAGAGCCATCTCTGCAGCCCTCACATTCGTAATATTGTAAAACGACTACAGACATTTTGGTTATACAGGAAAAGTATGCGTCAGCCAAGATCTGAAGACCCTGTGATTGGTCCAGAATATTATGCATTCATATTCTCTTTAAAACTTTTATGAATAATATTTTATTAAAATCGGTTCATAAATTCAGTATTTTTTAGTTGTCACTATTATTATGGCATTATGTTATTAAATATATTAAAATATTCTTATTGACTCCAGACCACTCTATAAAAACAATGTAGCACACTTAAACTCGCATTTCCCCTATAACCGGAGAGGCTGTACATCTTCATCTGCCTGGGACAATCTTAAGGGATATCTGATGTCTGGTAGGATTATTAAAGCATATGCTGACCCTAAGAATAACAGTGACGCATCCTTATTGAGCTGTTAATCTCTGATCTAAGAACTGCATCTTGAGCATATTGGAAACTGCTTATTCAAGACTACATAGCCAAAGGGACTGCGTAGCCATATAAACTAGGTCTGTGCATCCCCCATGTACTGCTACCAGAAGGCCTTGCATCAGTCAGCGCTGTGGTCCTGCATCTGCCGTTGCTGAACAGGCAGGCAATGTGGAAAGAAGTTCTCTGTTCCAGTGAATCCTTGCTCATCATTTCGGGTCTGTTTGATTGTCACCAGAGCAATTTCTATTTATTTTTACACCTGTTCTTGAGGTTGGCTGTGCAGACTCTGGGACATACATTTATCTGCACCTGTTCTTGCAATAGGCATCTTAACACACTTGCCAAGGAGTCTTGGGAGGGCTTCAATGGGAGCCAATGAGGGGGAGTGGATGAACTCTCCCTCCTGATGCTCCTGCCCTCTTTCTTCTGTCAAGAGTATTCCCCTTTATGTGAGTGACAGGAGCAGAAGGCAAGCAGACTGCTGGACATCTCGGAGGGAGGGAAGTACCATGCAAGCTATGGAAGAAACATGGACCCTTCCTTTTACCTTGTGTCCTAAAAGCTGTTGGGGCAGAAGAAAGTCATTCTTAAGCTCTGGAAGAATTGGCTGCATATCTAGAGTAGTTTTGGGACAGGCCACCATTCTCCAAAGGCCTGGAGAGTCAGAAGGGACCTTGTGGGGACATCTTCCACACTACCTCTTTCTGTAGTTCTGCCCCAGCACTAACTCCATGAAGCCGGAGTGAGGCTAGGGTGGCCAAAGGGGTGTGGCCTGTTCTTTTTCCCCTAACACTGCAAGAAGAGGTTGGCTCAAGCTCATAGGGGTCTTGGGAGCCAGGAACTCATGGACGCTAGCTGGTTCTAGTCTGTCATATAGGTTCTTAGCATCATGGTTATTGGTGAGGGTGGAAGACCTTGAGAGACAGAATGGAAGGGTGCTGTGTCAGAATCATTTTGCTCCCAGAAAGCTATAGAACAGGAAAGAAAAGGGGGGGGGGGGAGCGCTTTGAATCAGAAACGTAGCACTTCTCAAGTACTTCTGAGTGATTTTAAAAAAATATTTAGTGTTCCGTTGTTCCCGTGAACAAGATACCATGATGTACATTTACAGTGTTTACACCACTAAATCAGTGCATGCAACAGTTTAGTGGCTGACTTAAACATTGAAAATAAGATCCTGTGGCAGATTCTACGTGGTCGGTATTGCAGTTACAAGCACTACCATGCTCTGTCACCTTCAGCTGAGCTGTTGGACCACACAGCTGCCACCTGTTCAGTGTCTCCCTCGTCAGTACTTTCTGGGCTCTTTGTATATGATGATTTTCTCCTTTCTCACCCCTAACCTGCTTTTCTTTGTTTGGTAGCTTATTTGGGCATGCCCTCCCCATTCCCCTGTGCTCAGACATCAGGACCAGAAAAGGGTGCCATAGGCTGGAGAAGCTCCCCTCAGAGCTCTGTGCTGTGTTCAGGCTTTCCTAGGTTTTCCAGTTCAAAGCCCCATTTCCTCTCAGTCCTGGGACTATCATTAGGAAGCTAGGCTGTGGAGAGATGGCAGTCTTAGCTTAGTCTGCTCAGAGCAACAGATAACAACAGCACCTGGATACTCTGTGTGTGCGTGCATGTGTCTGTGTGCGCGCGTGTGCGTGTGTGTGTGTGTGTGTGTGTGTGTGTGTGCACGTGTGCATTTGCGCACGCACGCGCGTGTGTGATATGTATGCGTACGGGCATGCACATGCTACAGTGCATGTGTGGAAGACAGAGGTCAGCTTTGTGGAGCTGAATCTCTCCTTTCATCCTTACTTGGGTCCCAGGTATTAAGCTTAAGTTTCAATCTTGTACCTAAGCACTTTCTTTACTGAGCCATCTAGCCAGTCCTTGTATTATTACCGAGGCAGGGCTGGATTCAAACTCACTATTACGAAGTATCTTAGAGCTCACAGTCCTGCCTCAGTTGCGTGCTGGGCTTACAGGCATGACCTTCTTGGTTTTTAAAAACTGTTTTTATAACTATAAACTCTTTAAGCATTACAACAAACAAACAAACAAACAAACAAACAAAAACTCTCAAGGGGTAGGGTAAGCCTTCATGTTTCAAAAGAAGAAATAAAGCACGGAGAGGTGGTTTGAATGCCGAATGTGCCCCGTAGGCTCGTGTGTTCGAACCCTTGATCCTCCACTAGCAGTACTGCGCAGGAAGGAGGAGGAAGATATAGGCTTGCTGGAGAAAATGGGTCACTGGGACACACACTGGAGTTGGGTATCCCAAGCCCCACTTCCTGTCTGCGTCCTACTGTAGATTCAATGTGACCAGCTGATTGGCATTCCAGCCACCATGCCTTGCCCATTGCGATATCCTTTTAAGCCCAAACAAACTCACCTCTCCCTTAAGTCGTTTCTCATCACACACTGGCCAGAGCACTCGGCTTTCCAGAGTCAGAGGTTCACGCTCCTCTGCGCATGCTCCATGCATGCATACGGAGCCTCGTGCTGTCCTCATGCACTTCATTCTCCTCCGCTCTTAAAACTTCCTCCCCTTGTTTCAGCTTCAGCCTCCATGAATCTATTGTGTAGAGTCCTGTATGTTTTAAATCATTTCATCTGCAAACAGAATTTAAAAGAATCATCATGTGGTTGCCTTCCTCAATTCAATACCACATTTCAGAAAATGCACTCCGGTTTGTTTGAAATTAGGTCGCTAACTCTGCTCCCTATTTTTACGCTCGCCGTTGTGTCCTTGTGACAGGCTGGTCAGTTGACAGCTGGACGCATCTCACATTTTGCACTTCTGATGTTAATGGGCTGGATATTATTGTGCCTCAACCCCTGCGACCCCCATCAGGATGACTCCGTTCTAGGATGGATCGTGGAGTCGTAATCTAGAAACTCTTGACCTCCCTGTCAAGTCAAAGTGAACGTTTAGCTCTGTTTTCTTAGAAAGGGCAGAGTTGAGAGGGCTATTTGAATAACAGAGCATGGTTCAAACCTCCCCACCATATTCCCTGCATCTTCTCTCCCTGTGATGGACTCCGTTGTCTTAGGATGTGTGAAGGCTTATCATAAAGGAGAGGGTGATTTTCCTTAGCTGTCGTGATGATATTTTGTCTTGTGCCTCTTCACCCTACTTCATGTCATGAGTCTTTCAGATCGAAATTAATTTCTGCCCAGATATATCCATTCCCCATTTTTATTATTTGTAATTAAAATATAATTACATCATTTCCCCTTCCATTTCCTTTCTTCAACCCCTCCCGTGCTCCTTCTTGTGGCCTCTCAAATTCATGGCCTTATAGCTACATAAATATATACATACAGCCTGCTCAGTCCACTTCATGTGTGTGTATATACATAAATATATACATACAGCCTGCTCAGTCCACTTCGTGTTTTATAAACTAAGTGATCAGCCCCAAATAATATATGATATATCACATATATGATATATATGATATTACATGTGATATATATGTGATAATATCATTTAGTGGTATTAGATAATCATTTGGGGGGCTCATCCCTGAGGAAGACTATTTCTCCCACTCAGTCTTTCTTATTTGTCTGAACTTCCTTATCTAGGGAGGGAACTGGGGAGATCTTCTCCTTTTGCCTTAGCACGTGTCTTTATCAGGCAGCCATGTTGCCTAAAGAGAATTCTTGTTGCTTGTTGTTGCCAGTTGTGATTCTCAGTATCTTGTGTCTCCTTCCTTATCTCTCTGTTCACCCCTTTGCTGCTCCTCTTCCTTTCTCTCTCACTGATAATTTCAATTATCCATTGCCTGTACATTTCTATCTATCATCTATGTATGTACCTATTGCATATCTACTTACCTATCTGTCATCTAAGTACTACCTCTGTAACCACCATCGGTTTATCGTCATTAAATACTACTTACGTCTTTGTCTGTCTCTGTCTCTCAGTAGGTCGGAGTCTTTAATCTTTAGTACTGAAGGCTGAACAATTCTAGAATTTAAGTTGTAACTATTTTCTTATGTTCACCAAGCTTAAGTGAGTTTGCGGTTGATCCACTTGCTGATTCTAAGAGCATTATTATTATGGTGATATTGTGTTACTCCCCTTTAAGAACAGTCCTTAACCTGGGCATGGCAGGGCTCTATGTGATGTTAGAACCAAAGATCCCAAGAAGTCTTGCTGAAGGGGTAGAAGTTTGAAATCAGCTCAAATTATGATGACTTGCTTTCTCTCTCCCTCCTGGCCTCCTGGCATGCTCTGGAATAGAACTATTATGCTTCTGGTGGCCATACTACTGGTGGCCCCACGTTCTTGTGTTCCATGATGGAACCAGCCCTGCTGGCGTTGTGACAGCCATCCTCTGTCATTGGCATTAGTGGTCTCCAAATTCTTCTGCATTTTCTAACAGAGAGTGACAGTTGGCTAGAGAGAGTTAACTTTTAGAAATCCAAACTGATGTTTTGTTCTCTAAATGACAACTCTATGCATCCATTTCTATCTCACAGAAGCTACCAAGAGGCTGGAGGCTTCTCACTGAAAGATAAGGATATATAGGAGAACGGTTATTCTACTCTGAGCCAGGCAATGTGAGGAAGGAGAGAGGCTTGTTCTGGCCTACAGTTGCAGAGTGCATTCCGTCCTGGGGGGTGGTGGTGGTGTATAACTCAATGGCAGGAAAAGGAGGCAGCTGAGGACACTGCCTTCACAGTTGGGAAGCAGAGGCACACAGATGTGTGTGTGTGTGTGTGTGTGTGTGTGTGTGTGTGTGTGTGTGTTGCTCTGCTCAGCTCAGCTCATTTTCTCCTTTCTGTTTTGTTAGGTCTTCCTATGTCAATTAACTCAATGCACTCAATGCAGAAAATAGGTCAGGATATGTGCAGAGATTTGTCTCCAAGGTGACTGTGCACTCATAAGCTGACAATCAATACTGACCATTATAGAGATGTTACGTGTACACTGTGGGGAAATAAATAACAGCCTCAGTCTCCATGAGTTTATTGTATAGAACCGTCCACATTTTCAGATGTACCTATAGGTTTTTCTATAAGGAGGGGGGAAAGAGAAAGAGAGAGAGAGAGAGAGAGAGAGAGAGAGAGAGAGAGAGAGAGAGAGAGAGAGAGAGAGAGAGATTCTACTCCAGGTTATCTCTTTTGTAAGCTAAGGCCACACTTGAAACTACAGCACCTAGGAGGTAGGGCCAGGAGGTTTAGGAGTTTCAGGTTACATTCAGCTATGCAGAGAGTTTGAGGCCAGTCTAGGCTACTATGTTTCAAAAAACAGACAAAGCAACAAACAGACTACATTTAGTGCTGGAGAGAGGGCTTGGGGGTTGAGTGGGCACTGTTTTTATGGAGGACTTGAGCTCCGTGTCCATGGTCCACGTTGGGCAGGTCTGCTAAAACTCCAGATCCACACAAATCTGATGCCTCTGGCCTCCAAGGATACTGAATAATGTGCACATACTCTGTGCAGACACACATATAGAGACTTAAAAACATCTGTTCTCTTAAAGCTCAATCGGTCTTACTTCGGAGAAAAGAGAACCCTAAGGAATGTATCCTGTGCTAGCTGGGGAGAGAAGGAGAAACAGCAGCGTGTGAGAGGAGCAAGAAAGGGCAGTGGGGGAGGGGATGTGAGATAGACAAACATCATGTGAAGGTCTTACAGCTCTTCCTAGCCTTGTCTCTACTGTTTGCAGCTGAGATGTTATGAGAAAAAATAAGTTTGTTTTTGGGGAGCTGTCCTGAGCCACAGTCTGACAGTTTGTTTATAGATTCAAATGAAAACAGAAACAGCTTTTAACACAACACTGCTTACAGATAACACGGGCAATATTTTGAACCACTTTATTGAGATATAATTTATGTTTCATAACATTCTCCCATTTAAACTACACAGCTCAGTGCTTTGCACTATGTCTTCACAGTTGGGAAGCCATCACCATAATCTAATTTTAGAACATTTTCATCACCCCAGCAATAAAACTCACTAGTATTCACTTGCTGTCCTGTGACCCCCAGCCCTCCAGGAATGCTAATGAGTCTGTCTACTGATTTGCCTGTTCTGGGCAGCCCATACAATGCAACCTTACAACTTATTCTCTTTGAGAATGTATCCTTTGGTGATAACTTTCTGTCATTGTACAAACTACCGTTTTAGAATTTTTAACATGCATTTAATTTTTAAGGAAGAAAAAAAATGTTGTCTACTTCTAATCACTCCAAGGAAAACAGCCCTGTGCTTGTGTGTGTGTGTGTGTGTGTGTGTGTGTGTGTGTGTGTTATGCTACTTACTAACTGGTTTTGCTACATTTATTGAGTCCTCAGGGTGATGGGCACTAGACTGAAATTCAGACCGCATCAGCTTAAAGGGCAGTGTGCACAAAAGTAACATGAGTATCACACAAGTCCTGCATGGGCTTCTTGTAACAGGCAATAGGAAAACAGTGTACCCCTAAAGCTTTCTTTAATATTTGCCAGTGTGGGTATATTTGAGATATTTAGGGGAATATGACACAAAGTTGTGTAGCATGTAATCATAAAAGACCCCATGCTTGTTCCTGCTAGGTGCGGGCACCTGCAGTCTCTGTTCCTAGACTGTGACCGCTGCCCCGTTGCTCTGGTTGGCCTTGCTAAGCCGCCAGGCAGGTGTCCCTCCTTCGAACGCCCTGTTCAACCAAACATCCACCCTTGCAGCTTGGCTCTGCCATAGGCTACCACATGGCTACATCCTGTCACTCAACCACCTGAATCATTGTGAATGGAAAACACCAAATTTTAAAATTAACCAGAATGTAAATAAATAAATAAATAAATAAAAGAGGGAAATTAATTCATAATTATAAAAAAAAATTAACCAGAATGACACAACCACTGGGCACAGAATCTATTGTTCTAATCTCATCATCTATTCTGTGTTGGAAATTCTTCCAGTGGCAGAAACCGACACCAGGTCTGACAATTCCCTGACCTACATCCTCCATGTCCTTTCCGCCTCACTGAAAAAGGGCTGTTCCTTTCTTCCATGTCCCCTCTTCCTCTCTCAGAACTGGAAGACCCATTACCTTATCTTTGCCCAGTGATTGGCTTTTTGTCACCTTTATTAGTCAATCAAATAATTCTGGGAAATCCTCCTATAAAGCTTATATATATATCTTCAAACTGTCATGTCTAGTTCCCTCATTTCTTTGTTCTTTGAGAATGCTATTTTTCATGGCTCCAAAGCTTTCCAGTAGATAAATATAACAAACTTATTAGAAGTTTGAACATTTCCTAGAATTTAAAATGTTCATAAGTAACACTGCTTCTAGGGTTTAAAATGGCAAGAAAAAAATCTTACCTGTGAAAGTATATGGATTTTGTGGCCAAGATCTGTCAATTAACTTTTAAGGTATACATAGTGTTTGTATATACTTGGCCCAGGGAGTGGCACTATTAGAACATGTGGCCCTGTTGGAGTAGGTGTGACCTTGTTGGAGTAGGTGTGTCTCTGTGGGTGTGGACTTTAAGACCCTTGTCCTAGCTGCTTGGAAGTCAGTATTCTGCTAGCAGCTTTCAGATGAAGATGTAGAACTCTCAGCTCCTCCTGTGCTATGCCTACCTGGATGCTGCTATGCTCCGGCCTTTATGATAATGGACTGAACCTCTGAACCTGTAAGGCAGCCCCAATTAAATGTTGACCTTATAAGAGTTGCCTTGGTCATGGTGTCTGTTCACAGCTGTAAAACCCTAACTAAGACACAGTTTCGAGATGGATGTGGCATTTATGGCCTTTGAAGGTAAAGGTAGTCTCACCTCTTCCTGTCACATCTGTCTCAATGCAGATGTGTTCAGATACTTGGGAAATCCAGCAGTAGAGATGCCAGATATGGCCGTGGTTTGCTCATGGGCCCTTCTGAAATCCAACTAACAACCTTGAGATAATTAGTTTAAAAAGATGTTATTTATTTACATATGTGTATGTGTGCATGTGACTATATGGTGTGTGCATGTGCAGAAGGGCACACGTGTCTGTGTGCAGAAGGGCACACGTGTCTGTGTGCATGTGCAGAAGGGCACACGTGTGTCTGTGTGCAGAAGGGCACACGTGTCTGCGTGCATGTGCAGAAGCCAGAAGGCACCCAGTGTGCTCTGTTGTTGCTCTTCACCTATCCTTGGAGGGAAGGTCTTTGCCTGAGCCTGGGGCCCACAGTTTCTCCACTATAATGAAAGCCAGCAGGTCCTTGTGGTTCTCCTGTCTCCAACCCCTTGGAGCTGGGGCTGCAGGCAGGCTCAGGAAGCCTAGCTTTCCCTGTGGGTGCTGGGACCTGAATCTAGGCCTTCTGATTACAGAGCAAGCACTATTAACCACTGGGACATCGCCCTGCACTGAACATGCAAGAGTGACAGTCCCCCCCCCTTTCTCTCTCGGAGCTGTGCATAGCAACTTCAAGCAGTGGTTGGGAAGTGTAAAAAAGAAAAGAAACTGTAAAGTATTTGAAGACTCTACTCTCCTTGATGCTTAGGAAGTGACTTTTTTATTAAATTTGATTTCTGGGCTTGCTTGCCTTTCATTTATTTATTTTTAATTATTTTCTTCTTTCCCTTTAATTCCACACACCCACCACCTGTGCAGCATAGCCTCCACTTACCTGAGACCACTTCTTCTAAGTGTAGGTCAGACCTTATTCTGTGCTGTCCCTCGGGGTCAGTGGCTTAAGCACAAGCCCTCATCTATCTCATGCATTCCTCCTGTGCGTTGTGTGTGGCCATTTTCTGCCTCTGTTTTCCTTTTCTGTTTTTCAGGGGAGGTTGCTTTCGTCCCCACTGACTTTTTTGGTAATGTGCCCCCCCCCTCTGTGTGTGTGGTCAGAAGAGGCATCAGATCCTTTAGAGCTGGAGTTTACAGGATGTTGTGACCCAAACTTGGGTCTTCTGCAAGGGCGAACAAGCTCTTAACTGCTGAGCCATTTCTCCAGCCCCCCCCAAATAATTTGTTTTAGCACAGAAGAGATATTATAACGATTATATAAGATTTGAGGGAAAGGAGGCTGAGAAGAGAGGCATCTCTTACATCCAGCGCCCGCTCTGCTCTCCTTTGTGATGCGGACAGCATGCTAACCCTCCCCTCGGTGCAAGTGGAGGACTGCAGATCTCACAGGATGGCTGCACTGACTAGTCTGGAAATGTGCTACGTCCTTCTAAGTCGGCAACACCTCAGAATGTTGATGTAATAAATGCACGGTGGCTGAAAGGCGAGGCTGTACGTGTGCAAATCAGCACAGAGAAAATTAGAGGTGAGGTTCAAAGAAGCACAGAGCTGCGGAGTCTTACCAAGTAATGTTTGGTTTTACTAAACGGTAAGATGAGAAAGTCAGCGTGAGCCAAATGGTGTATGTGGAGTTTTCTACATTAAATATGACAAGGTGTAATTTTAGTATCTGTGATGGCAGGTCCTTCGTATGCAGCGTTAGAATGATTCGGTTCATTCATTGCACACTGACAAGAAGGGCTCCTTCGTCTGCATGATTAGGGCGCCTTGTCTTCTCTAGCTAGGTACCAATAAACACTGTCACTCGTTACCGAGGGAGTGGTTGGCCGCTGGAATTGTTTTAGATGATAAGGAGGAAAGCACATGTTTTTCTCTTTGACTGTGTGTGAAGTAGGGGTTTATCCTAAGCTAAGGGGAGGCACATCCATCATGGCAGAGGAGGCAGAGCAGACTGGGAGGCGAGAGCATCAGGCAGCCAGTCACAGGTCCCTGCTCGGGAAACAGAGAGCAGTGGGTGGTGGAGTGGATCTGCGTTTGCCTTTGTGTTCACCCTGAGCACACACATCGAGAACAGTCACAGATGCATCCTCACGCTGGTAGGTAAGAAGCAGAGGAGGAGGCTGGATGGCACTTCAAGTCCTCAGTAGGCTTACATGGGCACTCTCCTGCTGAAACAGTTTTGGCAGTGATGACTTGGTCTCAGTGTCTTGCCTTATCTTCCTGCCTCAGGAAGTGTTTCTTTAGACTGCTAGATCAATATGTGTCAACAAATGGGCGGACTAGCTTCTATAGAAGGGAAATAGCTCAAAATAAGTGACAGAGTCTTGTAATTCCTGTTTTTATACGTTATTTAAGATAAATTTGCCCGCTGTCAAGACTGATGATCTGAGTTCAAACCGTGGGGCCCCCATAGGGAAAGAAAAAAATGGACTCCTGCAAGTTGCCCCCTGACTCCACACACACGCATGCACTGCTGACAAAATGACTAACTAAGCAAGTAAATGTAAGAAGGAATGGCTCCTCTGCAAGTCCAACGGGTTTTGTCTTTGGGGCTGCTGAGTGGTTGGCTTCGCCCATTATCTAAGATCAATGAACAGACTGTGGGTAACGCTGCCCTTGGCTGAGTTCAGATGATGCAGGCTATGAATTAACTATCCAGCTATCACTGGCTTCGCTGATCCATACCAAACATGTCCAGTGTGCATACTGGATAATGGCCTCCTACTTCTACATGGAAGGACTTTGGGTATTTCCAGTGTGTACTATGCAGTTACCCCACTACTACATGAAGGGGCTTGAGGTTTTAGTATTGCTTATTTGATGATGGCTGGTCGGTCACCTTTGATGCTGAAAATCTGACTGTACATAATTTCTGAGTCAATTCTTGCTACTAATTTGTCAAATCATTCCTGAAAGCTGAGTTAAGTTTTCAGGAAGAAGCCCACATTGCGAGGCTTTTATGTTTTGATTGAACTGGGCTCATTTTCATGAGTACAATTGCAGAGTCGTGGGTATCCAATCAGCAGACTGCTGTGAAGTTTAACATGGGCTCCTGCCAGGGCTCTGAATGCAACTTCTTTTTGGCCTCACACCACTCAGCAATCCCTTCTTGACTTCAGCACCCTCCACATGTGATCGGGAGGATTGTAACATGGCCATTCCTGCCTCACTTGAATGGTGGGAGAGTTGGTGGACAGACTGACCTAACCCTATGGGTGGGGAAGAAGGTGATCACTTACTTTTTGTGGAAGACTGATCAAACCCTTTAAAGCTGGAAACTCTGTGGTGCTTAGAATGAGAGTAACTAAATGGCTGCAGCCTTGTCTCACTGATGTAATGCATGTCTCCATAGCAAAAGTCAAACCAAACCAAACCAAAAGCCTAGCGCGCGCGTGCACCACACACACACACACACACACACACACCAAAACAAAACCAAAAACAAACAAACAAACAAACAAATAACCCACCTGCGCCATCCTTGCTAGCAGAAGTAACTGATTAACCCTGTATATCACTACAAGAGCACATTCAGAAGTGAATGCATTAGTCACATTAAGTTGTTACAAAATCAAGTCTTTGAAGAAAGAAATCGAGGAAGACCTCAGAAGGTGGAAAGATCTGCCCTGCTCATGGATTGGAAGGATTAATATAGTAAAAATGGCCATCCTGCCAAAAGCAATCTACAAATTCAATGCAATCCCCATCAAAATTCCAACTCAATTCTTCATAGACTTAGAAAGAA
>CM052704.1:122368491-122379485 GCA_028551405.1 Uromys caudimaculatus
GAGGAAGGTCTGAAGGAACTGAGGGAATTTGCAGCCCCATGGAGGGAGCAAGAGCATCAATGGGCCTGACACCCTCCCCCGGTCGTCCTGGAGTTTGGACTACCAACCAAAGAATACACATCTATGGACCCATGGTTCGGACCACATATGTGGCAGAGGATGACCTCCATGCCATCAGGGAGAGAGGAGAGGCCCTTGGGCCTGAGGGTGTTAGAGGCCCCAGTAAAGGGGAATGTCAAGGTGGGAATATGGGGATGGGTGGGCGGGTGGGTGGGAGGTGTAATTCCCTCATAGAGGTGGGGATGGGGAGGGGATGGGGGTTTCCAAAGACGAGACCTAGAAAAGGGGAAACATTGGAAATGTAAATAAAGTATCAAAAAACAAAACAAAACAAAACATAAAAAAAAGAGAGAGAACACAGTGGAAAAAAATTTTATCCAAAGCATTTATAGCAATATAAATAAATTATTGGATAAAAAAATGTTACAAAATAATGTTGGTGAGGTTGTTCTCAGAATATAGTGTTAAGAGTGGATTTTAAATATAACACTTTTTCAAGTAAAAGATAGAGTTGATGCTTACACTTTTCTACATTTCCGGTTACTTCTCTGAATCAAAGTTGCAAGCACACCCTAAAGTTCTGTCATACGCTTTATTTGCTCAGTTCTCCTGTCTCTCTGTAGCTCTTAGGTATTTAAAAAAAGATTCGCTGATATGACAACCAGGCGTAAGTCTTTAAAATAATGTGTCTGGTGTTAGAAAGAAGTCCCTGCGCTTGGAAAGTTTGGAAATTATTTCCCAGTACAAGCCTGATTATTTTCAGAACATGAATTTCTGACTGAAGCAAGACCTCAGATAACATTTGGATTCTCCCCAGTGTTCCGACCATCTTTGCTTCCTCTGTGATTTTTGCTTTGCACATCGGAACTGAGTTCAGCAAACAAGTCTCTGTTCTTTCTTCTAATGTTTCAAATGGGGGCTTTTATTAAGTCACGAATCTGCTAGATTTTAGCAAACGGGCTATTTAAAGTCTCCCGTAATTATCATTTCCTGAGACCCTGTGTGTAAATCTGTAATTTGGTAGCTACCCCATGGATACAGAGCAAAGCTAAACTTGTTTGTATTATTTATGTCCCTGTCCACCGCTGAATAGTCTCAAATTTCTTCTTAGATCTCTCCCCTGGCTTTCTAACCATAGTTCCACTGAAATACTGATGTGTGTGTGTGTGTGCGCGTGCATGCACATATGGCTGTTGGCTATGCATATAGGCACATGAGTGTAGAGGCCAGAGTTAGGGCCAGATATCTTTCTTCACTTTATTTCCTGAGTCAGGGTCTCTTGCCGATTGGGCTTCACTATCTGCCCAGCTCACCCCTAGGATTCCTTGTCTCTGCTTCCTAGACAGTAGGACCACAGGCAGGTGGCCAGGCCTATCCCCTTTTATGTGGATGATGGGAATCCCACCTCACGTCTTCACGGCAGTGTGGCAAGTGCTTTATCCACTGAGACATTACCAGAGCCTCTGAAATAGTCATTTTTTTTTTTTTTTTTTTTTTTTTTTTAGAAGTTAGTAAGAAGTTTATCCTACTTTGAGAAACGTGGTTTTCCCGACATTTTCAGACTATGCTTGCCCTTCTATTCCTTTAGGACTCTGTCCCAGTGCCTCCCCCCTTAGCAGCTTCTCCATGGCTTCTGGTTTGTGTTAGATGTTAGATGTCCCTTATTCATGACTTCACAGTGATGTGTGTGAACCTCTGCCCACATCTTAACTGTGTGTCCCATCCTCTAAGCTGACTCCCACTAGACTGTGGGTCATAGACACAGAGGTTTGGGGCATTGCATTTCTTCTGTGAAACCCAGAGCTTATCCCATCCCACAGCATTCTTCCGTAAACAATGGTTCAATGAGGAAACACATTTGTTCCCTGTGTTAGAACCCTACACTTACTGTTCACTGTGCTTTGCAGTCCAGGTATCTGAGACCATGGTCCTTGCTTCTCCCTCTCCTTTGTAGATGGCTTGTCCTGGAAATTCCTTGGTGCCCCGGTCATCGTGAGTCTTCCAACGTAGCTTCTCCATTTTCAAAGCTTTCACCCTCCCATACTTACTTACCATTTAAAACCTTCTGGATCAAAACTGCAAATTTATGGGCAAATGTATTGATTTTTCCTGTTTTCATGAGTCAAACGCTTGGCCATCTCAAGAAATTTCCAGAACTTAAACCACATTCTGTAATTCACAATCAGTCATTCCCTTTATGATTTTCTCAGCAAAGTCAATGTACACATTGAGGAAAAGATACCACTCGGCTCCGTCCTTTAAGCCTTGAGTTTTTCCTCAGCCAGATGGTTGTAGACAGTCCTTCATGAGGCCTGGCCTATGGAAACACTGAGAAGGCCAGTCATGCTTGAGGGTCCATGTGAGTCTAACTCACTTCTGCTCCCCAGACTGCCTGCTGGCTGCACACATGCTTGGCCCCTCACTTAGTTGTCAAGAGTATGATGGGAATTTCCTTGTAATTCTTCAAGGACAATTTTCTTGAGCTTTTAAGGCAGTGGCTCACCTGAAGGGTGTAGTGCAAATACCTCAATAGTTGCTTTAACTCAAGCTGAATTCTTCTCCCTGACAACCAATCAACAATGACATGGTTTCTAAGAGCCTCCCACATTCCTTTCTACATGTATTTTCCTCACCTGAGGAAGGAAGTGATAATTTTCTCTGCTGAGTAGGCAGTGGTGAACAAAGCGTTCATGTTCACCTTGCTGTACGGTGTTTTTTGTGTGCTATCTGAGGCAAAGAAGACAATGAAGCTTACTACTAATTTAGAAGCTTGGTGAGAAGTTTCCACCAGACCTTTAAATGTGGCAGTTTCAAGAATCATTTCTTGCATTTGTGTGCTACATTGTATAGATGATTCATTTTTTTTAAGCCAACAAAAGGAAAGGAAATACACATTCTGAGGATGTTATTGCAACTTCAGCTGTAATAGTTTAGAAATAGCATAAGCATGCAGTTCAGGTGGTGAGTGAAATATCAGCTTCCATTACTCTTGTTTTCTGCATAATTAACTTTTGACCTGTTGCACCTGAACAGACAGGTGTGTGCACTTATGAATGACCGCAAAGGAATATGTCTGTGAATGGCTGCCATGTCAAGAGATGATATGCAATGTGAGCCCCAGAATCCCTTGGGACCCCTCCTGTTCCTCTTACTTTGCTAAGATCGCCAATTCCTATCAGCAGTGGTTATTTCTGCCCATTTTCTATGGTCAAGAATTGAAGTTATAGAACTGAGAACTGGAGATTAGGAAGGTGGCTCTTGTCTTGTAAGCCTGAGGACCCGAGTTTGTGCTCCCAGCATCCATGTGAAATGCATGGCTGTAGTCTCAGTCCTGTGAGGCAGAGACAGGAGAGTCCCTGGGGTTTGCTGGATAGCCAGTCTGGATAAATTGGTGACATGCAGGCCACTATCAAGTGGGCCTATCTTAAAAAATAAGAGAGTGATTGAGGAAGACACTCATCCTCTGCCTCCGACCTGCATATGAGCGCGCACATACACACACGAGTATTTTTGCTTGTGAACTAAAGTACCCTGAGGAAAGGGAAAAACTTTAAATTAATAATTTTAATAAAAATGTATTATACACATGCATGCATCAATATCTTTTTATCAACTTAGAATTATAAAATATGTCTAGCACTCACAAAGTTACTCATGTGGCTCAGCTGTCTCATGTAAATTGTCAAAAATGAATCTACAGAAGAAAAATGAGAAAGACTAGAACAGAAATTTTTGTCTCAGTATTAAAATAAAAGACCTGAACACACTGAGAAGCAGGGGTAGATTATACGGTGATTCTCCTTAAGCTCTGTGTGGCTGCTCAAGTCTTCACATCTTCAGTGTGTGCACACAGTGGCAAAAGTAACTCACCTTTGTCTATTTTGGTGACCTAGTGTGGTGACCTAGTGTACCACCATGCTCTGCACCATGGTGGCTTGGATGAATGTTACACTCATGTAGTTTTTTTCTGGCCACTCCCACAGACACAGCCCCTTTTCTCTCCTCTCTCCTCTCCTTCCCTTTTGTGTTATTTTTACAACTGACATGAAATGGTGGCAGGTTGGTCACCTGTCTGTCTCACAGGAGAACTTGTTTTATAAACAGACAATTGGAATAGGCCTGGCACTCCAGAGACTTCTGGGAGCTAATGCTTTCTCTGAAGAGAATGTCATTCATGGACTGAGCTACTGGCCTTTTCAGTAGAAATGCTTAATATACGACATTACTAAGGCAAAGAATTAATTCCTGTTACCTGATGCTGTTGAGGCTGTGGGCCTTTTGTGATTATTTTTGTGGTAGTGGCTGCGGCACAGAATAAAACCTATTGGCAATAATACTTTTTGGTCACCTAACACTTCCAAATGTCACACAGTACTTTTAAAATCTCACGACTTTCAGAGTAACTTTGTGTCATGGACGAGAAAATGGATGAACCAGGGAAGGAGAGTTTGAGTGCGACTGAGTGGTCTGGGGACAGTTAGACAAAGTTGCTGGTTCAGCATGACCAGAACACCCTCCTCAATGTCACAGTCGGGCTTGGACCATCACAGGGATTGTCTCTAAATCAATGTGTAGGACCCAGAGAACTTAAGTTTCTTTCTTAAAAAGCAGAGGGCTGTGAACGTAGCTGAGTCCCTGAGTGTGACCGCTAGCATCATGTGATTCCAGCCATGGTGGAACACACCTGTAAACCATCACTAAGGAGGTAAAAGCAAGAGGGGCATCTTTGGTTATGGAGTTTGGGACCAGCGTAGGTTACGTGGTACTCGTTCTCAAGAAGTACTAAAACTAATAACAGAGACATTGTATTTTATCTTTATCTTCTTTATGCTTCATTAGCCAGTAAGTGTCCACAGTGTAGCCAATGCTGTACGTAACTAATTCCATGTCAGTTCAAATTTCCCATGAGCCTGCATTTTAGTACAATGTTGCATACTAAAAGAAGGTCCTAAGATAAACACATGCTATATACATATCCACCATATCCACCATATACATATACACAGACATCATACACTTCATATACATATATATATACATATACACACATACACATATGCATACACATATTATACATATACATATTACATTGTGTGACCTTGATGGGTGTTTTGCAAATAGTAGCCCTGCTCTCACAGGCGCTCCATGGGAGATATGTGTGTGTGTATGTGTGTGAGTGGGAGACAGCACAGAATTTTGCCAGTTATTTGGTGTATTAAAATTGCTGTCTTCCCCTATTGCTTTATGCTGACAAAAACTATTGTTGGCATTCACTGGGTTCTAGGCATTGATAGTCACATTGGAATTCAGGTCTTGGAATCTGTCGTGGGCATTAGTTCATCACAAAGAACTTTCAGGAATGCTGCTTCATTGTTTCGTAACAATCAGCCCTGTGGTTGTGACAGGAGCAGATTTGGGGCACATATGTGTCGGAAAGCAAGCAGGATTTTAAGGAAAACTACCGAAGTTAATTATTTTGCTTATAATGCCCTTTGGCGCTGCCGCTCTTTATTGGTAATTGCTGTCTTTCGTGCCTGAGGCTTTTGATTCTGATAACTCATCAGAGAAGCGTGACTTCTCAAGAAAGAAGAACCCAGAACATCAGCTCTTTCAGATGTCTGTCAGTTTACTAATGAGTCTAACAAAACCATCACAACCTTCCTGGTTCACAAGGCTCAGTACTGAAAGATCCCACTTCTCGTGGGCATTGCTTGATCATGCTCCTTTCAATATACAGATAAAATGGACGAGAGTGCTTTGAACTTCACAGACTGCTTAGCTGACATGAAAGTATTGCCAGCATTATTGGTTATGTCTACCAGAATTTCTCTCATACTAAAGTGAGATTAGCTTAAAAAAGGGTTGAGATCTAGCACCTTTAGATTGGTGCTAGTTGGGGGAATGTGAGCTGACAGGGAAATATCAGGTCTATTGTCTGTTGTTACTGCCTCTCAGGCTTCCAGCACTTGGCAATGGAGACTGAGGAATGCAGAGGAGACAGGAGATAAGAGGGAAATAATACCTAGAAAGACTTTTGCTGAGACAGGCTGTGAAGATTGACACTATTCATCTGTGCTTATGTTATGTTTCCTACTGTTCACTGGACCAGATTAAAATCTTGGATTTAATTAAATGCTCAAGAACTGTCTCAGGACTGATATAAGCTACAGGCTTTCTGAGGTTTCTTTAACACTTTAAATTTGGTTAGGTAAGGGAATCAAGAAAGGGCACACGGGGAGGCCGCCTTGTCCCTAAACATGTGTGGTAGGTCACAATGTTGTCATGACAACCCTAGAGCATAGGGCAGGTTCTCCTCAGTTTACACAGAAGAACAAGACAGCATCAAGATGAAAAAGCATCAGTTTAGTGCAGGCCATACAGCTAGGAAGTGGGGAGGCCGCACACAGGGCTACCTAGCTCCCTCTGAGATGCTGTTGGCACTGCACCTACCTTAGTGACTTCTCAGTGAAATGCTTATTGACATGGTGTCTTTGTTACCAAGATCATTTCCTCTGATGTCGCCAATAATTGTGTTTATGAAAGATGAAAAAAATGATTAAATTTTTTCTTACAAATGAGCATCAGAGTGTTTGTAACATGTATAATATGTATTGTACAAAGAACCCAAAACTACCCAATGATTCTACGATGTTTTATTTCCACTTCATATAAAATGAAGAAAAAAAAAAAACAATGAAACCAAGCAACCGCCTATTTCCAGTGGGCGAGATTTGTTCTTCTCCAGGCAGGCACTTCGGTATCCAATAACCCCCCTTTTTTGTGGTGCTTCCATCGTAAACATGTATGATATAAGAGGCCTCATGAAGAGAAAAAAAGGCAAGTGCTACATTTATATCTCCTTTTCTGGTGAGAGTTGGCAGGGCCCATCCGTCTGCAAGCCCTGGGAACAGTGCTCTCTGGCTGAGGGAGTTACAGGTCCAGGAGGCTCTAACTCTGTCTTGCAGGTTTCAGCAACGAGTGTTGTACCAAGCACACTGCTAGCTTTATGTCAACATGACCCAAGCTAGAATCATCTGAAAGGAGCAAACCTCAGTTGAGAGAATGACTCCATAATACCTGGCTATAGAGCATTTTCCTAATTAGTGATTGGGAGAGCCCAGTTCCTTGTGGGTGGTTCCATCCTGGGTTCTATAAGAAAGTGTGCGGACCAAGCCATGATGAGCAAGCCGGTAAGCAGTAAGTATCCTTCCAAGGCCTCTGCATCAACTCCTGCCTCCATGTTCTTGCCCTGTTTGAGTTCTTGCTCTTCCCCAACTTGCTTTTGGCTATGATGTTCCAGCACAGCAATACAAACCCTAGTTAGGACACCAAGTCTGTTGCTACTGCATACACAGAACCTCCATCTTCCTAGTCTCTGAAATTAATTCTCTGTGATTTTTCTACTTGGCCACAAACACCATATATTTTATGACAGTCAGTCCACTAAGTGTATCAAGTAAACATGAGTTTCCAAGGTTTATTTCTCGCCACTGCAATAGCAGTGTGGGTCCCTTGGTAAATATGTATTCTAGGGGTGGATAAAACCAAGTTCATGGAATTTGGGCTTCATATAGTCTCATCTAAGCATTTTGATACCCATCAGTATGCCGTATCTAATAGATGGCTTCTAAGAACGCACGGCGTGATAGTAGCTGGGAGACTTTTATGGACAGGATCTAACAACGGCGAATGTCATTCTGCTCCTAGGGTACTACCTAGAACTGTATCATGTGACCACACCTAACAGCAAGGAGGCCATGGGGTGACATGTAAAATAAAGACAGGAATAATGATTCCTAAATAGCTCATTATTTTCTGCCTCAGTGAGAAATGCTTTTTACAATATGTTTATATTGGCCACATTTGTCCATTTGACAAATGACTAAATGTGTTCAGTAGATTGCAAGAATATTAAAAACTATTGCTGCTCTCCTACGGGCAGGAAGAGGTAGATCTACAAAAAAACTACTTGGCAGTGGCTAAAATCTCCCGGGTATCACTTGGGTGCGTAAAATGTGTTTACACATATGCAAAACATGAGTCAAGCCTGATGTGATTATGTTTGCTAAGAACACGAATTTGACTTTCAGTGTACTGCGGATAATTCTGTCATTTGAAAGAGCAGAGCTCCCACTGCTCTCTCATCCTGAAAATTATCCTTATTTGTAACCACAGAGAATTTGTTTCATGAAAAATTCACATACTCACCGACTTAGGAACATGGCTTAGATATTCTCGGCTTTCTTCCTCTAAGCATGTCTGACCTCAGTCCCTTTGCCCACGAAGACATGCACAGACTGCAAAGCTCTCATGGTCCTGTGAAGTTAAAAGTATTTTTGAAGTCTAATTAAAAGTAGCTATATTGGCTAGGAAATGTTAGCATTAAACTTAAAGCCTGCTTTTACCTGAACAAAAGAAGAAGAGGAGGAGGCGGGAGGAGGAAGAGGAAGAGGAAGAGGAAGAGGAAAGAAGGAAGGAAAGAAGGAAGGAAGGAAACCTGTGTTGGCCTCACTACTTACAGTTAGAAAGAGCCTGCAGAGCTGAGTTCATATCAAGCATTTCTGATGTTGTCAAACCTGTCAGGCCTGTGAAGAACAAATATTAAGTCATCATTCAATAAAACACAAATGACTCAATTTTCTGGGTATTTATTGTGAACAACAATTTTAAAAGCTAAAGCTACAGAACTGGGCTGAAGGCAGTTCACTGGCTGAGTGCGTGGATACTGTGCACATAGCCCCTGTTGCCTGTGCCCTGGACAGCTCTCTGCCTGCCCTTGCCTGCCCTTGGGGGTTGGGGGTGAGTTGGTGCAGAGTCCAAGCCACAGACTCCAGGAGCAGGTGAGAAAGACTGCAGCAAGCTCATCTGAGCACTGCTGCAAACTCCTTTAATACCCTCCACCTATGCCCCCACTGGTCCCAAGAAAGCGTCTCTTCTAAACAGCAGCTCCTGATTGGCTGGCATTGTTTACAGTAGCAATCCTTGGTCTCTCAGGCAGTCCTCAATCAGGTCCTCCTGCAGGAGATGCTATTGAGGCTGCATGGCCCCAGTGTTTACATAGAGGTGGTCCTGCCATTCCTGCTACAAGCCCTGAATTCAATGCCCAGTGGGTGCGCGCGCACGCACACACAGACACACACACACACAGACACACACACACACACACACACACACACACACACACACACAGGCTAAGGGGTGGTGTTGCCACATTCAGAATGGTTCAGTTAAACCTGTCTGGAAACACACTCACAGGCTCACCCAGAGGTGTGTTTTTATGGTTATTCTAAATCCCTGCAAACTGACAATGAAGACTAGTCACCATGATGTCTTAAACCCAACTAGGCTCTAACTTCTATTACACAAGAAGGAAGTATAAAATAAGCAAAATTTATGAGCTTCTGAGGTAGACAACATAGAGAGTGGAGAAATTCTGCACAGAAGTTGACTGCTTCTTTTGGCTGGAGGGATGGTTCAGGGGTTAAGGACACTTACTGCTCTTCCAGAGGACCCCAGTTCAGATCCCACATACAGATATAGACACATACACACACACACACACACACATACACACACACACACACACACACACACACACACACACAGAGAGACAGAGATACACACATAGATACATAGAAATACACACAAACTCACACAGATACACAAAGAGACACATATATACACAGACACACAGATATACACACAGATTAGACACACAGACACAGACACAGATAAACACATATATGTACACCAACACACACACAGATATCACACACAGACACACACACAGACACACACACAGACACACACACACCCTGCCACTTGATCTTGGAGGCTTACTTCACTAACTTAGGTGTTTAATAACTTTCTCTCCCATGTCAGGAACAGGATGTCAATCTGAACATGACCTCAGACTCTCTTGCAGCCTTGGATGGGCTGTTTCCAACAGAGCTTTTCAAATTTACCTTTTCCTATTGTTGAAAATGTCTGATTCTGCTCTTTCCTAGCAAATAAATAAATACATATGGTTTCGGAATTAGAGTTTCCTTGGAGGTGACTTACTCCAAGACACTCATTTTAATTTATTTTTTAAAGTGATATAATTAACTTATATTTATATAATACATTTTTGCAATTTCCCTGAGATAAGAAAATATAAGTAAAACTGTAAACACGGAATAATATTTCACTCTCTCATCTCTTAATTCTCTAGACATTTTAGCAATCCTTTGGTTTGAGGGCTTCCTCATTTCAGTGGTTTTAATAGATTTTTAAGGTCTTGGCCAGAGCCCAACATTCATCTTGTCTCAATTTAGGACTTTTGTTTTTTAAGCTTTTTAAGTGGAGCTAAGACTCAGGGCCTCTTGACTATGAGAGTGGAGTCTACCACTCAATGGTGCCTACCCCTGCCCTGTGAGGTCTTGTTAATAAGTAACATACCCTGGGGTACTCTGATGTAGCTTGTGGGTTTATAGAACAAGCTGTCTTTAAACTTGTTTTGAGTTTTAAAGCTCTGGTATTAGTAAAAGTAATTTTAATAAAAGATATCTTTATTTTGGAACCTATGGGCTCTACTGTTTTGTCTTGCTTCATCTTATTGGTTTGGTGACAGGGTCTTCTGTGTAGCCCAAGCTGACTCAAACTCATTCTCTTTCCTCTGCAGAGTCCTGAGTACTGGGATTGCAGGTTACCACCAGGCCTGGCTGTCAGCAGTTCGTTGCTTAAGTCAGAGCAGTTGATCTCCCTCCAGATAGCTTCTTGTTTGCTTTCGGATCAGCCTTGGTCAGCGCCGTTTTCCCTTGGTCCTGAGGCAGCAAGCTGTATTTCCTCTCTTTTCCTTCACCTCTTAAAATGTGCAAAGACTGTTGTTGTAATCTATTACATCCAGCAGAAATCAGATTCTCAGAAAATATTAACTGAATATTTTTAGCTTA
>CM052704.1:122386125-122416298 GCA_028551405.1 Uromys caudimaculatus
CCTCAGCTCCTTCAGACCTTCCTCCAACTCCTCCATCTGGGACCTCACTCTCAGTCCAGCGGTTACTGTTAAGTGAAACTTGGGCGTTCTGAACTTTTGGGCTAATATCCGCTTATCAGTGAGTACATACCATGTTCCTTCTTTTGTGACTGAGTTACCTCGCTCAGGATGATATTTTCAAGTTCCATCCATTTGCCTGTGAATTTCATTAAGTCATTGTTTTTAATAGCTGAGTAATATTCCATTATGTAAATGTACCACATTTTCTGTATCCATTCCTCGGTTGAGGGACATCTGGGTTGTTTTCAGCTTCTGGCTATTATAAATATGGCTGCTTGCCGGGCAATGGTGGTGCACGCCTTTAATCCCAGCACTTGGGAGGCAGAGGCAGGTGGATTTCTGAGTTCGAGGCCAGCCTGGTCTACAGAGTGAGTTCCAGGACAGCCAGGGCTACCCAGAGAAACCCTGTCTCGAAAAACAAAACAAACAAACAAACAAACAAAATAAATATGGCTGCTATGAACATAGTGGAGCATGTGTCCTCATTACATGTTGGAACATCTTTTGAGTATATGCCCAGGAGTGGTATAGCTGGATCCTCAGGTAGTACTATGTCCAATTTTCTGAGGATCCAACAAACTGATTTCCAGAGTGACTGCCCCACCTGGGCATACATCCCATATACAGCCACCAAACTCAGACGTTATTGTATATGCTGGGAGGTGCTTGCTGATGGAAGCATGATAAGATGTCTCCAGAAAGGCTCAGGCAGAGCCTGACAAATACAGAGGTGATGCTCAGATCAGATCCCCTGGAGCTCCTGGAGACTGGACCACCAACCAAAGAATACACATGGAGCCGGGCAGTGGTGGCGCACGCCTTTAATCCCAGCACTTGGGAGGCAGAGGCAGGCGGATTTCTGAGTTCGAGGCCAGCCTGGTCTACAGAGTGAGATCCAGGACAGCCAGGGCTACACAGAGAAACTCTGTCTCGAAAAAAGAAAAAAAAAAAAGAAAAACAAAAAAACAAAAAAACAAAACAAAACAAAAAAGAATACACATGGAGGAACCCATGGTGCTGGCCACATATGTGGCAGAGGAGGGCCTTGTTGGTCATCAGTGGGAGGAGAGGCCCTTGGGACTGAGGGTGTTCGATGCCCTAGTGTTGGGGAATACCAGGGAGGGAAGACAGGAGTGGGTGGGTAGATGGGGGAGCACCCTCATAGAGGCAGGGGGAGGAGGGATGGGACAGGGGGTTTCTGAAGGGGAGACTTGGAAAAGGGAAAACATTTGAAATATAAATAAAGAAATAAAGAAAATATCCAATCCAAAAAAAAAAAATAGTAAACAGGGTGTGGACAGTGTGTAGATGCCTTACTCTAGATAAACATCTCTCTCTCTCTCTCTCTCTCTCTCTCTCTCTCTCTCTCTCATCTACATTTAAAGATGTAGAACCTGAGTTCATTAATTTTTTTACTTACTACTTTTCAAAATTGAGTAAAGGTATTCAATGTCACATTAAATATTAATGTAACAGCTTTAAAAATTTTAAATGATAGTAACAAGAGAAATGGCTAGGCAGAGGCAGAATTAATACACAGGATAGAAAATCACCAACAGGATGTTAAGGCCAGTTGTGAGTCTCCTTGAAAGTTCTCTGGAAGACTGGCGATGTAGCTCAGTTGGTAGAGCATTTGCCCAGCTCTCACAAAGACCTGGATACCCTAGCACCCCACCAAAGCCAGGCATGGTGGCACATGCTCCCAGAACTTGGGAGGGGGAGACAAAAGGATCAGAAGTTTAAGATGATCCTCAGCTACATACATAGTTCAAGTCTAGATTGGGATGCATGAGTCTTGTTAATAAATTTTAATCACTCTTAAACTTCTGGCTGAAATTGGAAGGACAATGCTGCTATTTGTTACCATAAGAACACAGAGGAAAAACAGGATGAGGGATGGAGGGGAGGAAGCCTGGGGATGGAGGGAGGGCCGCTTGCATTGTTTTAGAGACAGAGGTGCCAGTGTGAGAGCAGGTGAAAAGGGAATTTAGACAGATGTGAGGAAGATGAGCACCGAGCTATAATTGGCAAGAGGCTGAGATCTCCTGCCGGGATGGAGTGCTGTAAGAGGGGGTGCGCACGCTATCATGGCTTTGGGGAGAACCGCTGCTGTGTGACTTGGAACAGTCTGAGAAAAGAGAGCGTTAATAATAAGGCTCAGCTAGCAATGCTGTGTGGAGGTCAACTAGAATGAAGGGTAGGGAGAGTTCTGGAGCTTTCCAATTAGAAAATTACTGGCCACCTCTGGAGGCCAGCGGTGAATGGAGGCGGGGCTGTCTGTCTCCTTAGGCTGCATGCGGTGGGAGGTGGGATGAGGAGTGCCTCTGAGACAGAGTGACGACGGGAAAGAGAGTGACTGGAAAGAGGCATTTCCTCACCTGTTTAATCCATAAATATTTATTGAGCATTTGCTCTCTAGTTTGTGAAGTAAGATGGAATAATTATATAATGGGGAAATTGGGGTCAGAGAAAGATTTCTTTTGATGGGAAGGATGGGGCTTTCACTTTGGGGGAAGAGCAGTGTAGAGGGAAATGGAAAATGATTGAGGTGTTGTTTCCATAGGCTCAAAGGCTGGGGAGGGGCAAGGTGTGCTGGACCAGAAGGAGACGGGTGGGGCTGAGCCGAGACTGACCCAGCTCTGGGTTTCAGTCTACACTGACAGCTGCCATATGACTGTGGTAATGTTTGTGATATGACGCCATAGTGGTACTTCTGAGAAGAACTTAATTTTATTTTTAAGGTAAACAGAACTCTCTAGAAGCTGTAAACTATTTGGGGGCTGCAGTGCTGAGTTCCTTAAAAATATATTACAAACTGGAGTTGGGTGTATTTTATGGGGATGTAGGCACATTTCTGTTCTCAGGCAGTAGCTCATTTCCCACAAGGCTCACCATGGCCCTTTTCTGGGCTGAGTCCTACTGGAATCAGTTGGTTATTACGTAAGATGATAATGCTGAACCTCTGAATCTGGAATGATATAAATTAAGATTTTAAATGTTATTTTGAGGTTGTATGTAGCCTTGAACTCATTGTACAACTGTGGGCTGATTTTCCCTGGGAAGAGGGAATCTCTATTGGGGAGTTGCTTCTATCCCACTGGCTCGTGGGCATGACTGTGAGACATTTTTCTTGACTGCTACTTGCTGGAGTAAGTCTCAGCCTGCTGTGGGCAGTGCCATCCCTAGGCAGGTGGGCCTTGGTTTTATAAGAAAGCAAGCTGAGCAAGCTGCAAGGAGCAAAGCACTAAGCAGCACCCGTCCATGTTCTCCCCTTTAGTTCCTGCCTTAAGATTCCTGTTTTGAGTTCCTGCCTTGCCCTTAATGATGACCTTAGTTGTTTTGGGTCATGTTGTTTATAACAGCAACAGAGAACAAGCTAGAACAACCTTGAACCCTTTATCATTCTTATTCCCACCTCCTGAGTGCTGAGATTATAGATAGAGCTAGATCACCATGTGTGGTACTGGGGATGAGACCCAGGACTTCATGCATACGAGGCCAGCTAAATGCGCTGCATCTGTAGCCTGACTTCCAATACTGAGAGCCTAAGGAACAGTTTAGTTCATAATCGCTGCATGTTTGGAGCACGTGTCGGTCCAGCAATAGAGTCTAAGCAGAGCAAGCTTTCTTCTGCTCACGCCCTATCACTGAGTGACTATCTACAGTATGAGTTGCCGAAGATATTTAAGGGGTAACTGAGATACTTTCATTGTGGGGTAACTGGGCGGGTTGCAAAAATATTGTTTCTGTTCAGTTTGAGTCAAAACTACTTTGTGAAGACATTCCTTAATAAAGGCTCATCTTGGAGAGGTCCAACAGACAGCATGGGGAAAAGATTTCATAAAGGGCTTAGAGCGATTGAGTTGATGAGAAAACTTAACCTTGAATTAATGCAAATTGCTCAGAAAATGGGGGAGGAGGAGGAGTGGAGAGGGAATTGTTTTCATTATTGACGTGAACTGGGTTGAGATTCACGAAGGCCAAGTGGGGACTGTCTGCACTCAGGCAAGAATAAAATAATGTGAAGAATCTTTTAAAAACTCTGCACTGTAAAATAATTCCCCCTGCACACAGAGGAGTGGAGCCTGAACCGCAGATGTCCCCGTCCGTTCTCGCTTGTCTTTGAGTTACAAGTTTTCATCTCAGGGGCTGACCAGTTCCTCCCTTCTTTTCAGACACTGCTTAGTGTTATTGCTTAGTTTCTGCTATGTCATCAAAAAATCTTGTATATTTCTCACTGGACATGAATTAACAATGCTTTACCTGCAACACGAAGAACTATTAAAGTGATAAAAAAGACAATGAGTGTGTTTCAGCTCTCCAACAACAACAAAACAACCAAAAACCCCACTCCTCTTCCCCCCACTAGCTTACTAGTAAATGCTGGAGACTTTGCAGGATTTCTGTGAGGGTCACATTAAGAGTCTATTAAACACGTAAGTTAATTAAACCTTGACATTCTGAGACAATTCTGAAAAGTTCTAATTAATTTTTAAATGTGACGTGAGCCCTCACGCTCCCCTAAAATATCATCCCCCATTCAATGGCAGATCACACCATGCAGTGAGCTACTGATTTCTTTGCAGTTAGAAACATACATCTTTGGTCTGGACAGAAAGTGTTGCAGCCTGGGGGGAAAGGCCCACTGAGGTGTTCAAAGGGTGGCCAACATTGTTAATGGTTTTTATTGACTTTGTTGTTTTGTTGCCTTTGCCTTGATTGTATGGCAAGGGAAGGAAGCTAATGTATTTAACTGTATACTTTGTATTGAGCTGTTTACCAGAGGTTGTAGGATTGACTTTTTTGACTGGATAGTTTTTTTTCTCAGCTCAGTATGAAGGTTTGAATATTCACCTGAATAGCATTCTCAAAGTCTGTCCTTACTGAATCGTATAGCGCTGATGAAGAGGAACCTTCTTGTCCCCTGTGAGGACTCAGACAGTCTCTTCCTTGCTACTCCCGTTGCGGTCACATGTGTGGGTATGGGAGTTATATTCTCAAAGTAAGAGGCAAGCTATGAGGCTAGGAGGGAGGAGCTGATTGGCCTGGTCTCGGTGCTGGTGGGTTTCTGAAGTATGTAACTGCCCTCCAGACAATCCTGTTTCATCTGCCAGTGAGAGATTTCCTGATGTGCTCATTAAAAAGGCAGATCCATGGGGCTCCATTCAATTGCCTGAATCAGATTCTCTGGAGATGGTGTCTGGAATTTGCATTTTTAAAAACAAGGTGCAGGATTCCATATTAAGTCCCAAGTCTCAGTTGGCTAGTGTGGTAGAAAGTCATCCCTGAAGGGATCTCTCATCCATCAACATCTCTAAGTTATTAGTGGAGACATATGAATATATAGTCAAGTTGACAATCAGGAATAGCCATTACATAGCTACTAGCTGAACAAGAGGTCCAATGTTTGTAGAAGAGAACGGGTTACAAGGCTCAGAGGTTGGACAACCCTGGCAGTGTTCATTCCCTACTAGAGAATCTAATACAAGTTTCCTAATTAAATTTGCCTATCTGCTCAAAAGCATTTGAGTTCAGGAGAAGATAACCATCTGTGCTGCCTCTGTCTTCCCTTAGGCCGCGTCCCCTGCTTGCTGAAGGAGTTCTTTCAGAATGAAATACTTCTGCAGATTGATAGACTCCAGAATTCTGCAACTCAATCTGCCATCTGCCACTTCCGCAATTAATTCACCCTTTCTCTCTATTAATTATTTTAGCTTACAGAGTTCTTTGCTATTCAAAAATCTTTTATTATTCTACTAGTCCATCAACTAGCAAATGTTACTGACATCCCTATTCTGTGCCTGGTGCCAGGGATGTGCAGAGACCATAGCTTTCTCATCCCAGCTCAGCCTTGCTCATCCCAGCCTGGCGTTGCTTGCTTCCTGTGTCACACTCTCTTCTTGCTCTGCTCCTGTTTCACCACCCACTTGCTTGGTACCGTAAAGTTGCTATCTAGTCTCAACTCTGGGACATGGTATGCTAAAAGAGATACAGGACATACAGTAAATTTTAACAACCTGGAAAGAAGGGGAAATGGTATTTGAGACACCAAGCTTGTTAGGTGTGCTGGCCCACATCTGCCATCCCAGCATGGGGGACACGGAGGCAGGAGGGTCTGGCTCCAAGCACTTCTGGCTACACAGCAACTTTGAGGCCAGCCTCGGCAACAGGAAACATTGTCTTAAAACAAAACAAACAAACAAAAACTAATTAATTAAATTTATTTAAATGTGCTTAGTGGGACAATATTATTATTTTCAATGTTTCTTGCCGCCAAGGAGTTTCTGTCTTGGGAGTGTGTGTTTGCCTGCTTCTACTTTTCCAGTGCACTGTGTAGACTTACATTGTCTACACTTACGTTGTTGCTGAGTTGGGTAATGAGTGGGCTCCCTGAATCCCTCCCTTGTAAGCACCTTGTATAGCCTTAAGAGCTTATACCTTAGAACCACAATCCATTCCTGGAAACTTGGTTGTAAAACGAGTTTCTTGACACTTTAATATTCCAGTCTTCTTAGATGTTCAAATCCAAGGCTGACACCCACAAAACCAGAGAGCCTTTCTCTGTCAGCTACTCACTTCTCCATCAATATGCTCAGGCTCCTGCTGTTACACTGGGGGAATTTCTACTAACATATGATGCTGCAGCAGATATTTAAAATCACAGTAGGGGGAAATATCAGAACATGGCAGAGGCTATGGGGCTCTTTCTCAACCTCTGGAGGCATAGCACTCTCTTTGAGGATGGTTCGTTCTACACTCTCAGCATTATGTGACAATGCACAGGAACAAATTGAAGTCTCATGGACACAGAGCTTTACACATCCAGATGTTTGAAGCAGTGGGAGATAAAACACTTCCTCCCCTTGCGGATTGTCTTAAACTCGGGGTGTGCACAGTTGATCTTAGCAGTGGAAAAGGCATGAGAAACATGAAAGCTTAGTTCATGGTCCCAGGGAAACACGGGCTTCCTGCACAATGACACCTCTGCCCCTTGATGTTGTCATTGCTGCTTACACTCTGGGTAACAAACCGTAGGAAGCTAATGGTGTTTTAAATGGAAAACAGCGGTTCATTAGGATTGGCTAAAGGGTTCTTGGCAAAAATTCAACCTAATAAGTATGCAAGTGTGTGTGTGTGTGTGTGTGCGCGCGCATGCTCAGCAAAGTCTGTCCCAAGCTTTGAAGGGTGTCACTTGTCACTGCAAATCCCCTTTGACAACTGATAAACAGTAGAGAGCAGGGTGTGTAGAGCTCAAGGCAGCTCTGAAAGGCGAGGCTGGTAAACAGGCAGTAGAAGTGGTCAAACTCCACATGAGATGCTTCTTCTTCACAACCTTAATCCACAGACCCTTGTTAGGAATCTGAGCCTAGAAACAGACTAACAAGGAAGACCTCAAGGAAGACAAGGGAAATACCTCAGTCTGCCCAGTGCCCACCTTGCAAGTATGAGGGCATACACTTCATCCCCAGCACCCATGAAATAGCCAAGCCTGGGCAGCATCACCTGCAGGTCACTGGGGCTCACAGACCAGCCAGCCTAATCGAACCAGTGACCCACAGATCCCAGTGAACCCTGATTCAACAAACAAGATGAGGAATACCACCTATGGTCAAATTCTGGCTTCATACATGTACACATGCTAACCCACAGACATGCAGACTCCTTCCAGTAGAGATAGGACAGTAGAAATATATGCTTTGGGGGGGGGGTAACCTGGGGTTAAGCAATAGGTTGAAGATATTGGCTTTCTTGTTTGTGCCGCATCAATACTTATGATGGCCACAGCTGAGTTGGTGGAAGACTCATTAACGCAGACACCCACCTAATTTAACACCAGTGGGCATCCCACACCTGGAGGGTGTTTAGGTTCTGCTGTTTGCTGAGGAAGCATGACCTTACTAAGCAGATTGCTAAGCATTGTTCTACAGCAGGCTTGTGAGGTTACCTCTAGCATGAGAAACTGCTGCAGGTGTTCATTCCAGAGAGAACGCTGTAGCTTTCTGCTCTTTCTCGGGCAGCCAGAATAACCCAGCCCACTCCAGAGAACGCTTTGAGAAAGGAATCAGGATTTGATCTCATGTAGCTTAAGACTTGAGGATTTTCAGAGCAGACGCCAACAGAAGGGAAGGTTCACTTCTTCCTAGACTTCAGGATGGGATAAGGCATTTCTCATAAGTGAGTCTACAGTAGAACATGACTGTGGGTTAGTAGAAAGACTCAGAGTCAATTTCTAGACTCAAGTTCATGTTGTGCCAGCCAGTCTTTCTGGCTCCTGGAGAGATTCTCCTAGTGTCTGTGAGGCAGCCCCTTGTCTGCACTCAGAACAAATAGGGTTTCCTTCCTATACTCCAGGTACAATGCCACTGTCAAACATTCTAATAGCTAGTGTGTGTGTGTGTGTGTGTGTGTGTGTGTGTGTGTGTGTGTATTTGTGTGTATGCGCGTGTGCACGCGCACTAATGCATCTGCAGATGTGTTCACTTCTGTATGGAGGTCATGAGTCAAGTATCATTCTAGGTCACTGCCCTCCTTGAAACAGCATCTCTCATTGGCCAGAAACTCATCAAATAGGCTCCACTGGCTGGGTAGGAAGCTCCAGGACACAAACACATCTGTGTGTGCTTCTCCAGCTCTAGAATCTCAAGTGTGTGATACCAGGACTGGATGTCTCACATGGGCTCAGGTGATTAAGTGCAAATCTTCATGTTTGTGCAATAAACAATGACTGAACCCTTTCCTCAGACCTAATAGCTTTAAACTTCATAGTCCACAAATGACTTTTCTATGCCTATCAGTGATAAAGACGTGTCCCCATGTTCAAGGCTCTGTAATCACATCGGTTGCATATGGGCCAGTTGGTTTGAAATTTTGCTTATAGGCCTATAGTAAATATATTGAAGTTTCTTTTCTCAAGTTAATCTACACAAGTGTTTTGAGGTGGAACAAAGCTAACTTGTTATGAGACTATTCTATTTTCAGTCATTGTTGCTATTCACCAAAAATCTTTCTCATGCAAGATTTTTTTTCATAGTCTGAGAGACTGGCTGAGAACATGACAGTGTCTGAGCTACAGCCTTGGGAAAGTTTTGGATGTCTTACAACTGATCTGATTCAAAGCACACCTCCTTGAGGACTATTTGGGTCACTCGTGTCAGTTCATTCCAACGGGCATTTGGCTTTTCTACACTGGCTTTCCAAATTCTACATCACATGGCTCTGGGCTAAAATCCTTGTATGTCATTCAAAGCACAAGCAAACACACACACACACACACACTTATCTTTGACTAAATACTTCTTTTTATATTTTCAAATTTTTAATGAGAAAGAGAGGGGAGAGGACAGAGAGAGAAAGAGAGAAGGGAGAGGGGAGAGAGAGAGCAAGAGAGAGAGAGAGAGAGAGAGAGAGAGAGCGAGCGAATGTGTGTGTTAACATCAGAAGACATCTTTGTGGATTTGCTTCTTTCTTTCTATGCTTCATGTGACTTGGGCTTGTGCAGCAAGTGCCTTTATTTCCTGAGCCATTTTGCTGGCTGTCACCAAGAACTTCTTGAGTTCAGAGATTTTGTAGAGTACCCTGGAATCATAAGTCACCGTAGCCACTCAGCAGCCTTCTGTTTGAACCCTGCTCTGGTTACATGATGGAGATTTCTGTGGTAATCCTTTCTAATGTGCTCACACCTCACATGATGCTCCAAGGTACTCTATTCCCAACCAAAGAACAGTATTTTTATAAAATAGCATTCCGATGAGTAGGATATTTACCTTCTTATCCCCAAGTCTTCACGAACTTTGTGTTTCTAGCCTTTGGGTCACTCTCTCCAGCAATGCATTAGAGACAGACTCACATACGTGTGAGTGGCCATCTGGAGTTTGTTACAGAATAACTGCCTTTAATTGTTTTTAGCTGTGTTTATACACATCTGTGTGTGTGTCGTGGACTTCTGTGATTGTGTTTGCCTATGAGCTTACCATACTCATGCTTGATTTGCTTGACTTAAGGCATAGAAAAACTTTTAATAGTATTTAAATTTGGGGACTAACAAATTCCTCAGCTTTTGCCGGCTTGAAATATCTTTCTTTCACCTTCGTTTTGAAGGATGTTTCTGCCTGTAGAAGCTCAAGTCTTCATCTGCGTTTTCTCTTCCCTGCTTGAAGGGTATTGTACTGGCTAGTTTTGTGTGTCAACTTGACACAAGCTGAAGTTATCACAGAGAAAGGAGTTTCCGTTGAGAGAATGACTCCATGAGATTCAGCAGTAAGGCATTTTCTCAATTAGTGATCAAGGGGGGAAGGCCCCTTGTGAGTGGTACCATCTGTGGGCTGTTAGTCTTGGGTTCTATAAGAAAGCAGGCTGAGCAAGGCAGGGGAAGCAAGCAAGCCAGTAAATAGCATCCCTCCATGGCCTCTGCATCAGCGCCCACTTCCTGACCTGCTTGAGTTCCAGTCCTGGCTTCCTTTTGCGATGAACAGCAGCATGGAAGTGTAAGCTCAATAAACCCTTTCCTCCTCAACTTGCATCTTGGTCATGATGTTTGCACAGGAATAGAAACCCTGACTAAGACAGGTATGATCTTTGTATAGGGTCTCTACCAAGAAACTCTGTCACCTACCTTGCAAATCAGCATCTTTTTCCAGGTGCTCTGGAGATTTTTACTTTCTACTCTGCCATTTTTGACCAGTCAGAATAAGTATGGGATTCCTGGCATGTCCTGGTCTTCCTCATTCCCCCCATATATTTCTGCCTGTGGTTGTTGAGATTCTTCGTTTTGTAGGTTTTAATTTTTTTCAAATTTGGAAATCTTTTGTACATTATTGCTTTTTTTTGGGGGGGGAAGCTTGTTAATTGTGTGTTAACTCAAAGATAAACATGCCATTTTAACTGACATATGAGGACACAAACACTGTCTATTTGTAGTGCATCCTAAACACCATCTTTATGGTGTCCCTGTAATATTCAGATACCTATACATTGTGTAATGTCTAAATAGGTTCAAGATGTCTTTTTATTTCTCCTGCCCAACTTTTTAGAGTCATTGGTGTGTAAATCAGATCAGGTGGTTTTGCAACAGTGTCAATATTTTGTCAATTGATTTTAAGAGCCGTGAAATCTGTGGTTCTCCCTCTGTGGCTCTCCCTCTGTGATCTGGAAAGTTCCAGACTGTGCTCAGAGACATTGGAAGGCTCACATGGCTTGTTCCACGTAAGGAAGTCCAGTGCTCTGAGAACTGAGTCTTTCTCTGCTTCTCCTTTATAGGTACATTCTCTTAAAAAAAAAACAAAAATCTCGACTACAACCACATTCTCTTGCTGTCTTCAGACTACTTGAGACTCAGGCCACAGGAAAACCCACCTTGGGTGCCTTGGTGGTTTCTGGAGTTGCTAGGTCCAGACTGGTCTCCAACACCTCTGGCTAATTTCCCAGGAGACAATTGAGATATTAGACCACCAGGACCAGGACCACACAGACCAGCTCAGATCCAGCAGTCTGTGTTCATATGTTCCTGACCCAGCTGAAGGGCAAAGAAGCCAGTGATTCAGAGGGCAAGGAAAAGATGCAGGTTCTCATGTAACTTGGGCTGGCCTGAAACCCTTTCCATATAACAGCTGATTTTAGCTTTGAAACTCCTGTTTCTTCCAACTTCATCTACATCTAAAGAGCTGGTGTGAGAGCTGTAGCCACCAAGCCCAGACAGAATCCTTATTGTTGTCATTGTTGTTGGATAGACACTCACTATGTAACCCTAGCTGTCTTGGAACTCTTTAAACCAGGCTGGCATCAAATTAAAAAAGATTTGCCTATCCCTATTTCCTGCATAGTGGAATTAAAAATTCTTACTTTTTAAAACTTTGTTGGTGTTATTGGGGTTTTTTTGTCTTCTTTGTTCTTGTTTTGGCAGTCTGTTTGCAAATTTTATTAAGAGCAGACTAATATCTAAAGAAATTGTCTGTTTAAAATAGAGAATTAAACTCTAGTTTTATATCGTTATATTGAATTTTTGCATTAAGAACTTTAAAAACCAATGAATGTACAGAGATTGGGAGATCTTGGAACACTCAATCCTAAATAGGATGGCCTCATCAAATCCCTCCCCTAAGGGGCGAGGGAATTCTGCAGAAAAGGAGGTGGAGAGTTTGTAAAAAGCCAGAGAGAGGAGACGACAAGGAAACAAGGCCTTCTGGACACAACAGGACTGACACACTCATGGTGTGGAGGCAGCAGGCTCCCAGCTGAGGCAGGATCCCAGCCAGGGCTCTCAGAGGAGAATGTGGGTTCACTCAGAGCAAGCAGTTCTGCCAGCCTCTCTGTCTGTCTGAGACACCTGAAGTGCTGCATCCAGGGGAGCATGGGGGCCTGTATGGTGCCTGCAAGGATGGAGAGAGTGAAGCAGCATCCCTGAACAGCTGCCTCTGGCTCAGTCACTGGAACAGATTATTATAGGATGTACAATGACTACAAACTTTCATTTCTTTTGTAACCATCTCTTAACCAGTGATAGCTACCCATCAGACATTCTTCATAAAATAATGACAGTGTACTGAGGGTGATGTCTCTACTTGTATTCTCATCTCCTTTGTTCCATTCCTCCACATGGAGGCAGTGGCGAGGCTCAGCAGCCATTGGGAAAGCTGTGCTGTGGGGAGGAGCTGCTGCAGCCTCCAGGACTCCTCTCTGGGTCTCTCTCCAGTGCTTACCCTCACTGCTTTTCCTGCTGGCAAACTTTCAGAACAAAGACCTCAATGATGCCCAGGCTCATAGAACTGAAGGAGTCTGTGTCACAGACACAACGAAAACATCGTAAAGAGGAGTATAGGGAGAACTGCAGTTCATGCTGACAAGGGGAACACGATGTTCGTGAACTCTAAAACTGCCCCACTAGTGCTCCTTGTGAAGTCCTGACACGCCACGGTGGTACTGACTCATCAATCACCGTGAATGAGGCCTGGCCAGGGGATGAAAGCAATGGACTTTGGAGCAGAGACCACTGGGCACAGAAAATGCAATCAGTGAGTAAAAAGGAAGAAATGAGATACAGGAAGAGGAGGGAGATGAGGAACTAGAGAAGAGGTTGGCTGCCAGATAACATGGATGGTGACATAGAACGTATGGTATTAGACTTTCACTCTGTTGCTGTGACAAGCACCATGACCAAAAGCACCTTAAGGAAGGAAAAGGTTTCTTGTAGGCTACAGGTCATAGTCCATCACCGGAGAAAGTCAGGACAAGGACTCAAGCAGGAACAATGGAGGACAAGTCAGTTCTCAAACAGTGTTGGGGGCCAGCTTCCATCTTATAAGCTGGTGAATGTGGCTGAGTCAGCAGTTTACAGAGGGCTGCATCTCTGGGCTTGAGCTCTAGAATGAGGGTGGGAACTGGTCCTGAGAAAGAAAATTCCCCACAAGAACACTGACACTGTGGGGCTGGGAACTGGCACAAGCAACATGGCTACGGTTTAAGGTGGACCTGGTTGAGCAAGGCTGAGTTTAGGAGTAGGGATAGAGATGCCGTTGTAGGGACTCTGACTGCTAAGCTGAGGTACTTCCTGCATCCAGACATCCCTTGGAGCTGTGGCTTACTAAACACCCATGTATCTGTGTCTACCTGGGTACATGGGGAGTACTAGGGTACCTGCAGGCATTTAGGGAAAGCCCCGTGTGGAGGGGGACAGTAAAGAGACTCCCAGAAAGTTACATCACTTCCTCAGACAATGACCTAACAATGCAGAACCCTGGTAACCAGACAGTCAGTTGCTTAGAGGGACCTCAGAGAGAAAAAGATGTTCACTTGCTGTCATAGGACTACTCAGGCTCAGGCCTCAAGAAAGACAAGAGTGAAAGCCATGATGGGACAGGGAGACAAATGTTTCTCTCTTGCCTCCAATGCTTCTGACCAAGGGCAGCCAAGCCCAGGACCACTGGACGCCTGGCCAGAAGGAAACGGGCTTGACCGAGGGCAGCCAAGCCCAGCAGACAAGGGGGAAAGTGACTGTGCCCCAAAGAACATGAAGGAGCTCTTTTGAGAGTCCCACATCAGTGCAGACATGGTGGAAAAGCTGGTGAAGCTCCTGGTACCATCCCTGCAGGGTGGAGACCCCTTCTTTGTCCCTGCCTTCCTGTACTCATATCGAAGGTTCACTAGCACACAGCATGTGCCGGACCCGCTGTTGAAACGGTGTGCATACTTCCGCCCGGATTGCAAAGAGGATGAACAAGTAAAGAGCACCCTCTGTTCTTTTCTGGACACATGGACAGACAAATACCCTGAGGAGTTTTGTCAGACCTCAGACCTGTCCATTCTGAAAAAGCTGAAGACCTGCCTGATTGTGAACATGCCCTACTCAGATCTGATTGTCCGTGTTTATATGCTTCTCATGGAGTTGCAGCAAGAGTCCAGTGAATCAGAGAGTGAGGATGAAGACTTAGAACCAGCTTGTGCCCCAGAGACAGAGAGCCCAAAATCCATGAGAAAGTTTTGCCCCTGGGACCAGATGTAATATCAGCAGTCCCGAGAGCACACCTGCTAGCAGCTGTGGAACCTGTGTCTCACCATATCAGCAGACAAAATGGCCTTTCACACATCTTGCCCTTGGTGCTGTGGGTCTATCTCCTTAGAGAATGACCCTGTCACCACCTATCACCAATGGGGATCTGTCTTGTCAGACAGTACCAAACTGATGTCCCAACAGAATTATCCCCTAATTTCAATATAGCTGCTCTCCCTGCCCTGCAGCCAGCCCTTACCTCCTTCTCCTGAGAAATACCTTTTTTATTCCTGTTTTTTTTTTTTTTCAATGTTTCATTTTTAAGTGTTGGTTTTAATAAATTGTTAGCATTTGTTTCATTCCAAAAAAACAAAAAAAACCAAAAAAAAAAAAAAAAAAAACAAAAACCCTCAGTGTGTTCATGTGTTTACATGTTAGTGCAGATGCCCTAGCCACAGTGGAAGTCATGGCTTAAAGGTACAGTCCATCATGATGGGGGGTCATGTGTCATGACGGTTCCAGCAGTCCAGAAAGCAGAACCCAGGAACAGGGACCAGACTATAAAGCCTCAGGGCCACATCTAGTGACCCACTTGCTCTACTGAGGCCCCACCTTCTAAGTTTCCATAGTAACCCAAAATAGTGCCACCAGCTGGGGACCAAATGTTCAAGCACATGAACTTCCAGGACAATTCACATTCAAACCATGACAATTCGCTAATTATACACTGTTGTGGCATCTGCAGGTTTTCTTCGCAAGCAGTGGGCATAATTTGTAATTATATTTTTATCTGTGTGTTATTATCCATGGCCCATCTGCTTGGTAGCCTGTAACCTCAAAGTGGACAGGAATTGTGCCTATTTCAACATCTTTGCATTCCTAAGCCCTGACAGATGGTAGATACTTCGTGAATATTTGCTAGCTAGTTATTGTGCAGGGCTGGGTGAGGTTGAAATGTTATACACTGTAGCAAACAGGATACAGACCAAGCATTAATGTTAGTAAAATGCTCAATACAAGAATGTTAAAGAATGTTCCAGCTTCTCTGCTGTATTTTTTAGTGAAGTAAGTTTAATGTGAGGGGTAGACACAGTGGCAGTTCTGAGCTAAGCTCACCATCGCCATAGCACTTTAGAGAGTATAGTTTAGGGACTCAGTCATTTTCTCAATTTAAAAATGAACGAACTGGGTGTATTGGGTCACACTCAGTGCAACACTCGGAGCTCAGGCAGGAGGATCATCTCGAGTCCCAGGTCAGCCCGAGCTACAGATTAAGAATTTGCCTCTAAAATTTACACAACATAAAAATAAATATACATCATTTTTAGTCGTGGAATTTGAAAAAAAAAAAAAAAGAGAGAGACTTTTCCCAGCACAATTTCCCTCCTCCTCCACCTAATGTCTTTCTGGTGAGGGCTTAGGATTTTATCCTTGGACTTTCCTCTCTGTGTAGATGTGTGTGTTAATCTCCACATCTCCTTTCGGCTCCAGCCCCATGTGTTCGGTGCCCTTATGGCACAGGAAGGCCTCACTCAGAAATCTCACCTCTGTCCAAAAGCACTCAGCACAGGTCTTCCAGCCCTGTTGGGTTAGGTGTGAGCACAGTGAGCGCCCTTGTGTGGTCATCTGCAGCCCCCTCCCCTGGCATTTCCTTGACTGAGTTTCTGTCTTGCCTCACAATGAGGCAAATGAACCCCTACAGCCATCCAATTGTTCTCCATGATGCAGCCAGATTGATGTTTGAAAAACATACATGTTTTCCCTGCCTAGATTTTTAAAAGCTGTGTCCCTCTGGTATAACAGTTAAAAAAATTGACCCAGTCTTTACACTCCCAAGTAAGTCTCCTTGCTATCCCCTCTGCCTTCCCTGTCTTCCATGTCATGCCATGCTTTCCCATCCTCCCTGCCTCCCCCTGTCCTCCCTGCCTCCCCCTGTCCTCCCTGCCTCCCCATCTTCCCTGCTCCCTGTCCTCCCTGCCTCCCCATCCTCCCTGCCTCCCAGTTCCCTGGAGCACTCTTCCTCAGCTTCATTTTTTTTCTTCCTCAGAAGCTTCTCATGTTTTGTACTCGCTGCCTTGAGTGCTAACCCTTCTGACCTGTCAGCTACTTGATTCCTGTCTCTTGGCAGCTCATGAGTTTCTCCTACCCACAAAGCCTTGTCAGGTTCCTTGTTCACACTTTTGTGAGACCTCCCCTCTACAGTGCCTCAACATACTAATTCAATAATGACTCATATTTAGTTGACTGCATCCTTCTCTTAAGCTCCAACAGAGCAAGGCCTGTGTCCGTCTTATTCCTTGTTGATTCTGATGCCTGAATGGTGTAGAATGCAGTAAGAATCCCATAAATATTTCTTGATTTGACAAACCATTGTAAGATTTCCTGGCACACACACTCGCCTCTGTAAAGAGAAAAAAGGCATCTGAAAAATGATATGTTAATAAATTACCAGATCCAAACATACTATAAAGAATCAAACTTGACCTTGCTTCTGTCATTGTTCAATGACAGCCTTCTATAGGAACAAATAAAGAGGATTATGGACTATTAAATGAAGAATGTTTGGAATATTGGGTATTTTTGGCAAGTCTACAAGTTTATGTTCTATACCAGAAGGACAAGTGAGCTGTGGGCCAATGCAGATGTTGGGTGACGGGAACGAGTTGAGGTTCTTTTCTGATGCAAGACAGGAAGCAGAGGAAACTCAGGAGAAGAGCTACAACAGGAGATGCAGGGCAAGGCTGGTCCCCATGGCGGATTGCTGGGATGGTGTAACTTGTGGTCCCTGGCAAGACCCTGGACTGACTACCCTGGCATATGCAGCAACAGCATCTTCACAAAGCCATGAGAGATTTCTAAAATTTATACCACTGAGTACAGATTCCTGGCTTAGAGGGAGAAAGAAAGAAAGAAAGAAAGAAAGAAAGAAAGAAAGAAAGAAAGGAAGAAAAAAAGGAAAGGAAAGGAAACGGAGGGTCCCATAGTCCCCTTTGTGATCATACCCCAAAGGACCAAAAAACTTCTGTTTAGCCACACCTCTGAAAAGTTCCACCATCTTCCATCAATACCTTGTGTGTCACCATCTTCCGTCAGTACCGTGTGTGTCACCATCTTGCATCAGTACCACTGCCTATGAGTGTCACTGTAATGAGCAAGACCTTAGCTCTTGGATCTTTGGAGGTCATTCCAGATCTAAAAACTAGCATGTTATTAACCACTCCTGAAGAACCTTGGAATTACCTCACTCCACATTCCAACACGACCACAATGGAGACTGCATTTCCACATGAATTTTGATGGTAACAAACCACATTTTGCAGAATAAGTTGTGCCTTATCAAAGAAAAGGTTAGTAGAGAATACACCTTCAAGGATATGCTAAATATATGAATTGTTAATATGCATGCTCATGCCAGAGCAAGAATTTTGGAGGCATACATTTGGCTTATGGTCTACCTGATAGAGGCCCAACTGGGGAGACATGAAATAAATTTCAGGCAGAATAACAACTTGGGCTTGATTTGCCTTGTTATATACAGAAGGATTTGTGCTTGTGTTTAAACTCAGTGTGTCAAGTGGGAGAACCAAAATGTTAGAAAGGACCCAGGATTTAACCATGGGAGTAATGGATCACAGACTTGACCCTACCTTGTCCTAAAAGGCCAGAGAGCTTAAACTCTTGTTCATCGATAGATATGTGAATTTTCTATTTTATTGGTGTGTTCAATAAGCATTTATAGAATCCTTAGATAGAAGATAAAGGCATGGTTCTTGCACTGAAAGCCAAGTAAAACCAAAGTGACAATGTTATTTCATGAAAAGTAAATATATAAATAAGTAAAAAGTTATTTTCCTCTTCAAAACTTAGAGCATAAAGTCTGTTCTGTTTAATTACTCATCAGAGGTATGTTTAAGACTGCCATCAATCACTTGGAGCTCAGGCTGAAATCCCACACAGAACTCATTATCACAGTGAGCTGTCATTCAGCAGAGCCCACTGCTGTCTGAGGGTGTGGGTGACATTGAGCTGAGAGTTGTACTTCAGCATGTATTCAAATAGCCCAGTAAACCAGCAATGAACCACCAAATGTATCGTTTTTAGCAAATGTATCATTTTAGCAAATGTATCGTTTCACCAAATGTATCGTTTCACCAAATGTATCGTTTCAGCATAGCAGCTACTCAGGGTGAAGGTGGAAGAATAAACCAGAGAGTTGTGTTGCGTGTCTATGGAAGGGGCTGGGAAAAGAGGGACAATGGAGGGAAATGGGCAAGATCAGTTATTAGACATGGATAAAACGCTTCAGCGAGGCCTTGTGTTTGGACAATCAATATTTGCTAATATTTTAAAGGAGTACACATGAGTGCTTCATCCCCATCCTCCTCTCTTTCTCCCATTCTGGCCCTGAGTACCCAGTCTCCTTGACCTTCCTTTTTGCCTCGAGGGATGCGCTTTATTCTGTGTGGGTTGAGATCAGGCTTTGCCACGGTTCAGTGATGTGAATGAAAGAGGCTCCTGATTCTCAACTTGCAGCTGCTTAATCCTCTCTTATCTTCCACTCACTGGATGCTCCAGTGTTCCTGCTCGTTCAGTTGTGAACCGTTTCTTTGCCCCTCCCTGGACTGAAGCATGGCTATTGTTTTGCCTCTGACCTTTAAAGGGGAGCTGTAATTAGTTAGCAAAGGCTGATGTGTATGTGTGACGTGATCTTTAACCTTCAAGTTTTTCGTTAGGAGCAGGAAACTGACATACTGTCCTGACAACTATCAAATGTGCAGTGTCTGCCTGTGCCACTTAGCTCTTCCTGTCTCTTGCTCTTGGTATTCTTTTCTCTTCAGCTTATTCTTAAGACAATATCTGGGATGAGTAAAGGCTGCAGAAGGCTATCTCTTTATGTAATTTGCTCCTTTCTCTAGCCATGTGACCTGGATAAGCTGGCATTAACTGTGCTTCTGAGGAGGCATTGAAGGTTGTGATATGCCATTACGCTATCAGTTCGGCTTGAGTCTCCAGGCTGTTGGCTTCACACTTGGATCACACAATCCTTCATCCTTTTCAGGATGACCTTCCTACTCACGCCTGCCATCTAAGAGATTCTGTGGGACTGCGTTCCCCCTACCACTGGGCACAGCCGAGTGGAGCTTTACTGTGTTTATTCCACACCTCGGCTGGGATGGTGCTGGGCTTCAGGGACGTGCCAAGACACTGCTCGGGGGATGGGAAAACACAGTCTAAGATGTGGGAAAGCCAGAAGCTGCTAGTCCCTGGCTTCCGGGTCCACAGTTGCCTTGCCATTGGAGAACCTCACAGGGAAGTAAGGAATGAAGTGTTGGGGGTCACTGGGCCTGAGACAAGGCCAGCGCCCTGGTGGTTCTCAGATTCTTGGACAGCCAGGTGCCAGGTAGGGAGCTCTATCTTAGCTCTGCGGTGATTGTCCTTAGCTTGGCAATGGGCAATGGTTGTCTGGAAGTGTAGAGAGGCCTTCTATGGCTCAGTCATTGAAGGCCTTCCCCATGCTTCCCACAATGGTTCTTGATGAAAGAGACAGTCTATGGTTCTAAACTGTTTATTGTGTTCATTGTAGAAAATGGAAGCATACCAACTTCTTAGGGCAGACCTTGGATTAAATACCTTTTGCAGGGAGGAATGTCTGGGAATGGGGAGCTTATTGTCTAAACCTTCATGGCCTCTTCTAGGTACCGTATTAGCATGGAGAACTCTGTTCTGGGCCTACATGATTACAGGTCATATTTCCTTATGTAGGAAGTATGGCACGTGTTCCAGGTCAGGAATCTGACAGGGAACAGGGGGCTACCTACCATCCCAGGTGTGTACCCCAGGTTTCCGGGGAGTCGGACCCACTCTACCTACCAAGATTCCTGGCATGGTTTACCATCCCACAAGTTTCCACTGTTTGCTTTCTCACCAGGCTGCAAGCCGCCCAGAGAGAGCAGAGACAAAGAGTCTTGTCATTTCTCTGTCCTTGGATCCAAACTGTGTGTACAGAGAAGGAACTCAGAAACTGTGGGTTGATGGAATGCAAGAAATACAAGTGTGTTTTCATCCAAAATAGCAAACAAAGCTAAGAAGTGTAGGTTGGTTCATCTCAGTTGTCAGCTTGATGAGATCTAGAGTCACCCGGGAGGAGGGTCTCTTGGGGTACCTGCGGGGATTATCTTCATTATATTAGGTGAGATGGGAAGACCCTGGGCTGTATGAAAAAGAGGCGGTGAGCCAAGTGCAGGCTTTCATCTCCTTTGCTTCCTGACATGACCAGCTCTCTGAAGAGTCTACTCCTATATCTTCCCGGTCATGATGGACTATTCCCTGGATCCATGGTGCAAAAGAAAGCTGTTCTCTTTTAACTTGTTTTTTTTTTGGGGGAATCACTTTTAAGTTTGGGGTTCCCTGTGTGGCTACTGGATTCCATTTCCTGTTCATTTTCTACTTCCATTCTCACCCTTGCCACAGGTCACCGTGGGGAATTACAGAGGCATATGGGGAGACTGCCCTTCCTCATTCCCAGGGAAGTGCCCATCCTAGATAGAGGAGATGGTCTTGAGCGTGGATTTCTTCCATGTGACTGAGGGACATCAGTCTTGGACTGGGCACAGAGAAACTTGCATTTTTTTCTGTTGTTAAATTGCAAGTGAAAATAAGCGATGCTTTGTTAGGAAATCCGAGCTGCCTTACAGATCGGCACAGCAGTAATCGCTTGTTTGAAATTTATTTACAAGATGGCACATTTATTGTCAAATATGTCTTTTTATTTACTTCCTCTTGTCTACCACCCATTGAGTAGATGCCACAGCTTCTGCAAGGAATTGGTGTGTTATGTTTCTCTCCTTTGAGATGTCTTTTAAAATGTAGTTGACATCAATGTGGGTAAAATACCCACTTACATCATAAAATGCAGAGAACAGTTTGCACATAGTACTGGTTTACACTGTAATGTCAAAGGCATCTAGGAAAAATTAGATTTGAACTTTTGAATCAGGGATAAATTAATAAAAATGAGGAACATGAAAATAAGGGGTGAGGAATTGTAATATATGTCTGCATTAAGTGTATGTCAGTGTTCTCACAGGGTACTAGCCATGTCAAGGAAAGCTACAGAGTATGCTTGAAACGCACCTTGGTGCAGGTTCCAAGGTGCTCCTGAGCACTTTACTGCAAGTAACCATGTCAGAAAATTGTGTCTTGTGAAAGACAATAGAATGTCTTAAGGCACAAACCTGCTTGATGATTTGGGGCAGCCCTTAAAGAAGCAATGATTTTTAGAGATAATTTTTAATTGCTTCAATAAATAATCAAAATAGCTTTGCACTGGGTTCATTTCTTTAATTCAAATGTTTTTGAGTGATTGCTGCCAGCTAACAATGTGGTACTATGAGAGGAAAAGTGGGGGAGGGGTGAGGAAAGGTGGGGGAGGGGTGAGGAAAAGTGGGGGAGGGGTGAATGGAAGGGAGAAAGTCCAGCCCAGGGAAGAGAAGGAGGAGGGAGAGAAGAGGGGAAGACCCTACCTCTTCTTCACCAGTTCCTTCTTCTTCTGTCTGGCTTTGTTGCCCCGTGTTGGAGGCTCCTGTGTCATCAGGGAAAACCGTTCACATCGGTAAAGGCTGCTGTCGTGGTGAACATACACCCCACTTCTTATGACAACCTGTGACAGAGCATCAGCCTGGCTTACAGAGTGGGGACAGATTCATAATTGGTGCCCCGTGTCCTCGGAGAATGAGAGGTGGAGCTGGCTTGGAGCCTTCTGACTTGTAGAGCTTACTCTCACCTGTCCTACATGTATCTCTTTCCAGACTGAAAGAGTTTGAACTGGTCGCATTCCGCAAGACATCCATTATTTCCAATACGAATGCACAGTGTTCGTGTCTTCTTTCCCACTGTGAATGTGTGGCTTTTTCATCCTGTAGACACTGGTTGCCCTCATGACCATCTTGTGATGGAGGGAGTGTGCCACTGGGGATGGGCTTTAGGGCTTCTCTGTGTAACCCTGGTTGTCCTGGAACTCACTCTGTAGACCAGGCTGGCCTCAAACTCAGAAATCCACCTGCCTCTGTCTCCTGAGATTAAAGGCGTGTGCCACCACTGACGGACTGTTTGGTAACTTTTCTTTTCTTTTTTTTTTTCTTTTCTTTTTCTTTTTTTCAGTACAAATATTTTTATGGTACCTTTATTGGTTCATTTTCTGTTATAATTCTTTTTTTTTTCCTCCTTTTTTATTTTTGATACTTCATATACATTTCCAATGTTTCCCCTTTTCTGAGTCTCCTCTTTGTATACCCCCCATCCCCTCCCCAACCCGCCTCTAGGAGGGAATTCCACCTCCCCCCCCCACCCCCGTCCACCCATCCCCATTTTCCCGCCTTGATATTCCCCTTTACTGACGCCTCTAACATCCTCAGGCCCAAGGGCCTTTCGTCTCTCCCTGATGGCCATCGAGGTCATCCTCTGCCACATATGTGGTCCAAACCATAAGTCCATCAATGTTTGGTAACTTTTAAAAGAAATGTTTCAAAGCAGCCAAACTAGCCTGCCTGGAACTGCAGGGAACTTGGCCTACCCTCTTTTGCTTGTCTTTTTTCTCATCTGGGTCCCAAATAAATATTTCTATTGTTCTATAAAGACCTCTATTACTTAAAATAATTAGTAGATCTCTTTTAAAAAGCAAACATTTATTGGACATCTTAAGAGGTCAGGTACTACTAAAAAGTAAAACAAAGTGTTCAGCCTGTTTTCATTGAGTTGCTTTAAAAACCATCATTTTTCTTTATTGAAGATGCCTCAGCTCAAATGAACATTTTTCAAAGGATAAACTTTACACTTCCATCAAAGTACCGCCACATATTTGTGTTGCTTGTGGCTTTACATCCCAAGATGACACATAGATGCACACACATACGTGTATACATAGATACACAGACACATCCATGCATGTGCACATACTCATACAAGCATAAAACTTTGCTTGGCATGCCTTTTGTTAACTTCTTTTTTTGTTTTTATATTAGTTTCTTAAGGATTATTCGTGCATGCGTGCGTGCGTGCGTGCGTGCGGGTGTGTGTGTGTGTCTATGATGTGTGTGAGGGTGTTGCTTTCCATAGTGTGTGGAGGTCAGAGGACAATTTTATGGGCTTGAGTCTCTTTCTACCTTTGTGTGACTTCTAGGAATTGCACACAAGTTATCGGGCCTGTGAGGCAAGGACTTTCACCTGCTGAGCCCCCTCATGAACTCTGCCTGATCCTTCCTGTTAATGTCCAACTCTCCAGCTCTCCAAATGTTCATTTTATCTGACATCCACCCTGTATTCAGATTCCTGCAGTTGTTCCCCAAATCTCCACACAGAATTCTGCACAAATCAGAATCTAATCCAGGGCCAGACTTTGCATCTGGTAGTTCGGTCTCCAGACTCTGTTCTAGTTCCTTGTTTCTCTGTTATTGTGGAGATGATCTCATTTTCTGGACCTGTGCCCTTTCGGGGCGTCATGTAGCATCTTTTCTGCCTGTCTTCCCGCCAAGTGCAGGCTAAACCTAGGGGATTGGTTTCCACTAAACATTTGAGGCTGGGGTACATTGAGGCATGATGAATATTCTTTGTGTGTTTGAGTGCATGTGCACATGTGTGTGAAGGACAGTGGTCATGTTCCTCTGGTGCCATTCTCCTTGGATTTTGCTTTTGTTTTGTTTCCAAGATGGCCTCTCTTACCTGCTAAGTCTCACTAAGTAGGCTGGCCAGGGAGCCCTGGGGATCTGCTCATCTCTGCTTCTCCAGTTCCTGGCTTTCAGGTGCATACCACCATGCCTGGCTTTTTGGGGACTCTGTGTGTGTGTGTGTGTGTGTGTGTGTGTGTGTGTGTGTGTGTGAAAGAGAGAGAGAGAGAGAGAGAGAGAGAGAGAGAGAGAGAGAGAGAGAGAGAAAGGGGGGAGTTAAGATGCACGTGGGCACGTGTGTGGCCGAGTGTTCATGTGTCCATATGCAGAGGCCTGAGGTTAGTGGTCAGGTGTCTTCCTTTATCCCTCTCCACCTCTTATCCTGAGGAAAATCCCTTGCTGAACTTGGGCATCCTTATTTATTCTGCTAGTCTGACCAGTTTGCTGTGGGAATTGTAGTCTCTGCCTCCCAGCTGCTGGGATTAAGGGTGGACCACCACACCCAAATGGCTTTTTTCTGGCTTCTAGGGACCTAAACGCCAGTCCTCACACTTGGGCACCAAGAACGTTACCCAGCCGGCCATCTCCTCAGTTGCTGGCTTTTTTAAAAAATATATTTATTTATATCTTATTTCTCTGGGTGTTTTGTCTGCATGTTTGTGAGTGTACTGGCTATCAGTGGGTGCCAGGGCCACTCAGACCTCAATGTGAAATTCCAGATTCCCGAATTACAGCAGAATGACCCGAGTAAGATCAGGAGTGCCCACATCTCTCATGGAGAGTGTGATTTTATCCAGAGAGATGTGTGAACAAATCCTTCCTCCTAGCCACAGAAGGTGTTCAGAATCTAATATGTCGTTATCAGTATTGTTTCCCAACCAGTCATAGTTTGCAAACAGTTTTAGCTGGAATCTTTTTAAATATTGTAATTGTTATGACATGGTTTCTTTGTGTAATCCAGGCTGCCCCCAGTTCTTGGCAATCTACCTGCCTTATCCTCCCTCATCCTGGAATATAGGCGCACATTGCCATGGCTGAATTCTTTTGTGTATGTACATGTTCATATGTGTACTGGTCTGTGCATATGAAGGTCGGGGTACAACTCTGTTGTTCTTTAGACATAACCTTGTCTGGGGACAGGGTCCTTCCTGGAACTCAGAGATTTGGGAAGGAAAGCTGCCAGCAAGCTCTAGGAACCCTCCTATCTCTGCCTCTGCACGCAGGGATTACAGGGGCACACTGCCACATCTGGCTTTCTTACATGAGTTCTAGGGACTGGACTCAGCTGTTTAATCTTGTTTGCAAGGCAAGCACATTTCCACTGAGCCATCTGCGCAGCCCCTCTCTGGATTTGTCATCTGGACTTGGGACCTCAATTATTTGTTCCTGTTAGTCAGTTTGATAAGAAGCATCAGGACTGAGAACAGTTGTGATTTATACTGAGTTGCGTTATAGAGGGAATTCTTTTTAGAAAATGATTAACTATTTGACAGTTTCATAAGGATTACTTGTCATATTCATACCCTCCTCTAATTCCTCCCAGATTCCGACTTGTCTACCCACACAACTTTGTTCTATCTTTCACCTTTTCTTTAGTTATCTTTGTTACATTTATATACAGATATAGGTATATAGACACAGCCTACTGAGTTCAGTTAATAATGCTTTATGGGTATGTTTTCAGGGCTGACCACTTGGTACTGTATCACCATCCCTAGGGAAGACTGACTCTTTCTCTTAGCAGCCACTGTTGCCTGTAGCTCTTCATCCAGGGTAGGGGCTTGTCGTATTTTACTCACACATGTTGGCACATCCACCAGTGTTGTCATTGTTTGGGTCTCATTTAGGCTACCAGATTGATCACATTTCACGGGTACAGCTTTCCTGTCCAATTGGATGACAGATTTTTGCAGTGAATCTCCTGGACTTCTGGCACTTACAATTTTTCAGTTCCCTCTCTTATGTCACTGAGGGTTTGTGTGTAGATGTGATAGTTCTCGTTGAGCGCCCTACCTATGGTTCTTCTCTGCATTTTGACCAGTGGTGGCTCTCTGTAATGGTTCCTATGTGCTGCAGAAAGAAGCTTCCTTGGGTGAGAGCTATACTTGCCTGTGCGTGACAAGAAAGCAGGTGGACACCTTGCTGGTTTAGGGCAGTGGCATTAAGCTCTCCGCTAACTTCTCAATCACTTTAATAGGCTGGCAGGCCAGCTAAGGCACCAGAGAGGAAGAATTCATTGGGAGAGCAGCACCTCTCCCACGCACAGTCAAAGCTTGTACCCTTGGATGCACAGGCTGTGTTCAGAGCTGAGGGAGGTGCCTTAAAGCTGAAGACAACACTTAGCAGGAGTAAAGTGGCTTTGCTGCTCTTCAGTCACAACTCCCCAGCCCCCATCCACACTGCCCATCCTGCATGTAATTCGAGGATTTGATGCATATAAGTTTTTTTTGTGTCTAATTATCTTCTGATGTTTAAACAGTAACAAGTGTAAAGAGAAAGGCCTCGTTTTCTGGTGATAAATTTTGGTACATGTGTGATCAATTTTTTTTTTTGAGTCTGTACAAATCATTCGTTATGAACAAGGCATGATGAAATTGAGAACGTTCATGACTTCATTTCCCCACTCCCAAACCTCCCCCTTCTCTCCCAGCTCTGTGTCTGGGGATTAATACAAGCATCCCTTACCCTTAGCAGAGTGAACCAAACAGAAGATCTTACCACATTGCTCACATGCACTCACTGTTGGATCAAATGGCAGGGGTGGGGGTGGGGGTGGGGGTGGGTGGTGGAGTGATGGTTGGCTCTCAGCACCCCTCGGAGAGGCAGGATGCATGGGAAGTTTGACCGAGCAGACCCCCACGGCACCTCCAGGCAGATGTCCAGCTGTGTGAAGTCCCAGGAACACTGCCCGGGAATGGGGGATGTGGCCGTGGGTCCCAGAGAAGCGAGGCAGCTGGCCCTGTGGGGTTCCCATGCTCTTGGGCATCCAGAGCTGAGAACAAAGTGGGGGCTGCATGTGGGGACAAAAAGGGAAAAGCAGGGAAGGGAAGGAGCGCAGCTGGGGTCCCCACTGGGACAAGTCCTTGGCTTGGTCACCGGCTAGCTGGGTTGGCTTGGTTGGGTGGTGGCCATGGCTGGGAGCGCTGGGAGGCCTTCTGCAGGAGACTAGATATGGCTCTTTAGATGAAGGCTGGTTCCCTTGTTCCCCACGTCGGATCCCGATGAAGAGAGACAGTCCAGGGTTTTAGGGTGTTTATTGTCATGGTGGAGAGTGGCATGAGAATCTGAACCCCTGTGACCTCAGGGAGGGGCGAGGTTGAAACAGTAACTGGGAAGGGGCGTGGCTAAGCCTCTAGGTGCCTCATTAACATGGGGATGTCTTCAGGCTACATGACCACACCTCTATCTGTGAAGGGCTTGGGGGTGTGTGACCTGTCATAGTCACAGACCTATGGAGAGCTGTAGCCACATGTCAGGAGCTGGTTTCTAGGAACATGGTAAATGCCTGCCGTCCCTTATATGGTTGTCACCTGCTGGGTCCACCAGGGTTTAAACCTTAGCTCAACCAGAAACCAGGCTGCCTTTCACGGTCCCACAACTCCCTGTATAGTTAGGCCTACAGTGCTTGTGCACACCCCTATCTCCATGACTTTGGAGCAGCGGTTAAGAGAATTACTGCTAGTTCAGAAGACTGGAGTTTGAATCCCAACAATCATGTCAGGTGTCCGTAAATCTAGCCCCAGGCTAGAATCTCCATGGGTCCTGGAACCCATGTGCATACACATTTACACATAATTTGTCGGCTCCCTGCCAGCAGGTCCAGGTGAGAGGAGAGAACTCGGTCCAGTCGGCTCTGTCTGGGTCTGAGTGGGATGGCGAGTGTCAGCCCAAAAGAAACACACCAGGCCAGGAGTCTTGTTGGAGCAGGAACTCAACTTTATTGTATTAGCCCTTCACTTATATAGAGAAGGCAAAGGGGGTGGGCACTTAGGTGTGGGCAGAGATGATGTAGGAGGCAGGGAAGGGTAAGGGGTAACTGACAGGGCCAATAGCAAAGCTCCACATCAGCAATGGCAGGACAGAGGGATGGCCAAACAGATCTTGCTGAGTCACCCCTATACAGAAGTGACTGAGACAGGTTAGAACTTGAGCCAGGCTCTGGTTTGTCCTCAAGGCCCAAACCAAGGCCAAAATGGGGCCCAACACTACCACTGCCTGGGGACCCCATCCTCTCGCCCTCAGGACAGTAAGAGTGGGAGAACACCCCCAGCACTGTGCCTTCAGGGTCTGGTTCGGGCTGCCTCCCCAAGGGCCGGATCCCGGCCCAGAGCCGCTGCAGCCCCAGCTTGGCTTGGCAACACAGTGCCCAGTGTAGGAGGGCAGATGGGCAAGTCAGTGAGGAATCGGGATGCTGCCACCAAAGCTGCTCTTGCTGCCATGGTCGCCACTGGGAACCCAGGGCCCCTGCACACCTGGGCCAACCAGGGAGGCGCTCCCTGAGACAGACGGTCAGCATCTCCATAGAGCAGGGGCTGCTGGCCACGGCTGAGACCGCAGGTGGAGGGGGTTTCCCTGGGTGTGGGAGGGGGTGGTAGCACCTTGTCCAGCCACAGTGTGCACCCAGCTCTGCTGAGCTGGTGCTCCCCTCCAACTTGCCTGCCCGCGGGGCATCGGTCACCTGGGAGCCAAGGTGCAGGCTGCCTGCCAATCACTGCTGGAGGAGGAGATGCTGGACAGGCCCAACAATAATTAAAAATAATTTAAAAATTGAATCTTTAAAAAAAAAATCTGTGCCATAAAATAGAATAGCTGTTCATGCAGCATTCACAGTTATTTCCTTGATATCTCACTGATATTATAAGTAATCTATATGTATAGATTATGTATAGGGGACAATACATATATATCACAGACAAGTATTATCCAATTTTCTATGAGGCCTGATACTACAGGTTTGGAGTCACAGAGTACTGGAAGCAACCTCCTGAGGAGGCTGAAGAACAGCTGTAGATCAGCTGACCCACTGACCTTCTGTTATTGTGTGTTAGCATTCATGGGCTGGGATTTCTCAGGGCAGGAGAGATGGTCTAGAGTACTAACCATTAAGCTCTGCACATAAATATTTGTTTGCCCTTTGTGCTTTTTCCTAGAAAAAACAGAGTCTGAGGATCAAGACTTGGGTGAGTCAATCTACGTTAGTCTAAGAATCCTCCATGACAGTCTCTCCAGTAATAGATTTGTCCAAAATCTGGGGACAGCTAAATGATCATTCAGAGAAAGCAATCCTTTTCTGCCTTCTCTTTGAAGTGAGTCCCTCACTGTGGAGTTGTAAATATTTCTACCAGGAAGAGCATCCTGCAGCCACCATGACTATGTGACTCTACTCCCCTCCCCTCATCTTCCAGTTTCCACTTTAGTTTAGGGCTTTGGCACTCTCCAGCAGTGATCTCCACCATCAGGCATTGACGACACTGGGGGCATTTCAGCCCTTTGTGTGACAGCTGGCTCTCATCATAGTTGGCAACGTAGACCTGGATCTTGTACTCGAAGTGTGGGTTTGGATATTGGCAGCTGGGGTGGCTGCCAGCCCATGAAATACAGACCTCAAGGCCTGTCCACATTAACGGAGTCAGAACCTCCATCCTCACAAGATTTTCAGAGGCTAATGTGTCACTGGAGGTCTGAGCAACACTGAATTCAGGAATGCATCTCTTGTATACTCTTACTGCCCCTGAGATACAGAAATGGAAACTTGCTGTGCCTCCTGACATTACTTGAACCCCCAAATTCTTTTTTTTTTTTGAAATCATTTCTTTTTTTTCTTTTTCTTTATTTATTTATTTATTTATTTTATTTACATTTCCGATGATTCCCCTTTTCTTTGGAAACCCCGTGTCCCCTCCCCCTCTCCGCCTCTGTGAGGGAATTCCTCCTCCCACCCACCCGCCCACCCATTCCCATATTCCCAC
>CM052704.1:122416798-122479144 GCA_028551405.1 Uromys caudimaculatus
ATCAGCTGCAGCAGTTCTCTGGTGAAGTTTTTCGGGTCACTTAAGTATACGATCATATCATCTGCAAATAGTGATATTTTGATTTCTTCCTTTCCAATCTGTATCTCTTTGACCTCCTTTTGTTGTCTAATTGATGTAGCTAGAACTTCAAGTACTATATTGAATAGATAGGGAGAGAGAGGGCAGCCTTGTCTAGTCCCTGATTTTAGTGGCATTGCTTCAAGTTTCTCTCCATTTAGTTTGATGTTGGCTACTGGTTTGCTGTATATTGCTTTTACTATGTTTAGGTAAGGGCCTTGAATTCCTGATCTTGCCAAGACTTTTATCATAACAAGGTGTTGAATTTTGTCAAATGCTTTTTCAGCATCTAAGGAAATGACCATGTGGTTTTTTCTTTGAGTTTGTTTATGTAGTGGATTACATTGATGGATTTCCGGGTATTGAACCATCCCTGCATCCCTGGGATGAAGCCTACTTGATCTTGGTGAATGATTATTTTGATGTGTTCTTGGATTCAGTTTGTGAGAATTTTATTGAGTATTTTTGCATCGATATTCATAAGGGAAATTGGTCTGAAGTTTTCTTTCTTTATGAGGTTTTGGTATCAGTGAAACTGTGGCCTCATAGAAGGAATTGGATAGTGTTCCTTCTGTTTCTATTTTGTGGAATAGTTTAAAGAGTATTGGTATTAGATTTTCTTTGATGTTCTGATAGAACTCAGCACTACACCCATCTGGTCCTGGGCATTTTTGGTTGGGAGACTTTTAATGACTGCTTCTATTTCTTTAGGGGTTATGGTAGTGTTTAGATGGTTTATCTGATCCTGACTTAACTTTGGTATTTTGTATCTGTCTAGAAAATTGTCCATTTCATCCAGATTTTTCAATTTTGTTGAGTATAGGCTTTTGTAGTACGTTCTGATGATTTTTTTGAATTTCCTCAGTTTCCGTTGTTATATCTCCCTTTTCATTTCTGATTTTGTTAATTTGGATACTGTCTCTGTGCCTTCTGGTTAGTCTGATTAAGGGTTTATCTATCATGTTGATTTTCTCAAAGAACCAGTTCCTGGTTTTGTTGATTCTTTGTATAGTTCTTTTTGTTTCTACTTGGTTGATTTCAGCCCTGAGTTTGATTATTTCCTGCCTTCTACTCCTCTTGGGTGTATTAGCTTCTTTTTGTTCTAGAGCTTTCAGGTGTGCTGTTAAGCTGCTAGTGTATGCTCTCTCCATTTTCTTTTTGGAGGACCTCAGAGCTATGAGTTTTCCTCTTAACACTGTTCTCATTGTGTCCCATAAATTTGGGTAGGTTGTACTTTCATTTTCATTAAATTCTAGGAAGTCTTTAATTTCTTTCTTTATTTCTTCCTTGACCAAGTTATCATTGATTAGAACGTTGTTCAGCTTCCATGTGTATATGGGTTTCTGTTGTTTTTGTTGCCATTGAAGACCAGCCTTAATCCATAGTGATCTGATAGGAGGCATGGGATTATTACAATCTTCTTGTATCTGTGTAGGTTTGTTTTGTGACTGATTAAATTTTGGAGAAGGTACCATGAGGTGCTGAGAAGAAGGTATATTCTTTTGATATAGTATGAAATGTTCTATGGATACCTTTTAAAACCATTTGGTCCATAACTTCTGTTAGTTTCATTGTGTCTCTGTTTAGTCTGGCAGTTGTGTTTTCTTAGGGTCTGTATGAGATCTGCCCAGGATCTTCTAGTTTTCATAGTCTCTGGTGAGAAGTCTGGTGTAATTCTGATAGGTCTGCCTTTATATGTTACTTGACCTTTTTCCCTTAGTGCTTTTAATATTTTTTCCTTGTTTTGTGCATTTGGCGTTTTGACTATTATGTGACAGGACAAATTTTTTTCTGGTCCAATCTATTTGGAGTTTATAAGCTTCTTGAATGTTTATCTTCATTCATCTCTTTCTTTAGGTTAGGGAAGTTTTCTTCTATAATTTTGTTGAAGATATTTACTGGTCCTTTAAGTTGGGAATCTTCACTCTCTTCTATACCTGTTATCCTTAGGTTTGACCTTCTCATTGTGTCCTGGATTTCCTGGATGTTTTGGGTTAGGAGCTTTTTGCATTTTGCATTTTCTTTGACTGTTGTGTCAATGTTGTCTATGGTATCTTCTGCACCTGAGATTCTGTCTTCTATCTCTTGTAATCTGTTGGTGATGCTTGCATCTATGACTCCTGATCTCTTTCCTAGGTTTTCTATCTCCAGTGTTGTCTCCCTTTGTGATTTCTTTTTTGTTTCTATTTCCATTTTTAGATCGTGGATGGCTTTGTTCATTTCCTTCGCCTGTTTGATTGTGTTTTCCTATAATTCTTTAAGGTATTTTTGTGTTTCCTTTTTAAGGGCTTCTAACTGTTTACCTGTGTTCTCTTGTATTTCTTTAAGGGAGTTATTTATTTCCTTCTTAACTTCTTCTATCATCATCATGAGATGTGATTTTAAATCTGAATCTTGCTTTTCTGTTGTGTTGGTGTATCCAGGGCTCGCTGTGGTGGGAGACCTGGGTTCTGATGATGTCAAGTTGCCTTGGATTCTGTTCCTTATATTCTTGCCCTTGCCTTTTGCCATCTGGTTATCTCTGGTGTTAGCTGGTCTTGCTCTATCTTTGTTTGTCCCTCCTGCAAGCCTCTGTGTCAGTACTCCTTGGAGACCAGCTCTCTCTGAGAGGAATTTGGGTTTAGAGAACTGTGGTACAGGGTCAGATCTGGGGTGCAGACAGAAACCAGAAGGATCCTGTACCTAGCTGTTCCTTGGTTCCTGTGTCCTGATGGCTGTGTGAGGGTCCCTCTTAAGCCAGGAATTTGAACAGAAGTGGTTGTCTTGCCTGTGCCTGAAGGTGTGTCAGCACTCCTGGGAGACCAACTGTCTCCTGCCATTATTTGGGTATGGACCCCTGTGTCACAGGATCAGCTCTCTGGCTATAGAAGGAAACCGAAGTCCACTCCTCAGTCCCTGTGTCCTGGGGGTTCTGGGTGGGTCCCTCTGAGCAGAAGTGCTGGTGTTTCCTCCACTCACAGAATTGTCCAGACTTCTGGGAGGCTAGCTTTATCCCAGCACTATTTGGCTATGGAGCCTTGTGGCACAGGCTCGGGTCCCCGGCCACAGATGGAAACCGGAAGGCTCCTGTCCCAGGCTGCTCCTTGGTTTCTTTGTCCTGAGGATTCCGGGTGGGTCCCTCTGAGCAGAAGTGTTGGACTCACTTCTGTTCACATGCTTGTCCACACTTCTGGGAGGCTAGCTCTCTCCCTGCCCTATTTGGGTATGGAGCTGTGTGGCACAGGCCATAGGCATAAACTGGAATGTTCCTGTCCCAGACTGCTCCTCGGTCTCTGTCAAACCATCTTTATTTTAAGGGCTCTCTATTATTGAGGATGATTGGAAACTACTCAAGTTTCCAAGTTCACAAACTCTTTGGGGCTAAATACATAGAAACACTTAGTTCACTTTAGAGGCTGAACACTCTCCAGAAAGTAAGGCCAAGAAAGGAATCATAAGGATAATCTTTCTATAAATTCTCCCAGACAAGGCAACCGAAGAGAGACTGGATGGTGTAGCTGTGAAAATGAACTTGACTAGAGTCCTCAGCACAGAAGTGTGGAAAGCAGAGGAATCATTCTTATTTAGGGCCAATTATGTGTATGTGGCTTAGAGTTAGATCTTATCCGCTATGACAGCATTTTCCTTTCATGAGCGTATTTTCTCCATATTTATTTTTATTGTTGGCAAGCTTGAGTTCATGTACACCTCCTCTCCTTACATTGCCATTACACAGTGGCACAGTTTGGATGTGTGAAATGGTAGAAATAAATTTCTTCAGTCAGGCAAGTTCAAGGTCAGGGTGTTGGGGAATTAAGATTTCTATTGAGTGCCTTGTTCCTGGCTTGTAGATGGCTCTTGTCTTTCTGTGCCTTCACATGGCAAAGATACTGCACTTTCTTCTCCTTATGTGGCCATTAATCCCACCCAGGGAACCCCCCTTTCATGACCTCATCTCCATCAAACCCCCCATAGCATATACCCCAGAGTGTCATCAGAGCCCCAGTTGCAGCCGCCCAACTTTTCTAGCAGGTGGAGTCTGCTTGCAGGTCTGTGTGATAAGGATGTGACCTGTGAAGCTGGAAGAGTGGCAGATACCTCTAATATAATTAGTGTCACCACTCTTATTCCTAGGGCTTTGTTGAGCAATAAAACATAAGTATGACTAGAAAAGAATATTAGAACACCTAAGAGTGGATAACCTTCAAACTTGATTCATGCTTTCTTGATTCTAGACTCCCTTTTTAAATGGACATTGATCCAGGATTTTATTTATTATTGAAGGATGTATAATAATGTCCAATAAACCATATCCATGGCTCTTCTAGGGAACAAATCCACTGCTTTGTCACAATGCTTAAAAAAGTCACTTTTCCAAAACGCCATTTTCAGTTTCCCCAGATGCTCATCTTCAGACCTGCCTATAAAATGAGTCTCTTTAGGGGTCCGTGCAGTTTGTGTCTGTTTCTTCTTGCCATCCCCCATGGAGGTGAACATTGCTTCCTTCAGGAAATATTAGGCTTTAGTCCTTTACTTATTAGTTATATGTTGTAATAGGCTTTTCTTTAATTATTGACATTTTATATGTGCATACAATATATCATGAGCATTATTTTCACCCCACTACCCCCTTTTATTTCACCTGGATCTATAAAGCCCCATCTTCCCACTACCCCTCTCACTTTGTCTTAGACTTTTGCCCAGTTTTATAGTACCAGGTATGAATTCTTTCCTGTGGCACAATCCTCAAATCCAATCAAAAGGTGATTGGTTACCTCCAAAACAATTATGCTAGCTTGCACCAGTGGGAATATCTTGACTGGCAGGTCGGTACTGTAGTCTGCAGGATCCACAGTTGGATGAAGCTATTCGTGTGTGCATTTCCTCTCCCATCAGCCTTCACAGCACCTTCCCTCACTGTGAGGGGTGGAGGCTTCAAGTGTTGTTTCAGCTTGATTTATCTGAGTTCTGTAGCTCCAGCATATGGTGTCTTCAGCAAAAGGGTCTTACCATCTGGCTCTGGCAGCTATTACTTTTAAGGTTCTAGCTGACTTGCTTATGCTTTGTGCTCATGTAGAGCAACTTATCTGAAGTGTGAATGTGGAGTATTTGAAAACTATCTTCGTGACTCTAAAATCTTTCTTAAACCAGGATATTTGCCATTGTTTGGCATAATATAAGATGGCTCAGCACCCCAGGTAGCTACTCAAATGAAGAGACAAACTCCCATCAGAAGGTTAGGTGTCTCTGTACTCGGTTGAAGTGAGTCTTGTTTTTCCACTTATACTTCCTGTGGCGTATGGGGTCATAAGCGTGAGGTAGGTTCCTACAGTCTGCATCATTTCTGCATGGGGTACTGCCATTAGGTTCCAAAGTGTGGGTCCATGTCACTCTGAATCCCACTCCTCTCAGATGCATGCTTCTGGAATGCTTCTGGAACTGCCTTCCCCCACCCTCACCACTGTCAACACTCTCCATCCCATCTCAGAGAAGCCAGCAATCTTGACGGTTCATTTACTTTAACCTTCCTGTGTCTTCTATGTCTTGCAGATTACATGACTGAGTTGTTTTTCCTGAGTATTCTAGGGACTCTGTACATCTTAGTCTGACATGCACAATTCCTTTGCTATAGTTGAGCCTCTCACCCCTGTGTCTCCCTGACATATCTTTCCCCTTAAGTGGCTTAAAGTTCCTTTTCTAAAAGTTGTCCCCAAAAGGTTGTGCCTAGAAGAAATCTTTCTAGAATCACTATGCTATTAATGCCCACATGTTAACTCACTCAAAGATCTACATGGATCGACTTTGGTTGTTAGCATTAAAGACAGACAGACAGACAGACAGACAGACACGATTTCCATTCTAGATCTGCCCCTGGATATAGAAATTGTATTCCACCTCTTTCCCCCCTCCTATTACTGTTTATATGGATAACAAAAGATAGAAGGGCTGGAAAAGAGTAATTCTCTCAAGATCTTACGTCCTGTATGTTCTAGAGATACTTGTTGATCTGTGTCCAGGTGTGATTCAGTGCCCAGGGCAGCTTCCTTCCCCGTGTCTTCTGTTAATCCTTGCAGACCCAGGATGTCATTACAGATTTGTGGTAGGATTAGTGTTGGTGGAGGTGTGGCAATGACTGTCAGTGCAGTCTTGGACTGTATCTGTGTGCTTTTTATCTATTCTGAAATCTGCTTAAATGGTTAGGTAATGTTTGCCAGGACCAATTCTCTATTTAAATTCATAACTGCAATTAAACATGAGTATTCAAATGACATTGACATTCTTTTTAGAAGTGTATTCTTCAACATTTATTGACTGCTTGATATTTGAGTGTGTATATGTGTGTATCTATGTATCTATGTGTATGTTTCTTTGTGTGCCTATGTATCTGTGGATAGTGTGTGTGTGTGTGTGTGTGTGTGTGTGTGTGTATGTGAGAAAGAGTGTGTTGGGCAATAATATATGAAATAGGAACAGAACAATAACTAAATTCTAGTTTCTGCCCTAAAGGACCATTCATTAACCTGGTAGGATAAATGGTCTTGTGAGTTAACCTACTACTACTGCAGTACTGAACTACTACCCACGTGGCTGAAAAGAATGTAAATTCATTATCTTATCATTCTGGTAACAGAAATCCAAAGGAGATCTCAGTGAGCTAAGGTTGGGCATCCCAGGGAACAATCCTCAGGCTCAGCATGGTGGAAGGTCCGCTGTCTCTGACCCAGCATTTGCAGACTGCTATCTGCATGGTTTCCTCACTCACCTTCAAAGCCAGCACCTGGCAGTGGGCTTTTGGGTGTCACATTGTTCTAACCTTGCTTCCATTGTCCCATTTCCAGTTTTGTCACTTGTCTTCTCTTCCCCATTTGAGGACGTTGTGAGTCGCACTGGCTTCATGGAGATGCTGCAGAATATCTTCCTCCACCATGTTAAATTACCTCAGCAAACTCTCCTTCCCCTCACCAAGGATCATCTTTATGGTGTCTGAGGTTGATGGGACCCTCTGGAGGAGGACACTATCTTTCCCATATCATGACTTGAGGTGCAGGGTGTTAAGTAAATGATAGGTATTTCAGAGTTGGATGGAAGCAGCCTTTTCTGAGTGGGGATGAGTACAAGCTCTCAGCACTGGTCCCCAAAAAGCAGGCTACATACTTCAGCACAGTGGCCATGGAATGTCAGTTCTTCCTTGTCCTTGGAGAGGAGTGGATGTTCTGTGAGAGGAGGTAGGGACTTTCCTAACCACTCTTGTTCTCAGGATTCCCCCATGCTTCCCTTGGGCATTGACATTCATGATCTCTGTCAAATGAGTTTTCAAAGGATACAACACCATGTTGAAGCCAGACTGAGTTTATTACAGAATAGCACGAGGTGCTATGAGAATAGTCAGTGGCTGAAGAGACTGTTGCAGAGAAAACACGCTTGTGGGTTCAGAGTTAAGAGTAGCCAAAGGAACTGCTGTACTGGTTTATGTGTTTACTGGGGCTTTATACAGTTCTTAAGGTTTCTGGAAAAGTTTCCTGGATTTCCTGTCCTAGTGATTGACAGGCCCATTTGTATAGTCTCACGAGGGAGGGAACAGTGGGATGTTTGTTCCTTACCAGAAAACTCCACATAGGCATGTTTGTTCTTTACCAGAAAACTCCAGATAGATCTTACAATCTTTTAGGTAGTTCAGAATGTCATGTCTCCACCCAGCGTGAGAGTTAACTGAGGTTCCATTTTTATTACAATTAATCAAAATTCTACAAATGCCATGTCTCCACCCAAATCCTACAGTTTTATTTCTTGGTTTTAGGGATTATTGGGGGAGGGGATTCCCATGACCTCCAAGCGTGCGTGTATGTGTAGCTGCCCAGCATGCACAAAGGAACAAGAGGGAAAAGCCTCGCTAGTCAGAGGGACTGGGCCTGCAAACATCTGTGTGTGGAGAGAGCTGCAAGCATCACAGAATTCCTAGAAGGTCAAGTTTAAAGTGAGGCCTTGAGATGGTATGGATCCTGAGAGGCCATGTATGCTGGGCTGAGAGAGGGACTGTCCTGTAAGAAACAATAGCAAAACATGATTCCTTCTTCATCAGCTTCGGGGGTGGGGGAGACTTTCGTTTGGTGAAGTGATAGATCCTCTCTTGTAGACAAAGCACAATGAAAATTTAAGTAATAGGACAAGAAATTGAGTATTAACAATTGGTGAGCATTGGATTTGATTTCATGACTCCCCATTTTTCCATTCTTGTTGGAAGATGGTCTGACCTTCCTACCCCTAAAATACTGAGGCACCTGATGAGATTCTCCATAGAATAATATCTCTGGAGCAATCAAATTAATTCCTTAGATTTTTCATTTAAAATATTTTTGCATTAATTAATAGAACTATTTATTTCGTGTGTGTATGAGCACACAGATGGAGGTCAGAGGACAACCTATGAGAGTTGGTTTCCTCCTCTACCATGTGGGTCCTAGGGATCAAACTAAGGTTGTCAGATTCAGAGGTAAGTAGGTGCCTCTGTCCATTGGCCCTTCCTGTCAGCCCCTAGATTTCTTCATTTATTATTATTTATTAAGTAATTTACTTTACATCTTGATTGCAGCTTCCCCTCCTTCCTCTCCTCAGCCCCTCCTCACCACTCCTCCCCCTCTTCGCCTCCTCCCCTTCTGCTCAGAAAGGAGGAGGCCTCCAGTGGATATCTACCTGCCTTCTTAAATCAAGTTGCAGTAGTACTAGGCACTCTTCTCCTATTGAGGCTAGACAAGACAGCTCAGTTAAAGGAAAGGCATCCAAAGGCAGGCCTCAAAGTCAGAGACAGCCCCTGCTCCTGCTGTTAGGAGTCCCACAAGACCCAGCTGCACAACTGTTACATACGTGCAGAGGGTCTAGGTCTCATCCATGCAGGCTCTGCTTGGCAGTTTAGTCACTGTGGTCACCTACAGGCCCAGGTTAGTTGGTTCTGTGGGTTTTCTTGTGGTGTTCTTGACCTCTGGCTTCTTCAGCCATTCCTTCCCCTCTTCCATAGGATTCCTAAGCTCTGCCTAATGTTTGGCTGTGAGTCTCTGCATCTGTTTGCATCAGTTGCTGATCGAAACCTTTCTGATGATAGCTATGCTAAGCTCCTGTCTGCAAGTAGGGCAGAATATCATTAATAGCGTCAGGGGTGAACTCCCTGTCATGGTAGAGCTCTCAATCTGAGCTAGTCATTGGTTGGCCATTTCTGCTTCATCCTTACCCCTGCAAGACTTGCAAGACAAATTGTGGGTCTAAGATTTTGTGACTGGGTTGGCTTCCGAATTCCTCCATTGGAAATCTCACCTGGTTATAGGAAAGGGTTGTTTCAGGTGCCATTGCTCCATTGCTAGGAGTCTTAGCTGGAGTCACCCTCATAGATTCCTGAGAGTTCCCATTTTCCCAGGTTTCTCGTTCATCCCACAGATGCCTATTCCTGGTGGTCTATAATGTATGAAGTAACTTCTAACCCTAGTTTTTTTTGTCTATATGTATTCTGGTTCCACACTACCTATTCAGCTTCATATTGTGGTCCTTCTATCCCATTAGCAACTGCTCTGGTGACCTGGACTTTCCATCACTCCTACAGAAATGCTCTTCAGCACTTCATCCATCACTACAAGTTTTATCTCTCCCTGGCATCTAACATTTTGGTAGCTTTCTGAGCCTTCCTTACTGACACTCCCATCGACGATGGCACTAATGCCCTAGGACTCACAGCACTGTCCTTGCGTGCCTCTCTGTTGACCATATTTTGCCTGTAATATAGGTTTGTACTTTCCTCCTTGTGTTGAAGAGAGAGTGTGGCTCATTCACCTTCCTGTCCCCTGTAGTGCCTCTGGCCACACAAAGTATACAACAGGTACTCATTGAGTTGCAATAAATATGGCTGGATTCCAGTTTCAAACTGTCTTGTCTTCCTCTCCATGGGTGTGCACATGGTTGCATGCATGCACTTGGGCAAGCACTTAAGGCTGTTCCTTAAGGTGGTGAGGATGTGGAGCAAAGGGGAACACTCCTCCATTGCTGGTGAGAGTGCAAACTTGTACAACCACTTTGGCAGTTTCTCAGAAAATTGAGAATACTTCTACCTCAAGACCCAGCTATAGCACTCCTGGGCATATATGCCCAAAAGATGTTCCACTATACCACAAGGACACTTGCTCAATAAAGAAGCTTTATTCTTAATAGCCAGAAACTGGAAACAACCTAGATGTCCCTCAACTGAAGGATGGATAAACAAAATGTGGTACATCTACACAATGGAGTATTACTCAGCCATTAAAAACAATGATATTATGAAATGTGCAGGCAAATGAGTGGAGCTAGAAAAGATCATCCTGAGTGAGGTAACATAGACCCAGAAAGAAAAACATGGTATGTATTCACTTATAAGTGGATATTAGTCATAAAGTACAGAATAACCATGCTACAAACCACAGATTCAAAGACGCTAAGTAACAAGGAGGGCCCAAGAGGAGCAGTGAGGGTCAAGACCCTCACTGAGAAAGGGGAAGTAGAATAGACATCAGGGTGGATGCAGGGAGGGAACTGAGTGGGGGGTGGATTGGGGAGGGGAACAGGAGGGATCAATGGGGGAGGGATGAATGTGTGTACTTCCCTTCTTTTGGTTTTGCTGGTGTGGAATAATTTCCTGTGTTTTCTTGGATCTAATTAACCTCCTGGGGTTGGAGTTTTCCTTCTTGTATCTTCTGTAGGGCTGTATTTGTGGATAGATATTGTTTAAATTTGGTTTTGTCATGGAATATCTTGTTTTCCTCCCCTATGGTGATAGAAAGTTTTTCTGGGTATAGTAGTCTAGGTTTGCATCTACGGTCTCTTAAAGATTGCATGACACCTGCCCAGGCCCTTCTAGTTTTTAGATTCTCTGTTGAGTTGAGTCTAATTCTGGTAAGTCTACCTTTGTATGTTATTTGGCCTTTCTCCTTGCAACTTTTAATATTCTTTCTTTGTTCTATGAACTTAATGTCTTGATTATTATGTGGCAGGAGGATTTTCTTTTCTGTCCTAACCTATTTGGTGTTTTGTAAGCTTCTTGTATGTTTATAGGCATCTCTTTCTTTAGGTTAGGGATTTTCTTCTATGATTTTGTTGAAAATGTTTTCTGGAACTTTGTGCTGAGAATCTTTTCCTTCTCCTTCTCCTGTTGTTGTTGTTGTTGGGTTTGGTCTTTTCATAGTGTCCCAGATTTCCTGGATATTTTGTATCAGGAAATTTTGGATTTTATATTTTCCTTTACCTATGTACTGATTTCTTCTATTGTATCTTCCATACCTGAGAGTCTCTCTTTCCTCTTTTGTATTCTGTTCATGTGTAGTTCCTTTCTTAACTAGGCTTTTCATCTTGAGGATTGCCTCAGATTGTATTTCTTTTATTGCTTCTATTTCCATTTTCAGGTCTTCAACAGTTTCATTCATTTCCTTCACCTGTTTGATTATATTTTCCTGTATTTCTTTAAGGGATTTATTCAGTTCCTCTTTAAAGGCTTCTATCATCTTCATAAGATTGAATTTAAGGTAATTTTTCTTGTGCTTTAGCTGTGTTAGGGTATCCGAGGCTTGCTGTAGTAGGATAGCTGGGCTCTAATGGTGCCATATTTCCCTGGCTATTGTTGATTGTGTTCTTATCCTGGCCTCTAACCATCAGGGTCTTGTGATTAGTATAGGTTTAGATGCTGATTTTTGAGTTTATATTTATTGGATGGCTGAGTCTGTTTTTGTTGTTGTTTTGGTTTGTTTTCTGTTGTTCTTAGTCTACTAAGGTCTTAGTAACCTGGGGTTCTAGTGACCAGTAAGTCTTCAGTTCCATTAAGGTGTCTCACTGAGGTGTTTGTGGCCTGCATGGCCTTTGGGGTTTGGGGTCCTAAAGTTGCCTCTGGGATCCCTAATATTAGCATAGCCTGGGGTCTCTGGTACCTGTGTGGCCTCTGGAAAAGCAGGCAGTGTTGTGGAAGAGGAAATGGAGCACAGGGTTGAGGCACAGCTTACTGCTGTTTTACGTGGTTTCAGAGGAGTTAGCAGGCAAGGGCTTGGGGTGGGGTCTTCTATGGTGACCCAGGTGCTGGCAGGCCTCCGGGAAAGCAGGCTGAGTTGTGTGTTGGGGAATGTAGTGCAGGGCATGGGGTGAAGTTTCAGCCCCTAGATTAATTTTATTCATAATGTTATTTTTATGGAGAAACATATTTCCTTTAAAAGCAAAGCTCTTTCTGGATATGACTGGCTAACTGGTCTTATAATTTGCTTTCAGGTGAATAGTGTTAAATATTCATACAAGAATTGAACTAATAAACTTGCATCATTTTCTTAATCCTCATGAGTTATTCAAGCCAAGGGAGTTGGTTTGTATGAGGGTAGCACACTTGCTCTGTTAACTACAGTAACAACTATCTTGCTCTCTAATGAGTGATATTAGTGATTCTATTGTCATAATAATTGCATGATCAAAAATCAAAAGCTTATAAAATATGACCTAATTTTAGTTTTTAAATTTCATTTTAAATGGGAAATGTGGATTGTATTCACCCAGCTGAGCAATATGACAGAGGAGCTCTGAGGCTCTTCATCTGGCCTCTGTGTCTCTTTATTCTGGAGATGTGATCAGGGAAATAAAAACATTTGCATCACAATAAAAATTCTGCTAGCATGCAGGCTGGAATGGAGCCATTATGTGCCAGTTGTCGGGGCTATATGAGATCAGCTAAATCTTATTCTTTCACAGAGACAGTAGAATATTCTGAGCTTAAATACAAAGCAGCCAGGACTTACAATCAGAAGGCAATAGCTTCTCTGGTAGACTTGACAATGACCTTTCAGCTTGCTTCTCACATGGTGATGTACCTACCACAACAACAAGGGAGCCCAAATACTTTGAAACTAGTTTCAACTATCTTTAATGTAAGAAGCAGAGAACTGCAGGATCAGCACAAGCTGTCAGCAGCGTTCAATCTGCTTTTTCCCTCTATCTAAGAAAGATCTCCCGTGGTTGACAGCCAACTGGTCTACCTTTCCATCCTCTTTTACCTGTTGATATCTGAGTGAGCTAGAGTATCTCAACATGTCCTTCTGTGCCTGATAAAAGTGGCATGATGATAATATGCCATTTCTACAGAAATATGGGAACATTAAGGGCTGTACAGTTCAAGAGAATACAGTTCACATTATGTTCTATCTGGATCATTGAGGAGTGGGACATTGAAGTATAAAGTGCTTAGTGGTCTAGATAGAAATGAACACTTAATTTTTTTAAATGAAAATTTAAGGTCATCCTTCCTTGACTTTCTTGAATGTTGTTTTTCAAACTTAAGCTAATTAAAAGAGAAGAAAGGAGGTCTGAAGATATCATTTAGTAGAATATCACTTGCCTAAGATGTCAGTATCACATACACATACACAAACATGAAAGGTGAGACTCAGCATGGCTCTGCCACATGCCTGGTGAGATTCAACCTCATTCTCCAGTGGGCTGGACCAGCCATTCTTCCAGTTCCACTAATCTATCTGAATATCCTTCAACTCTTTCTTGTGAAAGAATAGATTTCTCTCTCTTTTAAGAAATTAATGCATTTACTTATCTATTTTCATGTTTATGTTTATGTAGTGCTGGGGAAACACATGCCATGTTGTGCTTGTAGACCCTCAGAGGACAGTTTTCTAGAGCTGCTTCTCTCCTTCCACCATGTAAGGTCTGGAAATCAAATCCAGCTCATTAGGCTTAGCTGGCAGCAAGCATCTTTAGTCACTGAGCTATCTTACTGGCTCCAAATGACAGATTTCTCTAAATCTCTTATCTCTAAGGTTTATATCTTATAGGCCCCATTTCTGGCTCACTCTATCTATTCTAATGCTAGCCTCCTGGGATAGAGAATGTGGCCAACACAATTCACCTATGAGTTCAAACCAGACTAAGTTGCCCATAGCCTGGGAACAGGCAGAAAGAAGAAGCAGCATTAGAGACCTGCTTCTGTGCATTGTAACACAGGGTTTCAGTTTCCAGATAGAGTATGCAGACACTTCTAAGACTATCTAGTGAGGCATACCAGTAGCTCAAATAGAGATGCTGGTAATGAGTCAAAACCTAGTATTGAAGTGCATGAAGACCAGCTCCACCAAGGAACACTTCACAGGCTTCTCACTAGAATTTGTCTTATACCCTTGGACCCTGGGGTCAGTTTGTCTATCATTAAATGGGCAGTGAGTTGACTTCCGGTGGACCATTCATCAACTCTGTCACTGTGGACATGGTCCTTGGTCTCTCTGTGCCTTATTGTCTGCATCTGCAACGTGAAGTAAATGATTATTTCCAACACATCTAGAGTCAGACAACCTAGACAAAATAATAAGTAAAGCATTCCATAGAGTATGGCATTTGATGCTAAACCTCTGTAACAAGATATTATTGCCATAGTAACAGTGCTATACACATGACAGATCTGAGGAGCTTCTTTGTAGAGTTTCTCTCTTTCCTTGACACATATTTTATGACTTCCAGTTTTCTTGGGACTGCATTCTCTTTCAAGACACCAGTTTTCATTTTCTTTTTGAATTGTAGCGCCCCCTAACCCTAACCCTAACCCTAACCCTAACCCTAACTCTAACCCTAACCCTAACCCTAACCCTAACCCATTTACTTAATCCAGTATAAATTAAACATCATCATTTCAACATGCAATCTATTGATATAAAGCGTTACGTATTGTAAAGCATTACTGAAGAGATTTTAAACTGTTACTTTCGAATCTGGAACTTAAAACATTTTTAAGTTATTCTTTAAAAATTTTACACACACACACACACACACACACACACACACACACACACACACACACATATATATATATATAAAATGTATTGTGATCATAATCCCCCATCTCATTCCTCCACTACCTCCTAGACTTCTGCAATATTTCTTCCAACACGTGCACACATACCCACACCCACACCCACACACCACTAAATTCAATTAGTGCTGCCTATACATCATGCATCTACTGGAGTATGAGAAACATACTCATGGCCAAACCCTCAAAGATAAATCACCCCCTCCCCCAGCAGTCATCAAATGCCAAGAGTTTCTCAACCAGGGGGTAGAGCCTTGTAAACCCATCTCTTATCTATGATGGAATAACTGGTTTGATCTTGAACCTCTTTTGGGCAGGCAAGCACAGCTGCTGCGTGCAATGTGTGCAATGGCTCGGTCACGTCCAGAGACAGCATTTCACAGCTTTCCTCCTCACACTCAGGCTCTCACGCTCTTATTGACTTTTTCTCTGAGATGTTTCCTGCAGGCTCTTGTTTTCATGTTGAACACTCAGCCAATCACCACTTCACCCTCAAAGAGACCAAAGCAACATTTATATATTCTGTCTTAGATCTAGTGATTATACATGTATATTGCTCTTGTCTTAATAGCATCAACAATTTTTTATCAGTCTTCTTTAAACCTAGTATGAGACCAGAATGACAAAGGATTATTCCAGGGCATGGTGCTTAGCTTTAATTGTCAATTTGATACAACCCAAACCACCTAGTAAGAGAGTCTCAATGGGTGATTGCTTCTTGTTGACCTGTGGGCATGTCTTTGGGGGTTTTCTCAGCTAACGGATGTGGGAAGACTCAACCCACTATGGAAAGCACCATTCCCTAGGCATGGAATCACAAACTATAGAGAAATTGAGCTGAGCAAAAGAAAGCAAGTGAGCATGTACACATCCCTTTTTTTGTTCTTGACTTCAGATGAGCTATACTCTGGGATTGTGAGCTGTAATCTGAACTATAATTTGGGATTGTGAGCTAAACAAACCACTTTTGTCCCTGGGTTGCTTTTTGTCAGGATATTTTAATTCTGGCAACAGAAACAAAACTAGATCCCAGAGAACCTGGAATCATTTGATATGGGATCATCTTTGCTATATGTCTTTTACCTTCCAAATAGTAATATTTACTACACTATGGTTGTCCTTCACATGTGATTATAGCACTTCTAACAAGCATTAATGTAGCTTACTAAGATTCACAAACTGTTCTAATCACTGGACCAGTGCTAATTACCCTCATGTTAACTCATAGGATAGATACAGCATTAGTCTCATTTGGGAATATGGACACAAAGACTTGAAAAGTGACATGATCTGGCTAGAGTTACCTGCTCGTGAGCAACAGCAAGCTGCTTCAGAGTCCCAAGCCCAAGCCCTAAGCTACACCCCTGCACTTTGTCATCGTGAATCTCACATTCCTCCTTCTCCATCATTCCTGGGGTGTGGCAGTGACTCACTTCCCCTCTCACCGCTGTTACTGCAGTGGGCTCCTGGTTCATCTCTTTGGATTATGTTCATCAATGCAACCTGTACATGACTGCTAGATTGCTTTTGGGTGTCACTGAGGATCGATCACAAAGACTTGTGCATACCAGGCAGGTGCTCTCCTATGGAACTGTATGTCCTAGACTGTTCCTTTTATCATGGTTCCTCTTATCTCATTACTTTGTTCAAAGTCTTTCTCTGATTCCCTGTGGTCTATAATGTATAAAGTAAATTCTAACTTTATTTTTTTGTCTATATGTATTCTGGTTCCACACTACCTATTCAGCTTCATATTGTGGTCCTTCTATCCCATTAGCAACTGCTCTGGTGACCTGGCCTTTCCATCACTCCTACAGAAATGCTCTTCAGCCCGACCTCTCTCACTTCATCCATCACTACAAGTTTTATCTCTCCCTGGCATCTAACATTTTGGTTGCTTTCTGAGCCTTCCTTACTGACACTCCCATCGACGATGGCACAATGCCCTAGGACTCACAGCACTGTCCTTGCATGCCTCTGTTGACCATATTTTGCCTGTAATATAGGTTTGTACTTTCCTCCTTGTGTTGAAGAGAGAGTGTGGCTCATTCACCTTCCTGTCCCCTGTAGTGCCTCTGGTCACACAAAGCACACAACAGGTACTCATTGAGTTGCAATAAATATGGCTGGATTCCAGTTTCAAGCTGTCTTGTCTTCCTCTCCATGGATGTGCACATGGCTGCATGCACGCACTTGGGCATGCACTTAAGGCTGTTACCACACCTAAGTCTGCTTCTGTTCTAACAAATACTTTAGGCTTGATAGTTTGTCGTTTCTGACTAAAGAGTTTATTCATACAGTTTAGAAACCTCAGAGTCCAAGATCGAGGCACTGGAAGGTTTGGTGTCTGGACAAGGCAGCTGTCTCCTTCCAAGGTGGTGTTTTTTACTGTGTCTTCTCATAGGGAAAGGTGGCAACATGGAGAACATGGTATCTTAACATGCCAGAAGAGAGGGCTTTGTAAAGGCCAGGTAGCTCTCTGCATCTGTTGCCTGTATGAGGGGTGGAATGGGACTTGCTACCATTCAATCTATGATTCCCTTATTACTCAGTCACGTTTCAACAGGGCTCACTAACCCCTCCCCACAGCCAAGGTTTGGATTTCTAAGAACAGGGACTGAGGAAGATGGGGCTATACTGGCTTTGGGACCCACTTTTTGGTACTGTCGCTTCAAGTGTTACCAGCAGGAATGAGGGATGTAAACATTCAGACCATAGCACCACGTGACTTAGTATCACATTGATTGTTTTATATGGAGTACTCCTTGTTCAGTGGAAGTAGACATGACCTTGCTGAGTGCATCAGTATGAAGACTCTGCTCTCTAAGATGAAGACCAACCGTGTGTTACACACCTCCTGGACCTTCAGACTGTTCTGTGTATCACAGATGGTTTGTACATATGGTACAGACTCCTTGTCTCCTGGATTTCCGCTGCAAAGCTATGCCTTTGCTGCCCTGCTCTGTGTGTACCCACCCACAGAGGCCTCTGAGTTCTCCCATGTGCTTTCCTACTTTGTGAAACTAGAGTCAAGTTGCTGACACTCAAAAGGCTTTCCTCTGTGCTTCTAAGAACCTGTCTTTGATTCAGGATCAATTTTGTAATAGACTGAAATGTCTAGAGGAAGAGGTTGAAGCATTCATGGGGAGAAGCCCTGGGGTTGGAGTGTACAACTGCAGGCCTTTAGCCAGAGGAAACTTTACAGAACAATGTACTATAACTTGTTACAAAGGCCATTCCTTTGTCCAAAGGCCAAAGGACAAGGACAGGAGTATTGTAGCACCACCATAGTGCAACAGTGTCTGCCAGTAGATCTTTAAAGAAACCTACAATAGGGCAGAAGTCAGCCAGTAGGGCAGAAGTCAGCAAGAACTGATAACTGCACTTGAATGAAAGCCAGAAGACTGGCTACAAAGAAGGAAGAGCTGGGTAAGTGGTGTCTCCAGTTGGGATGTGTACCTTAGGTCCTCGGCCACACTGGGCAATGGCAGATGTTAGGATGGTTGAGCAGCTTTGAAGGGAGATTTGCTCTCCCCCACACATCTTCAGGGTTGATGCTCTCAGCAGGAGGATATTTTCACAGCATATGGGGAATCTGGCCCCTGTGGTCTTGCCTCTCACTGGAGAGAGGTCAAGATCTTGACAAATGTGACCAGGATACACCTATTATTTCAGTGGACAAAGTAAGGATTTAGCATTGTACAGAGCAATGGGCCAGCCAAGAAGGTCTCTTCTTGATAATATTTTATATTAATTTATTTGCTATTTCTTTGGCTTCTATACTTAAAAGATCTTTGTTTTAAATGCAGATGACCCAAGGATGCATGATCCAGGTTTCCAGGGACCTACTGCCAAAAGGTAAACAACTTTTTTCTAGTGAATGCATTTATTTAAAAATAGCCACCAAAAGTTTATTTTGGGTACATCATTTTGTAGCTCATGGAGAATTTTGTCTATTGTCAGGGACAAATACCTCACTTCTGCCTGAACATAACCTTATTTACATAGAGAACATACAGAGAATAAATCTCTCCTCGAATTATGAACCCTGTTCATTCAGCAGATGATCTGTCTTTAGTCACTAGACCAAGAGCGTGTTTTTGCCAAGAGAAGAACCCTGAGAAATGCTTTGTACAGCTTATCCTCCCTGAGGAGACTAGACTCATTCAGGTGGCTATTTTGCGTGTCTGTGAGCTCTGTGACTCACTGAGGCCAATGCGGAGTTGCTATGCCAACCTCTTCCATGCCAGGCATGTGTGCCACTTAGCTTCCAGAAGCAGAGGACACCTCAGAGCTCATCATTCTCCAATGCATCATGGATCTTTAGGACACTGGAGTGCGTCTTTGCTGGTGCTCCCCTCCCCCCAACACCGTGTGACATTTCAATTTCAGCCAATACTTTAACCCTCTTGTGATTTAACCTCTCCACCATTCGCAGGCTCCCAGCAAATCAGAGACAGGACTGTGGGTGGCACTGCTAAATGGGAGAGGATTATGCAGCTGGTAGCTGTTTTCTGCTGGCCTTGACTTTGATTTTTGGCAGTCCTATGTCATAATAAACCCTGGTGCAAAATAATGATGAGCGCTCTCATTTGCACTTGCCAATCATCGGGATGTGCGCCAGCCGTTCCTGAGATTTCCCTCAAATCTCCCAGCTTTAAGCAGCTTATTTTAATTCCATAAAATGTCCGGCCATTTGTTCAGGCTCCTCATCCACAGGTCCACTTCCTTAGGAGGGGTCTGGAGCCTCTGTCACTCTCTCTGTGGTAATACTGTGAGTGCGCTCTGTTACCTGGAGTGCAGGCAGCCTTGCTCGGCATGGTCTCTAAGCTTCCTAGTAACTAATTGACAAGGACTGAAAGTAGCCTGTTATCTCTCAGGGACCACTAAATATCATTGAGCCTTGACAAGAATAATAATTATAGTAAGCTACCTGTCACATTTAGACAGAGGAAGTATGAATTTCAAGTGTTCCTCTCCTAGCCACAGAGAAGGCAACTGAGACAGGCCTGGTTGGTTTTATGGAAATAAATGAGATCTCCCACCTTTGTGTTCCATCCCGTGGCCACATGTTGGTCAATAGTGAACCATGAGTATGGCAGTGGTTACACCAGAACATAGTGGATCGTGTGTTCAACAGCAGCGTGTCATCGAACGTCCCTGTCTGGTGACATCACAACAACCACGCTGTCCTCATATGTAACACACCGCTTCCTTGCACTGGTGTAGACATGTTGAGATGCACGTGTGCTCACTGTTGGGTTACAGTAGAGCATTACTGCATTCATCACAGAAGCTTGATGTACAGGTCTTGGCTGAGGAACACTAGGCGAGGCCATACAGTCATATGTGGCTCTGTGCCTATGGACCATTAGCCTATGGATGCAGCATAGCATTGGAGGTTCCCGTAGCTGTCCCTACCATATTCTCACGGTGCCAGAAGAACTTAATGATGCATTTCCTAGAAAGATCCCTATTGTTAATAGACACATGAGATTGCTACTAGACACTGTGAGATGGCAGAGTGGGTAGGGGCACTTGCCACAGAGCCCAGAGCTGAGTGAGTGGATTAGAGAATGGTGGAAGAAGACAATGACTCATACAAGTTGTCCCTGAACACTGTAGCATGTGTATACACACACACACACACACACACACACACACACGCATGCACAGACACACTAAACTCTAAACTCCCATGGTAATCACTGTGAGGAAATAACTTTAATCTGGGGTTTGGGGGATACTTCAGACACCACACAGGTGTTTCTGTGAACACACTTCTCACCATCCATATTAGGATGGAAGGCAGGCATGTACAGAAGCAAGCTGCTGGCAGACTCAGGAAGCTGTGAGGGCGGGCATCAGGCTTCTTCTGACCCTTATAAGGGAAGTAATTGGGGCACTTAAAGAACAAAAGAAAGGGTCCTCTTAGGTAAAGCCCTTGCCCAGAACAGCAAGAGGCTGACTTCAAACAAGCCAGCAAGAAAGTAGCAAGGTGAGATCCCCCCCCCCCCCCCCCGACTCTCACCACAGAGCAGCTTAATGGCCAGCTTTGAGTACAGGTCTCCCCAGGGTTTCAGGCAGTCTCTACCACCCCTTTTTGTCTACCTGCTGGATTCTCCCCGCAGCGTACAGTACAGCGTTTCCTGGCTGGTTGCCTCATCTGCTCTTGCTTACTTAGAGTGTCTGGAGCAAGTTCCAGAATATTGACAAAAAGGTGATTTGTTCATTATGGGTGTTTTTTTCTTGTTCCATTTGAAAAAAATTGGTCTCCAGGCCACATAAGTTGCTTTCTGTTTTCAATAATCATAAAAAGGTCGGTTAGTGTTGGGTTGATCCTGCAGAAGCACCGAGTGTGGGTGCAGCTGTGGCAGCATGTAGATAGTGGGAGCCAATACAGGAGCAGACTAAGAGGGAAAAGCTCCATAATAAACAGTGCCCGAGGGGGTTCTGGTTATAATTCAGAGCTGGGAAGTTTGATTTTTTTTTTCCCCAACAGTCAATGAGAGCCATGGGGACCACTGCTGCTCTTTTGTAGTGATGTGTACAAAGCCCACTAATGCATCTAACTGCCAGCAACTAAGTGGGCATTTGAGTTAAGACTCCTCTTGCTCAGCTGGGCACAAGGGTTCAAGCCTGTATTCCCAAGCTACTCAAAGAGTTGCAGCACAAAGTTCATGGTCAATATGAGCAAGTAAGTGGGACCTCATCTCAAAATAAAAAGTGGGAAGAAGTCTGGGGGACATAGCTCAGAGCTAGAGCGCTCACCTGGCATGTGAGAGTCCCTGGGTTCAATCTCAGACACCACTATGAACAATCCAAGAGCTTAAACAGCCACAGTGGCAGCCACGGGCACACTCAGGACTCTTCTTGTCCTATGGCTTTAATAGTTCAGTAGTATATGGGTGTTTTAAGTCACTAAATTAGGGTCCCTGGTAGGTTGCTTTGTTTTGTTTGCTTGTTCTGGTTTTTTTTTGGAGGGGGGAGGCTGAGTGTGGCTTATGTGTGGAGAAGTGGATGAAAATGGAGCCCTGCTTTGCTCACTGCCCAGGTATTAGACAAAATAGACAAGGACTGCCATGCGAAGCGCCATCCAGATCAGAAGGGCTCAAAATACCAGTAATATCATTGCACAAGATAGAATATGTAAATTTAGTAAGATGTGCTCCTTGCTCTGCTGTAGTGGAAGGGGTGGTAAGTTCTCTGTCAGAAAGGGGCAAGCAGAGCAAGGTGCAGGGCTGCGTGGGCAGTGCTGAGGAGAGATCATTCAGCAAAGAGAGTGGCGAAGCCTCCTGTGTATTCTCCAATCCTGAGTCACACCTTTGTGATTCAACTCTTTCATTTTGATTAAGACTTACTTATTTTTATTTTATGTGCATACGTGCTGTATCTACATGCATTTATGTGCGCCATCTATGTGCAGTGCCCACAGAAGCCAGAAGTGGGATCCTATGCAACTGGAGTCAGGGTGGTTGTGAGCCAGGGTGTGGGAGCTGGGAACTGAACTTTGACCTTCCACAACAGCAGCCAGTGCTTCTAACCACTAGGCATCTCTTCGGCCCCTTTGACTCAGTTCTTAAGGCCAAGAGTCAGAAAAGCTTAGCTCAGACCTAGGAGATAAACACACTGACCCCACCAAATTCTGAGGAATTCTGGGTTCTGTTACTAAGAGAACTTTTCAAATTATCCCCATCACAACACTGTCCCCCTAATTCATGCAGGTCTCAGGTTTACATCTAAATTGAAATAATTTCCTTCTCGATCCAGTCAAAGTGAGTTAAATACCCAAAGGCAGAGTTAATCTCTGTGTAGAAAACACAAGGAAAAGTCACAATAGGAAAAGCCCACAGAGTCCCTGGTATCAGTGTGGCTTTTCTGTGGGTGGGTACTCCTAGCTGCAATTGGTGGAGTCGACAAGGCTCTGGAAGTGGAGGAGTGCACACTTAACATTGGCAGGAGTAGGAATAGCCAGGTTCTAGAAAGCTTCAGAGTAGAGGCAACCTGTCAGCTGGTACTTGGTGTGCCAAGAAGAGTCAGCAGCATGGCTTCAAGTCAGAGGCTTGAGGATACCTGGCCTGGAAAGGGCTGTGTGTGATCAGGATCTTGGGAGGGAGGGATGGGCGAGAAGCAGGGCTGATGGGCAGAAGGGAATGCTGGGAAGTGAGCACCAGCAAGTCCACCAAAGGTTTACCCCCAGTTCCACAGCTCGCTCGCCATCATATTCTACAGGCCTGAGGAGATGCTGCTGGAATTGACAGGTCTCCAGAGGAACAGAACCAATAGGGTGTATATGGATCTGAAAGGGGGATTTAGATTGGCTTACATGTGTGATCAGGCAGTTTAACAGTGGCTCTCTGCATGGTAGAGAGAGACTCAGAGCCCAGAAGTAGCTCAGCAGGCTGAAGCTGGCTGCCTCAGCAGTCTCAGTCTGACAGGGAAGGGCTGGAGAGCTCCTGGACAGTCACTCATCCAGCAAGGGGTGAAAGTTGGCAGGCGCTGGCCATTCCCTGAGCCACTTGCTGGAAAGTGCCCCTGACCGGAGACAGGGTCTGCCACCCTCCGTGCAGGCTTTCTGGGAAAGCCTTCTAGAAATTCCCAAAGGTATGTTTCTTAGTTGACTCCAGAGCCTATTGACTAATTGACTGACTATCAATTAGGTTTTCACCTTAGAGCCTTGGCAGTCCTCTGCACAAACCCCCATGGCAGTCACCTTGCTATGGGTGCGCAGGCGGATTAGTTACCTGCCTTATTGCTAAGACTAAAGGCCCAATGGTAGAAACCAGGAGGAGGAGAGATTGTATCAACCCACAGTCTCTTCTGGCAGGGAAATTGGGGTGGCAGGAGCTTGGCATGGTCTTGACAATTAGGAGGCAGAGGGGTGAGCACCACACCTGTGCTCACCTGGATTTCTCCGGATTCCTCCCTCAGTCTAGAACCTCAGCCATGATGACACTGCCGATATGGTGGGTCTCCTCCACAGTTACTATAATGTATAAAATTCCTTAAGGACATGTCCAAGGATTTATTTCTACAGTGATCTAAATCCAAACAAGTTGTCACTACGGTCGACCATCGCAAGCCTGGATGCGATCCAACGGTTGTGTGTCGGTATCTGCCCTATTGGGTGTTTGTGTTGGGGAGTGGGATATTTCAGTGGAAAATACTTAGATGTACTTCATCTAAGGAACATCCGAGAGACCCAGAGTGTGTAAAGGAAGCGACTTATGTTACAGTTATCATAAGTTCCCACACAAGTGAGGAAGCTGGAGTGTTAGCGGTCTGTCTAAGTTCTGCCCCAGGGTTACCTGGCAACAGCCAGGTATGCTCCTCCCCACAGTTGCCTGGCAACAGCCAGGTGGGTCTGACTCACTATAAAAGGGACTCTTTCTCTTTCTCCTCTCTCTTGCTCTCTTACTATTGTCTTCCCTTCCCTCCTCTCTCTCCACATGCTCATGGTCAATCTCTACTCCTCCCCCCTCCTCTCTGCCTTTCTCTGCCTCTGCTACCCTCTTAACTCCCCTTCTCCATGCCATGAATAAACTCTATTCTATACTATACTGTCCTGTGGCTGGTCCCTCAGGGGGGAAGGGATGCCTCAGCACGGGCCCGCGGAGGCGCCCCCTTCCCCCATACCTCACCACACCTCCAGAGAACATATCCCCCCTCTCTTTATCTTTTTATAAACACGTCAGGGAGGATGTGAGAAGATAACCATAAAGTTATCAAGAGCTGCCAAGAGCCACACAGTGAGCACTCTTGTATCCTAGAGGAAAGGAGTTGAATTTTAAAATGGCAAGCACTGGGCAGGGGAGATGGTTCAGTCAGTAAAGCACTTATGGTGCAAACAGAACCCATGTTTGGCATGGCAATGTACCGCTCTAATCTCAGCACTCAGGAGCAGAGATAGACAGGGACCCTATGGGTAGAGGGTGAGTCAGTTACGCTGAATTTTGGTGAGTTTCATATCTAGTGAGAGAGCTGTCTCAAAAACTAAGGTGGAGAACACTGAGGAATGTATCAACCTCTGGCCTATACACCCATACACACACACACACACACACACACACACACACTGCGCACACACACAAAACCAGGTGGCAAATACCACTTTACTTTGATCCCAAGGAACTTCACAGATAGACATGCTTCTTAGGGCTTTGCTATTTCTTCTTTGTATGCTCACCCTTCCTCAAATTCATCTTGAGAGAGTCCCTAGTGACTTCTGTCTTGCTGAGCTTAGTGAGCAATGCTTACTGTCATACAGTCTTGAAGCAGCAGCAGCAGCAGCAAACAAGTTGACCTCTCTCTGCTCCAGAGAGCCCTCTTGCCCTGGGCTTCCTGATGTCACACCAGTCAGCTTTTGTCACCTTATTGGTCTCTCTAGGCATCTCCTTTTCAGCTGCTTGCTTGTTCTCCACATGCATGTGAGCCACAGGACTGGCCCTTCCCCCTTCCTGTCTTCCTTCCCCTCCCTTCTTCCCTCCCTCGCCCCCTCCCCCTTCTGTTGGAAATGTTCCAAACCCATGTTCCTGTTCACAGGGTGACATCATCTTGTTATTTTTCTGCTGAAATGCTTTGCTCCCAGACAGCAATAGATCACTCCTTGTCATTCAGCTTGGAACTCAACAGTGATCTGCCCCAAAGCCCCTCATGACAACCCCACTTCCCCCCCCCCCCATTCTGTGGCACACTAACTGCATTTACTTTATAATATTTATCATCTCTGAAGACCTCTTTTTCTTGATTACATCATATCTGTGTTGTCAAGACCACCGGTCTGTGAGAAACAAGGACCTTGACTGTTTTGTCTTGACATATAACATCCGTTTGTTGAACAGTGGGATGAAGGGTCATCCTGGATTCAAAATGAGAGGGTTGGGAAGGACAATGCGCCATTTAGAAAGCCATTTCCATGACCCAGCTAAGAAATGATTAAAACCCGGGGGAGAAGAGAGCTAAGATTAATACACAGGTGACAATCTACCTGGCTTTGGACTCAGGCTCTGTGTGGAGGAGAGGCTGGAGAGGCAGTGTCTGAGGAGTAGAAACACCTGCTGTGCTCCAGGAGGCTGGGGCAGCAGGCAGGCAGTCAGAGGCTCCATGGAAGTGCTGATCCAGGCAAGCCTGGTCATGTTTAGGTACCTGCCGGATAGGTAGGAAGAAATCTAAATATATGTTTGAAGCTCTGCGGACATTGCTGATTTCTTTAAACTTTCCAAGTGCAGGAATATCTGTGGAAGAATATTAAAGTCCACCGGAAATCACCTCATCTCCTCTAAGCGACATTCCTGGCTCGCCTGTGAAAGCCTTGGCAAGGGTCTTCCTGGAATTAGAGCACATGCAATAATGTGCCTCACATGACCAGTGTTTCCTGGTGGCTCCCCAGTTGCTCTGTGTGCTTCTCCGAGGCCTGTGTGTGAGGGCCAATGAGGGGGGGAGGGAGGAAGGCTTTGACTGTGTTACTTTCCTCACCCAAAATTCACCAGTGATTTCCACTGCTTCAGTGTGACATTTAAATCCCCGCCCCATCTTGACAGAAAGTGTCCATATATACTCTGCTATCCTCTTCCCTTCCTCCTCCCTCCCTCTCTCCCTCTTTCTCTCCCTTCCCCTCTCTTCCTTCCTCCCTGTGTCCTTCTTTCCTTCTCTTCCCTCCCTCTTTCTCTCCCTCCCCCTCTCTTCCTTCCTCTCTCTCTCCTTCCTTCCTTCCCTCCTTCCCTCTCTCCCTCGCTTTCCACCTACTCTTCTCGAACCCTTTAATACACTTTCTGCTGGGCCAAGCCACCTGTGCCCTTAGCCTGTGATGCTCCCACCTGGGGATGATGACTGCCACTAACAAGCTGATAAGGAGTGACGTCATCTGGTGATGATGTCACTGATAAGGAGACTGATGTATAAAGTCCGGTGATGATGTCACCGACAATGACAGATTCCTTTGCTGAGCAGACTTGCTGTTCATGTTACCCTTGACTAGGCAAACAACCCTAGAAACTAATGATCCAAAGGCCACGTGATGTGTGTGGGTCAAAGCAGGGATGTGAAGAATGTCTAAAACTTCAGGCTCTTGAAGCCTGTGGTCAGAGGACCTTCATCTGTACCCTATGTCCACGGGACTGTGTAGTCTAGACAGTGGGTGGCGGGGCAGTGGAACCTTGTGTTTCTCCTTTGCTCACATCATAAGCCTGGCACGTGCTAGCTACCTACCAGATAGAGTTTTAAAGGTTATTTAAGTTCAATTCACTGTGCTCATTGGCTCACGGTGTCTGTGGTGACTGTCACCCTCATGTGTCCAATCATTATCAAGTTCTCAGAAGTTTAATTTTGGCAGGTTTCTCTCATTTGAGGCAATGTCTCACACAATAGCCCAGGCTGGCCTAGATTTTACCATACAATCTTTACAGCCAAGCTAACTTCACATGCTCTGCAATTCTCCTGCCTTAACTTCTTGAGTGCTGGGATCATAGGTGTCTAGCAAGGCTACTTTTCATGTTCCAGAACTTCAGGGAAGCACCTCACGTGAAGTTATATGCTTTGTTGTTTAATAGTCCTGTGAAGAATCCAGCCTTCCTGACCCTGGCCCAGCATACTGTTCCCACATTTGGTTCTGCAGCTATGCTGTAACCCATAGACTTGGGCACAGTCTAGACTGCTTGTTACTGCTTTCAACTGCTCTGTAGATATGTGCTGTCTTGTCTTCTACAACCTGTGTTAGCTAGGGATTTCCCTTGGAGGACACTGGTCTGTTCAGTCCTTAGTTGTGAGGAGGGCTAGCTGCGTGTGCTGTTTTGGGTGGTGGTTTTCATGTCTCTAGATATGCTATTGGTTAGACAACACTCGTCGGAAGGCATTCCGCTCATAAAGAATGGTGGTGTTCTGCAGCTGCTCTTAAAAACACCGAGATGCTTTGTAAAATTATTATGAGTTGACACTTATAATTGCATTCATTTATAGAATATAGAGATGTTATGAATTATGAATACAATGAAGAATAACCAAATTAAGCTAGTTAACCTGTCAAGTAGCTGGTGCAACTGTTTAACTTATTTTGTAGTGATGAGATTTGAAGTTTACTCTTAGCATTCTTGTTACTGGCTATGTGTATCAGTCTGCAATAGATCTAAGAGAACTTGCACATTCTTCCTGTCTGAAGTTTGTACCCTTTGGTCATTGTTCGCATCCTCCCTGACACCTGAGCCTCAGTTCCCACTATTCTGTGTTCTGCTTCAGTTAGTTTGATTGCTTAGACTCTGCATATAAATGAGAAGATGTGACGTCTGCCTTTTTTGTGCCAGGCTCATATTACGTAGGATGATATTCCCTGATCTACTCATGCTGTATGTAGCAAATAGCTGACCTCTCTTCTTTGCACGGCTGACCAGTGTTGCACTGGGCACATGCATCGCATTGCATTTATCCTTTCGTCATCTGTTGACATCACTTAGACTGCATAATGTGGCTTTGGTAAATGTTGCCACCGTGAGCATCGAGCACAGACATTTCTGCCACAGACTGGTTCGCATATGTGGGTGGATCCTCAGAATTGGGATCTGTGGATAACAGAGTCATTCTGTGTTTAATTCCCAAGCAATTTCCACTTAGCCCTCCATAATGTCTGTATCAATTTGCATCTTTATCAACAGAAGACACGGGCTCCTTTTCCCACACATCTGCCTCAACACTCGTTATCTTCTGTCTTCTTTATAATGGCCTTCTGACAGGTATGAAAGAAGATCTGCATTTCCCTAATTATTTGCATGGATCATTGTCTATTTGTATATCTTCCTTTGAAAAGTACTGTGCACGTTCCCTTGTCCCCAGAACGTCTGTACTTTATTAATATATGTCCTCACTCATGAGAAATTTTCTTTCCTGCAGTAACACGAAACCCAAGTAGAGCCATCTCCTCCCGGAGGAGGCACAGGTGACTTGTACTGCTGAGGGTCAGCTTGGCTTGATGCAATTTGACCTTTATTTTTCCAGACTCGAATTACAGATCAAGCAAATGTTCACAATGCTGTAATGATTTTTACCTTGACATGAAAAGAGCGAGATAAACTAAATAATCTGAAGTCTTTTCCGCCAGGGCCTGTAAATCTGACTTGCCTTGATACAGCATGCTTGGATAACAGTACTACAGTGCCTGGGCCCCAGGGACACTTCATCAAAGGCTCCGAGTTAGAACACAGTCTGAACTGTGTCCCATCACGCTGGTCATGTAGACACCAGAGAGTGCAGGTGCCCATTTCCTGCTTACATATCTGAATGCTCAGATCAAACTGAAGGCCTCCATTGATGGTGGGATTTGGGCAGTTCAAGCACAAACACTCAGAGGACTTTAAAGCCCTCTGATGTAAACCGCTTCACTGGTGTGTGGTGGCAGTTTTGTCTGAAATGTGAGAGCTCTCTGTGGTCATTTCCAGCCTCTTTGGGGTTTATCTTTGTCTTTACCCACATGTTCTGTGCTGTGTGCCTTCCTTCTCACCCTTATTCCTTCCCTTTAATAATCACTAATATGAATTTATTCTAGGTTAAGAATTGTATCAGGTGATGGTAATACAGTAGTGAGTTGCCCTTGTTTTTAAGGAGTTTACACATAACAGAAGGGACTGACAACCAACAAGGATCTGCAGTTAGTGAGAGAAGAGAAGCTGGGTATAGTGAGAAAAGGCCCCTTCAGTGGGGTCTCATGTAGCTTTGGTTCATAAGATTTGTTTTCAGAGATTTTATTCAGAAAATTTTTATTGAGTATCTATTATGTGCATAGGTCCTTTCATATGTTACAGACAGCATGATGGCTGATAGTAGGTACTTATGACTTACATATTGGTAGTGCTGTGGGACCTTCAGAAGATGGGGGCACAGGTAGAGACATTGGTCAGTAGGCATGGTCGTGAAAGTCTCCATTCAAGTACCTAGTTCTTCCACTTCCTTGTTCACTGTGATATGAGAAACCACAGCCCCTGCTGCCATGACCTGAGCTGCTTCGATGCACCAGGGTTAGCCCCATCAAGCAAGTGGTAGTAAAATGTTAAGAATAGTGAGGTTTGAGAGAAATAGGAGGCAGGTGATGGCGCCTTTGCCTCATATGGAAAGATGGCTCCTCAGTGGGGTCGCTCTTGTAGAAACCAAGACCTCTGCTGTGGAATGCCAACCGAATAGCTTCCTGGTGAGGGTGTGCATAAGTCTCAAGCTCTGGGAGGAATAAGATCAGCTGGTGTGTGTGTGTGTGTGTGTGTGTGTGTGTGCGTGTGTGTGTGTGTTTTTGCACATTTGTATGTATGTAAACATGCACACATGCATGTAGGTACATGTGCATGGATAGGTTGATGTCTGGAATCATCCCCCATTGTTCTTCTGTCTTATTCATTGAGGCAGGGCCTCTCAATCAAACCCAGAACTCATCAATACATCTAGTCTTGCTAGTAGCTTGTTTTGGGCATCTCTGCCTTTTGAGTTTAGAATTGCAGATAAGATCCCAGGCCCACCAGGCCTTTAGGTGGGTTCTGGGGATCTGAGCTTGGGTCTTGATGCTTGCCTAGTGAGGGCTGTAAGTACAGAGCCATTTCCCCAGCCCATGCACATCCACCCCACAATGTGTGTCTGAATTTGTGTCCCACTCACAGAGGTGCTTGACTTCATTACTTCCTACATTGCCATGTCTGACTTGGTCGAGCAAAGGCCCTTTGGTAGCACCGTGGACAGCATTGCCCTGGCAGACCATGGTACTGCCTCAGTATCCGTGCTACTTTCTTACCTCATGCTTTGTTTGCCTTAGTTAATGGAACTGTTGATACAGAGCAAACTGAGGAAAGAGTTATGAGCTGTCTATGTGATGGGAGCTGGCAGATCTGGATTAGACCAGCCTTACCCAGAGCAGAAACATTTTTCTTCAGTTTATTTTGAAGATGGTTTACAACTCATCCTTAAACTGCCTCATTATGTCTTTCAGAAACAGATCTCAGAGAAGAACTAATCAAGAGGTTGGGGGTGTTGGGAATACATTGGGAAAGACAGATGTTTGCTATTTAAAGCTCTGCAGATGATTGTTCATTCTGTTTCTAGTGAAAAGACGTTCTTAGCCACTAAATAAATGCATTGTTTTTAAGTGCATGCCCTTCTGTGTCATGGCAGCAGGACATTTTCACTGCTGGTGTTAGAAATGAAAATGTTCTGCTCATTTTGCACAGTAGGGAAGGAGGGCGAGGAATGCATTGGTAAATACACTCTTTTTAGCCCACCATGAAGCAGGTAAATGAGAAGGTGCTGAGGGATTCTGGGAAATACTACCAGGCTGCATGACCTTGGAGGTCAACAAGCTTAGCTGCGTTTGTAGGAACACGAAAGTTGCAGTCACGGGTAAATATAAATGTGAACATTTTAGCCAAATGGAAAGAAGGAGTAGGAGAAAGGAGTCATACTCATGATTCATATTACACTGACCTGTAGAATTTAAAGGAATTAGCACCGTTAAATACTTACAAAAACAGATTCTAAATAATTACCCATTCAATTAACAAAGAACTTTAGAATTTACTCAGTTCAGCTCCCTGTTTATGGGTGACATAAACAAGCCCCCAAAGACAGAAAAAGTCTAGTCACAATGATCTGGTACTGTGTTGGCAAAGTGCTTAGATTCAGATCTCTAGGTTAGACCCTTACCAGCCTACTCTAGCTTGTGTCACAGAAAGGTAAGGGGCCCCCAAGCTCAGACCATTGACTGAGCTCACAATTCCCCCTTCTACTCTACTCCTGGTGCCTATCAGTAAGGGGATCCTGGACCCTGAATGCCCTGCCCACAGTCCTGCAGTTCCCCTAGCTCCTAGTGCAGGTTGGCAAGCATTTTTCAGACCGTTAACCCCATTACCACAGTCCCATTCAACCAGCTAACTCCAAATGAGCAAATCTCACCGCACATGAGAACAACACAGACCCAAGGAGCATGTGTCCTCCAAGAATTACCAGTCCGAAGGAGTGGACCCCAGCGAAATGACTTTGAAGAATTTACAGACAAAAAGATGATTATGACTGTATTCTAACAACTCCAAGGAGACAAAGGCAAAGAGGGAAGGAAGTGTTAAATGCCAATGCAAACTATGAGGATAGGATTCAATAAAGAGAGAGAATTAGTGAAGAGAGCCAACTGAAAATGGGGCTGGCCACGAAAAGCCCAGTTAGCTCCATGGAAAGCCTCACCAGCAGAGTATCAGGGCCGCAGGGCAGGGTATAAGAATCATTATTCAGTGAAAGTCGTGATATATTTATGAAAGGCACACACAGAACATGAGAGAGCTCTGGGGTATCATGATAAGACGTAACCTTCAGGTTAGGACCATAGAAGAAGAATACCACACAAGGCATAGAATGTATCTTCAGTAAAATCAAAGATGAAAAGTTTCCACACCCAGAGAAAGAGAAGCCCATCTAGGTAAAAAGAAACCTACAGAATTCCAACTAGATGGGTCCAGCAAAGACACTCTCTTATGGCCCATCGGAATAACATTGCATTTTTGCATTTTTTAGAATTTATTTATTTATTTATTTTTGATACTTTATTTACATTTCCAATGTTTCCCCTTTTCTAGGTCTCCTCTTTGGAAACCCCTTATCCCCTCCCCCTCCCCGCCTCTATTTTTGCATTTTTTAACAGGAACTTTTACAAACAAAAGAAACTGAAAAGGTGTATTCTGAGTTCTAAAAGATCACCTGTATACCCTGAAAAGCTATTAACATTATGAGAGAAGTTAAAAAAAAATGTTCTAGAGGAACCAGACACTTATTTCTACTACACCAGCTCTATAGATGACACTTAAGGAATACTTTAATCTGGAGAGGATAATCACAGCCTAGAGGTCACAGATGACACTTAAGGAATACGTCAATCTGGAGAGGATAATCACAGCCTAGAGGTCATAGGGAACAAGTAATCAATGCATGGTCAGGTAATCAAGAGATCGGAGGAAAACATCACACAATCCACAGAACGGCAGGAATTAGCACACACTTTTAATCATAGCTCTGATTGTTAACATTCTCAACTCCCACGGTAAAAAGATAGACCAGCAGATTGTGTCAGAAAACAAGAACCATCCTTTTGCCTCTTCTGAGAAACATGCTTTACCATCAATGATTGATAGATGTCACCACAGGGTAAAAGGATAGGAACAGATACTCGATTTAAGATCTGACAAAACAGACTTCCAGTCTCTAGACTGTACATCTTTAGTTCTTTCTTCTTTGTTTCTCAATATATAATAATTTTCTAGCATGTCTAATGCTTTCGATTTCAGTGTGGCATTTACGTTTGGCACCTTGCTGCATAGGCAAGTAAGCTGGGTGTGAGAGGGAATACACATGAATGCCCTTGATGGAGAAAGATGAAAGGGAGAACCAAGACTTGTTATAAACTGAGTTTGACCCCTAAACCCGTAAATTGCTAATTTCCTTGGTTGCTGAGTGCTTTCAGGCTATCTCCCAGACTGCCGCGTGTTCTGTCAATCACTCAGAATTAAGTCAAATTGCGGAGACATGCCTATAAGTACAATCACAGCTCTGACTTAAGATCACGCTAGGGTTTACCTGATGCAGTAAATGAGGTTTAAAGAGAGCAGGTGCACAGTATATATTTATTTATTCCTCCCATCCATACAGAATATTGGATGTTATTGTCAATCGCTTTCAGTTTTCAGTGAGACACTAGAAAGAGTCACACCGTTGACATCACGAATGAGGTTTGAATTAAATTTCTTGTGCAATATCATTCCTGGTAACTTAAAACTGAACATGATAACTCCTGGGGCAGCTGGACCCATGAAACTAAGAAAGTGAGGACAAAGACATAGCTGTAAAGGATGAATTAAGAAAATGCTGAACTTTAAATTGGAAAAGTCGCCGGGCGGTGGTGGCGCACGCCTTTAATCCCAGCACTTGGGAGGCAGAGGCAGGTGGATTTCTGAGTTCGAGGCCAGCCTGGTCTACAGAGTGAGTTCCAGGACAGCTGAGGCTACACAGAGAAACCCTGTCTCGAAAAACCAAAAACCAAAAACCAACAACAACCACAAAAAAACAAAAAACAAACAAAAAAAAAACCAAAAATAAATAAATTGGAAAAGTCAGTGCGTTATTCGTATAATGCATGATGCTAGAGTGCATTTATAAACATAAATTGGATAAGATTGGCAGATCGCTGAATATCTTCTCTACTTGCCAAGGACCAGCCTCAGTGTGGAGAGGAGTTCTGAGAGAAGGGGTGTCTGGGAACAGCCAAAAGAACAACTCGAAATCAAATTGTGGGTCTAAGCTGACCACCTGTGTTCTGCTCGATACAGCTTTTCCAGTCTGCTTCTCTCTGGAGATCTCTCTGTCTATATTCTGCTTGTTTGCAATTCTAAGAAATCTCTCTGTCCATGTCCGGCTTGCTTGTGTGTGCATTGTGTTTTCCAAGCAGTTCTCTCTTTTTATCCTAAAAAAATTCTCTGGATAGCTCTTCTCCCGAGGAACACAGGTCCAGTCCTTTATTTTACGTATCGATCCAGTCATTTACTCCAAGTTTCCTTTTGAGTATCCTATGAACCATCATTCTGTGACCCCAGCCCTTTGATTCTTAGGAGTCAGCAAGCATACATTTTTTTCTTAACATTGCAAAAGAATTCAGAGGTCTGTCTACCTTTGTTAAGCACAGATAATAAGGTAGTTGGGTGATGACCATTTCCACCAAGCCTGACCTAATCTTGCTCTGTCCTAGGCTGATTCTGAACTCAGGATGTTGCATTAAAGTGGTGAGTAGTAAGGTGTCCCGGTCGGCCCCCCGACTCGGGCCTCTGGGAGAGGCAGGATGCCGGAAGTTTGACCATGCTTGTCCCACGGCACCACCGGGCGAGTGTCCAGCTGTGAGAAGCCTCGGGACACCGCCCGGGGGTGGGGGAGTGTGGCCTGGGGGTCCTGGAGACTGCATGGAGCAGGCTCTGTCTGGTTCTCAGGTTCTTGGGCATTCCAGGCACTGATGGATGCTTCAGAAGAGCTGAGAATGGAGTGGAGGCCCCAGGCTGGATCTAGCCCGGGCCGAGGGGAAAAGACGGGGAGGAGCCCGGCTGGGTCCTGCTGGGGACCGAGTCTTTGGCTTGTCACGGGCTAGCTGGTTTAGTTTGGTAGAGGCCGTGGCTGGGAGTGCGGAGAGGTCTTCTGCAGGAGACTAGATGTGGTTTTTTAGAAGAAGGAGTGTTCCATCGTTCCCCATGGTGGATGCAGATGAAGAAAGACAGTCCATGGTTTTAGGGCGTTTATTGTCATGGTGGAGAGTGTTGATGAGTGAAACCGTATCCCAGAACCTCAGGGCAGGCCTGAGATTTAAATACCTTTTGTAGGGAGGAGTGGCTGGGAAAGGGAAGGGTTTATTGGCTAAGCCTCCAGGTGCCTCATTAAAAGGGGAATGTCTTGAGGCTACATGACTACACCTCTACATATGGAGGGGCTTGGGGCTATGTGACTGGTAGTCACAGACCTATGGAAAGCTGCCGCCTTGAGTTGGAGACTGGCTCCCAGGAGCATGGCAAAATGCCTACAACCCTTGTTCTACTGGGTCCCGGGGTTTTAAACCTTAATTCAATCAGAAACCAGGCTGCTTTTCATGATCCCACATCAGGACATAAACAAAACAGCTTAGTTGGGTGGGATCTCCTGTGATCACCACTCCTCAAATCTCTTTGCCTCCTTCCTTAGTAATTTTCTAAGGAGTTGGCTCACAGGGCTGCTGCTTTTGTGCCTTTAGATTCATGAAGCCCTTTGTATTGTTCATATTGCATCCTTATTTTTAGCATAGTGGAGAGATTATGTAGTTTTGGACTCACGTATTTAGTGCTCTTTCCTGTAGCCTTAAGGGCTATCCTGAAGGTCCCAGTGTTTACCATTTTGCTGAGACATAGCAACACCATTGACTCCTGAACTTGTGCTGTTTCTAGTTATCATGAAGTCATTAACGTTAACAGGGAGGACATCCTCTGAAGGGCAGAGTCCTCCACTGCTAGTGGATCCAGAAAATATGTACATTATTACACAAAAAAGCCTTATACCCACAACACCAGCCACACTCGTGGAGGCTCACACCAGGTCCCTGTTCCAGGGGTAGGAGCCATGTCACTCTGTCCCCACCAGAGCCACAGTGGACTCAGCATTTACTTAATTAAATATTTTTAAATAAACCTGAGCATGAACTGAAGTTCTGTGTCCTTCATAATTCATGTGGTTATAGCCCAAGTCTCCAGTGTGATAGTATTTAGTATTTAGGTGAGGGTCCCTCTGGGAAGCAAAGAGATCTTGAAAGTGAAGATTCAATACTGCTATCAGTGTGAGACATAAGAGAGATTTGTCTTTACTGTGTGAGAATTCAATGAGGTAAATTCACCTAGAGAGAAGGAACTGAGGGGCTAGAGAGACAGCTCAGTGAACAAGAAAACTACTGCTCTTGCAGGGGACCTGGGTTCTATTCCTAGCATCCACATGGTGTCTCATAACTGACAGTAACTTCAGCTTCAGGTCTTTTGGCCTATGCAGGCACCTAAATGCACATAAGCACATGCAGGAGCATGCGTACACATAAATAATAAATAAATCCCAAATCCACAATCATGAGCAGACAGAGAATTAGTGCATGTGTGCCTAATGCTCAGCTTACTTTATCTACTCTCAGACAGTCTATTGACCCATACCCAAAAAGGCTGCTGCCTGCACTTTTCCCATGTCAATTAAGTTAAATAAGACAATGGCTTAACCGATATGCCAACAAACCAATCTGATCTAGATAATCCTTCATTACACTCCTTTCTCAAATGATTCTATGTTGCCTCTAATTGACATTTAAAACTAACCATCTCAGCTCCGTTATAGCTGGGTGTCCACACCTTTGTCCTCGCCAGGGAGGGAATAGCAGGTGGACAGGAATACAGTTGCAGCTTCCACATATACAGAAGGTGGCTCCTGAAGATAAATAGCAGACTCTGAGACCCAAGGTCTGATTCCTTTTCCTCTTTGTTAAAATAAACTTATAACTGAAAGGCTTTAATAAAGCTCAGAACTTTTCTGATTGGTAGATTTTGTTTGTGTCCATGCTGCAAACAAGAACGAACTACAAAAGCTTTGCAACAAAATCCAACGAATGTCTATTAGTGTGGAGTCCTGTTTATAAAATTTCCTGCCATCCGAGTTGATCTGGCATCTACGAAAAAATCCATTTCCCTTCTGCTACTCTTGTATTCATAGAATGTGTTTGCTCAGAGACCAGGGACAGGGAGGGAAGGAAAGATTGTATTTCTCTTTTGCGCAAATATTAACGTTTCTCAAGGTACACAGGAGTCTGTGCAGGATCAGACGAAGCTAAATAAAAACCAACGCGGCACTGTTTACCAGACTCGCTTCGAAATGTCAGCTTGGCCAGGCCTGTTTGTGGGTTTCCTTATTTGGCGTGCTTTTGACAATGAAGCACATTCCTCTGAAGATTTGCAGATCTGTAGTTACAGAAAGACTGTGGGAAGTGGCATGGTTGTGTGTGTATTGGCAGTGTCACCAGTGTGAAATTGAACTGGGTGTTTACAATAGAGGGTGCTAGATTAACTTTAAGTATTGGTGCTAAAGTACAGGGTACAGGCTTTGCCCTTTATGTTACCACAGAGATCATCTCCCGCATCTGACAGGTACCATAAATGCTGTGGGGACCTTGCAAGAGGGCGCACACAGAAGCTGACACTGGCCATGTGCCCCAGGCTAACCATGGAGCCTGGGGTAAGATACTGAGCCAGGTGTGAGGCCTGCGGATAATGGACTTTGTCCCTCACTGAGGCCAGGAGATAATATGGGTTAAGCCAGCATTAGTGCCATTCCTGGGGTTCATTTGTCCTGAGATTCAGGGACATGAAGCTACATCTCACTATGCAAAACTTATCTGTGAGGTCCCCAAAATACGTTTTCATATGACTTAGTGATCTGTACTTGGATAAAATTCCAGATTATCTTGTTTATAATTAAATATACTCACCAAAGTAAAATGTTTCAACATATTTTGATTTAACTTATACAGGAGACTTAAGTAACTACCAAGATTGTGGGGGGCAGAGGGGATCACACATGGATGAGGGGTCTCTGTGTATAGAAGCCAGAGATCAGTCCTGGGTGTTGGTGCTAAGGCTCTGTCCGCCTTGACTTTTGAGGAGGTGTCTCTCACTGACCTGGAGATCACCAGTTCAGCTAAACTGACTTCCATCGAGTCCCAGAGATCTGCCTGTCTCAGCCTTACCCGGGACTGCAATTACAAGTATGCACTGCCACACCCAGCTTCTGTATTTTCAACTTGGTTTATGGGGTTACACTGAGGCTTTTGTGTCTGCAAGGCAAGCTATTGACCAAATGGGCCTCCTTGGCCTGGTGACTGGAAAGGGAGGGTTTATACACCTACGGGACTATTTATTGAGAATACATCATAGACCCCCATCTAAGGAATTTACTATATTTAATCATGGAACTAATTTATGCAAACAAGTATCCATAGGTACCTGAACGCTATGGTTGCTGAGCGTGGTGGTCTAGCTACTAGGGAGGCTAAGTCAAGAAAAGAGCAAGTTCAAGGCTTGTCTGGGCTATACAGCTAGTTGAAGGGCAGCTAGAGATATTTATTGATACTGTTTCAAAGTTAAAAGCAGGGGTGTGTGGGGGTGTGGAGGGGGTTGAGTGGGGGGGGCTGGGGATAGACCTCAGTGGGAGACTGCTTACCTAGTTTGAACTCGGCCTTTTACAGTACTGCAAACAAAAATCACTTTGGTTCCTGGTACATTTTCACTGCTTGGGGTTGGTGTAGGGAATGGCTGGGTGTTCCCTGGTTCTGGTTTAAATCTTTCCTAAGTCTGGGACTTGGCCCTGGGTCTCTCACAGGTCTTCTTCTTGGCTAGACTACACATCCTACTTGCAAGGGGATGAATCAGGCCAAGTGGCCATCTTTTTGGTATCAGAAAAGACAGAAGAATGCAGCACACAGTCTCTTGTTCTAAAATCACTTTTGAAATGTGTACTATTCTGATTTGGAAGATGTATGATTCTTGTCATATATGTAGGTGTCATCTCTTCCATTTCTGTTGTTTGGGAGCTTTTCCTCCCCACTTAATTCAAGAGATTTGTAAAATGCCAGGCATGCAGCTTTCAGAAGGTGAAGGCTGACTGTGACACCAAGACTCTGCAGATGGAAGCGTTTGATCCTCAAGGTCCTGTCTCGATGTGGTTTTGGTGAGGAGGTCTGTTGATGTCCATGGCATTCAGTATACTGAAAACAACTTTGGTTGAAAAATTACCAGAAATTACCTCAGGGACGGTGAGCAGTGCTTTTCCTTGGACTGCTGTCCACACACAAGTGTGCAGGCCTGAGTTCTTAACACCGCCATAAAGACCCAGGTGTGGCAGTGTGTACCTCTGACTCCACTGTTGGGGAAGAGGAGGCAGACAGAGCCTGGGGCCTAGGGCCCAGGCAACATAGCTGAATTATTTTTTCTGGGAAATATATCTTCTGGTAATGATAGATACAAAGACCTCAAACTTTGCTTTAGTGTTCAGCTTTCCTGTTTGACCATTGAGTTCTTTAAACTGAAGGGAGCTTGACAGTAAATAAATGTAAGGCACATTAACACCATCCTCCATCTTACTGACTGCTTTTTCTCACTCATAAAATAGCACTTCTGTAAATGGCTTCTTACCTGGTCTTTTGTTCTGTCCAAACCCAAGTAGGTTTCAGGAAGCTTTTGCAACTGTGTAGCCTTGGCTTATTCCCCCGTCCCTCTTTTCTTTTCTATCCTGTGCTCATATGTGCATGTTCCTCTGTGTGTGTGTGTGTGTGTGTGTGAGAGAGAGAGAGAGAGAGAATTGTGTGAGTGTGTGAATGTGTGTGACTGTGTGTGAATGTGTATATGTGTGTGCATGTGTGTGAGTGTGTGTGTGTGACTGAGCAAATGTGTGTGAGTATATGAGTCTGTGTATGTGTGTGACTGTGTATGTGTGAGTGTGTGTGTGTGAGAGAGAATGTGTGTGAGTATGTGAATGTGTGTGACTGTGTGTGAATGTGTATATGTGTGTGTGTGAGTGTGTGTGTGTGTAAGAGAGAGAATGTGTGTGAGTGTGACTGTGTGTAAATGTGTATATGTGTGTGTGTGAGTGTGTGTGTGTGAGAGAGAGAATGTGTGAGTGTGTGAATGTGTGTGACTGTGTATGAATGTGTTTATGTGTGTGCATGTGTGTGTGTGTATGTGTTTACGTGTGTGTGACTGAGTGAATGTGTGAGTATATGAGTGTGTGTACGAGTGTGACTGTGTGTGTGAGTGTGTGTGTGTGAGTGTGTGTGCATTCGTGCACATGGTCAGGGAAGCTAGAGGATGGCTTGGGTGTCTTCCTCTGTCTTTCTCCATTCTAGCTTCTGAGACAGTCTCTTTGTAGACCCCAGCTCATGAGTTCAGCTAGGTTGGCTGCTATCAAGCTCCCAGGAGCCTCCTCCTGTCTCTTCCTCTTTCCTGCTTCGGTTATAGGCTACTTTATCTGGGTGCTGGGAATCCAAACTCCAGTTTTCATGGCTGCATGGCAAAGACTTATTGACTGGCCCATCTCCACAGCCCCTATTTTTAGAAATATTTCTTTGCTACTTTTTTCTTGATCTTGCTTCTCTGATTTTTTTCTTTTATCAGTTTCCCCCTGTATGTTTAGCACATCACTTTTAATCAGTAGTAGCCCAGCAGTTTCCTCGACTTCATGTCACCTTTCTCTTCTTGTCATGCATTCAGCTGTCACAGTTTCATCTTCCTCCCTGACCTTTACCCTGAGATGCAACTGACAAGGGCTGGAAAGGCACCGTCAGTAACTTGTTACTTGTGCTGTTGATGGGCCCTCTTCATCAAAGCCACCTCTCTCTTAAGACAAGAGAACAACCCATTTCACCCTTTGCAGGAAAAACAGGCAAGCTAACCAGTCACAGCAGAAAACTGAGAAATACGATCTTTGATCTCCAAAGGCTCAGGGAAAACACACTTCCATCAAGCTGATGCAAGAAAACAGGGTGAAGCCCGGTGCTTCCAAACAGACAAACAAGCTGCTCTGGCAGCTCAGAGTCTCCTTTCCCTCCGAGTTAAAAAGCCTTAGAAACCTGGTCCCATTCATCCAGTCTGCAGGGCATCTTTGAAGAGCTGTAAACTGTCCCTGTGGGGTTCCGCTCATCCCCACACTGCCCCAGCCCGCAGCGGCTGGAGATGGTGATGGGGAAAGCAGCCCGGGATGCACCCCCCTCCTGTCTGCTCCCACCTTTCCAGCTCTCGGCCCCTGGTGTTTCTACTCTTCTTCACTTCATCCTCACTTCTCCTGTGTCCTGGTACCCGATGAAAACAGGTCGCTGTTGCGGTGCCTGTCTCTGCTAGCACGTCCAGTAGGAAATAAGCTGACGTTACAGATGTGACTGACTTAGTTCTTGTCATGATCCAGATGAGAAAATATCTGTAAAAGTTAGGCTTGGATTGTCGCGTCCTTTAGTATTTGAAATATCATTACTGTGGATTTCCCGGGTGTGGGGCAAATACACATGGCCAGCCATTGGGTCCTAGCTCCTTGCCTCAGTCGCTCCGACCTCAGGCCACTCCCTCCTCCCCAGTCTTCCCGCTTTCTTCTGTTTGTTTGCTCAGAGCATCTGTCTGCTGCGGGACACACCCTGACTGTACAGGCCTTCAGAGTCTTGGCTCTTGCTTTTTCTGCTACTGGAAACAAGCCCCGCCATCATCTCGGCTTTACTGTCCTCACATTTATTACATGCTCTGTCATTTTATTTACTGACCTTGAGCCTTCTTTTCTGTCCAGTTCTCAGTGTGCTCACCACAACTGCACCAGTGCAGGATCAGTGTAGGGCCCCAACTCTTTGGAAGAACGACAGATTAGCTGATTTTTATGTGGTTCAAGGTATCTGTTCTATCCAATAAGAACCCTAGCCAGCCAGGCCTCTGTGCTTAATTCTGTACCGGAATTCTTACATTTCTTTTTGCTGGAGCTGGGTTCCCTTTTAACCTTTTCATCTTTGCGTGCTTTTTGTAAAATCGTGAAATTGCAGTCTATAAGAGCTAGGATTACATTTTTTACACTTTTCCTTTCCCTTGGTAGCCTAGACATATTTTACTCCTGTCTTGTTCTATGTGCACAAACACACATGTACGTATGTGCACACATATGCATGCGCGCGCGCGCACACACACACACACACACACACACACACACACACACACACACACACACACACACTCTTCTCACCAGAGTAGCAAACAACAGATGTATTTTAAATCATCATTGAAAACCACCTGCTAGGTGTTTTTATGAATCCCTGAGGAGGAAAGACTCCCACTTGGGGGATGCTCAGAAAACTCAAGTCCTGCACAGATATACTGCACAATGTCAGGAGAGCGTGGCCCAGAAACTAGACCTTGTGTCTAGTTTGTGTTCAGTGTGTTTGGTGGCAATGTGTTTGGTTTTGTTGTTGTTGTTATTGTTGTTTTAAGTAAGGATCAGGGTCATTCTTGGGCAAAATCTAGTATGAAATGTCTTACTGACTTCTAGAATTACTATTAAGCTGCTGTTACATGTGTTAAACATGTGTTTAATGCTGAAACAATGAAGACTGGTATAGTTGGTGATATGCTTTGTGTCTAATGATCCAAAACTATATGAGGCTTTCAATACGCAGCCTGCAATGACTTCAATGGTATAGATTTACAAGGAATTATTTACATGTCAAACTCTATTCTCTTGAACATGCGCATCAAGGACTTTATATACCATTTAATTTAAAATGTAAAATTATTTTCAGCTCTAAGCTCTAAGAACTTGCTACTTTTCTGTTACTGGCACCAGGTCTAGACTATGCTTTGCTGGGTAATGAGCAGAAGTTTGTCTTACTTTAAGTTGTATAAGAATACAAAATATTCAGTTTGCCTAGATTAATCTTATAAAATACATAAGTACTTCAAAACAGGGAAAAAACACACATTCTTTGCATAATCCATTTGAGTGAACTGAAAATTGTTAGAAAAATCATATTTTGGTATGATCTGTGTGTGTGGTGTATGCATGTGTGGGCTGGGGTGCACACACCTGTGCACGTTTGTGTGTGGGCCAGATGTGGATGCCAGATGTCTTTCTTGATTGTTCTTTATGTTGTTTTTTGAGGCAGGGTGTCTCACTAACCCTGGAGCTCGCTGCTTTAGCTAGACCACTGTCCAGGAGCTCCTGGGGCTTTACTGTTCCCGTTTCCCCAGTGCAGGGATTGTTGATAACAACATCTGGCTGATTTCATGGGTGCTGGGGATTCAAACTCAGGTTCTCGTGCTGGTATGGCAGATGCTTTAGACACCGAGCCATTGATTGCATCTCTGTAATGATGCTTAAGTTCTCTCTCTGGGCTTCATGGGATATGTGGTGATTTCTTTTTCTCGGCATTCATTCCAACCTCTCTCCCCTCATTCCTGCTGTGATTTTAGAGGCAAAAAACAAAACAAACAAACAAAAAACGCTTCATTTTTCTAACCACTCTGTGCAGCAGTGGCCACAGTGCAGCAGCTCTGACCAGTGACTAAAGGAGTCTGCCAAGGACTTTCAAAGTGTAAGTCAAGAGAATCAGGTGTCCTGTGTGCAGCCAATTCTGACAGAGAGTTGACAGTTTATGTGTGTGAACTACGGAAGAGGTCAGAGTCTCCATTCCCAAAGGCTACCCCACACCAGCTCAGAATCCAACCACAGGGCAGATTTCTACAAACGAATTCTGTGGGATTTAAGACTCCCTTTTTAGTTTTAATTTTTTTCTTCCTTAGTCAAATATTCTCAATGAATGTACCACAAAGTTCCCATTTAAATATATGACATGGAAAGCGTTGTTAAAATCTAAAACTCAATAGATATTTTAAAAATTTAGTTTTGGGGGAATGGCAAGATGGCTCAGTGGATGCTTGTCACCAAGCAAGATGTCATGAGTTCACTCCTGGAACTCAGACGGTGAACGGAGTGAACCAGCTCCTGCAAATTGCCCTCTGACCTCAACCTGTGTGCACTCACATACACATAAACAACAAAAACTTAATTTTTAAATTTAGTTTTCGTTAAAACACCCACAGAGTTTCAAAATCAGTCTGTCTTTGTTACACACAAACTTTCTCTCTCCTAGTAATGGTTCCATTATCAGGAAAACTGAGGTATTTATAGCCAAAGCAGCTTGCAGATTGTACTCGTCACTTTTTGGTTACTATAACAAAAATAAATCAAGAAAGGCAACTTTAAAAAGTAAGGATTGATTCTGACTCATGGTTTGAGGACACAGTCTGTCAGGACAGGGAAGGCATGTTTGAGGGAGCATGAGGTGATGGGACATGCTAGATTGCCAGTCAGAAATCAGGGAGAGATGGATGCTGGGTGCTCAGCTGGCTTCTTCTTGTCCCTTTTTATTCAGTCTGGGAATCTGCCCGTCTTAGGGCTTCTATTGCTGCCATGAGACACTGTGATCAAGAGCAAGTTGGGGAGAAAAGGGTTTATTTGACTTGCACTTCCACATCACAGCCAACCACTGAAGGAAGTCAAGACAGGAACTCAAACAGGACAGGGACCTGGAGGCAGGAGCTGATGTGGAGGCCATAGAGGGATGCTGCTTTCCATGGCTTGGTAAGCCTGCTTTCTCATAGAATCCAAGACCATCAGCCCAGGGACAGAACCAACCACATGGGCTGGGCCCTTCCTCATCAATCACTAAGAAAATGTCCTATGGCTGACTCTTATGAAGGGCATTTTCAGGTATTTATTTACTTACTTATTTACAGCCCAAACATTGTTTCCCCTCCTGATCCCTCCCTCCCAGACTCCCTCCCCCATCCCCTTCTCCTCTGAGAGGGTGCCTCGTCCATATCTCCCCATTCTGGCACATCAGATCTCTGCCAGATTAGGCACATTCTTTCCCACTGAGGCCAGACAATGAATGGAAGTAGAAAATATCATTCTGAGTGAGGAAATCCAGTAAAAGGACATGCATGGTATCTACTCATTGACAAGTGGATATTAGCCAAAAGTACAGAATACCCATGGTACACTCCACAGACCCAAAGAAGTTCAACAAGAAGGAAAGCCCAAGCAAGGATGCTTGAATCTCACTTCGAAGGGGAAACAAAATAGTCATAGGAGGCAGAGAGAGGGAGAAAAGTGTGTAGGAGAGAGGGTGGGGAGGGGAATGAGGGTGTCAGGGTCAGGTGTGGGAGAGACAGGAGAGAGACCCAGAGAGCCAGGAGAATGAATGGAAATCTGCAGTTGGAGGGCATTTTCATAGTTGAAGTTTCCTCCTTTCAAATAACTTTAGTTTGTGTCATGTTGACATAAAACTAGCCAGCACAATTGATCCCTTGTCAGCTTGACACATGAACACATACTGCTCAGCCATAACCTTTCCTTTCTTGTTTATCCTCAAAATTATTCATTAAATAACACCATAATATAAAAAATTCTGCAAACTTAAAAATTCCTACAGTCAAAAAATTCAACACTTTAAAAGCTAATCTCTTAAAAATTCCAAAGTCTCTTTTAAAACTTAAAATCTCTCTTAAAATTCAGTCTATCAGCTGTGGGCTTCAGGAAAAAAAAAGTTAAATACTTTACTTCAAGAGGGAAATACCAGGGCACAGTCACAGATCAAAGCAACGTGCAATGTCTGGGATCCACTCACAATCTTTTGGGCTCTTCTATAAGGCTTGGGTCACTTCTCTAGCTCTGCCCTCTATAGCACACAGCTTGTCTTCTAGGTTTCAGCTGGCTCCATTCACTGGTTCTTGGTGGTCATCCCATGGTACTTGCATCTCCAAAATGCTAGGGTCTTCTGTTGTAACTGGGCTGCACTTTTCACCAGTGGTCTCTCCTGGGCTTTCTTCATGGTGCCAAGGTTCAATTTCTCTCCATGACCCTTTTGTGCCTTCAAAGGCAGTACCACCCAGGTGACTCTTACACAACCAAGTTTGGCTACCAGCACAAGGTACATACAACCTTGGCCACCTCTGAAGCACAGCTTCTGTGTGCTGGATCTCAGGAAACACTTCCTACAGGATTTCACCTCAGGGATGCTGGTCTCTTCTTAGTCACTGCTAATTTCTCAGCTCCAGTTAATAAGCATCAATTATCCCAGTAAAACAGAGGTTTTGCTTTTGCGGTTCTGGTCTCTTGTTAATCATAGCTGATTTTTCAGCCCCAGCTAAGCAGTACCACAGATGCTTCAGACACATGAAGAATTTTTTTCACTTCAAGCCTGTTAGAATCTTTGTGTCCCACTTGAATTTCACAAGCCAAGCCCTAATTATCGTACTGCTCTCAACATTCCTTATCTTTTAGGCTCCAACAAAACACCACACAGACCTCTCAGTATCCAATGGCTCTTCTAGCCCAAAGTTACAAAGTTCTTCCACAATCCTCCCTCAAACATGTTCAGGTCTGTCACAGCAGTTCCCAAATATTTTGGTACCAGGTTGTGTCTCAGTCAGTGTAACCATGACAACTGCAACTCTTATAAAAAAAAAAAAAAAAACAGCAACAACAAAACAAACATTTAATTGGAGCTTGCTTACAGTTTCAGAGGTTTAGTCCATTATCACCACAATGGGAAGAACAGCATTGCTCAGGCAGACATGGTGAGAATTGTACATCTTAATCCATAGGAAGCAGAAAGAGAGAGACATAGGGCTGGGCTTGGGCTTTTGAAGCCTCAAAGCCCTCCCCAAGTGACACACTTCCTCCAACAAGGCCACACCACCCAACCCTTTCAAATAGTGCCACTCCCTGGTGACCAAACATTGAAAACTATGATCCTATGGGGTTATTCTCACTCAGACTACCACACACCCCATAGACTGTCACCCACATTCAGGACAGGTCTTCCTTCTTCAGTTAAGCCTTCTGAAAACCCTCAGAGACACCAAGGGTGTGTCTCCGAGGAAATCCCAAATGTAGAGAAGTCTGCAATGAAGATGAAGAGATTAGAAAGTAAGTGTGGAAAAGAATTTCATGCATGACTTCAGGTTCTACACAAATGATAAGAATCCTGCATTTTAAGGGTTGGCATTCCCCATTTGTGAATAATCTGAGAGCAAAGGGTTACTACATTTGATGCATTTTTTGAAGGTGCCTGGAATGTGTTAGCATCTGGTGTCAGGAGGCTTGTGTGTGCTCATCCCCTGGGGAGGTAGGTGATGAATGGCAAAGCTTCTGGCTATGGAAGCTCGTTGATGCTTACTGTATCACATCACACATCTGTCTACCTTCTCTATGAAACTGGAAGCCTTCTGCTTGGGCACATGGTTCCCCAGCAACCCCAGAGTCCAGTGCCCGACAGCATTGCTGTGAACAGGTCACATATACTCATTGTTCTCCTCTGGAAACGGAACTATTGCTCCAACAAACTTGTAAACAAACTGTTTTTGCGTTTCCTACTTGTGTGGTTGAAAGTACCATTGGCTTAGCTTGCAAAACTTGTGAACTTGTATACATAAACTTGTGAAATAAAAAAAGATTCAGCACATTCGAGGGGGTTTAAGCTACTAATGGCAGGGTGGAGCCATGACTCTGTGGGTAAAGGTGACTGCCACCAAGTCTAACAACCCGAGTTCAATCCCCAGGCCCACATGGTGGAAGGAAGGAGTTGACTCCAGCTAGTTTCTTCTGACCTCCATTTGTTATTTGCCTGCTTTGCCCCTCTAAAATATTTTTAGACTAATTTAAAAGATAATTAGATTTCTAATGATCAAAGTTAAAATTTTCAATGACAATGACTTAGTGGTTCTCAATCCCAGTAACGGATCCATCTGGGAACAGGTCCCTAATGGCTTTATACCTAGCTAACTGAGTGCCATTTCCATGAAACTGAGAAATCTCATGGCAATCAAAGTAATATCTGAGGTTATTTCTATTTCTAAGGGTTACAAAATCAATACATAAATTTGTATTTTGAAATCGTTCTTAATTTGACAGTATAAGGAATCAGTTTACAATTTAAGAGGTACAAAAGATACAGTTAAAAATAGCTCTCCCTTACTGCTTCAGTTGCCCTCTGAGACAGCCACTAACTCCGTGCCCTTGTGTACTCTCTATAAAAATCACTTAAATGTGTTTTTCATTTAATGGACCCTTAATTATAAATATAAACCAGTTTTGCAAATGAAGTGGCTTCATTGCTAAGCTGATGTGCAAAACTAAATTTAACTCTCAATTTGAAAGCACTGTGGTGTCTGACAGGGTTTCTGGGGTCTCCTAGTGGCTGCATTGGGATGGCTCATCCTGGAGTGAGGCTGCTCAGATTGTGTGTGCTTTTGCTCCCCTCCTCTGTGTGTTTGTGTGGTGTGAACCTACTCCAAATATTTTGGCATTTCTTTCTATTTTGTGTCTGTATTGTGTGTGCGATATGTATGTTGTGGGTGGGTGGGTAATGTGTGTGTGAGATGTGTGTGTGGTGTGTATGTAGTGTATGTGTGTATGCGATGTGTGTGTGGTGTGTGTGATGTGTGTGTGTGTGGTGTGTATGTGGTGTGTGTAAGGTGTGTGTGTGTGGTGTGTATGTTGTGTATGTGTGTATGTGATGTGTGTGTCAGGTATGTGTGCAGTGTGTATGTTGTGTATGTATGTATGTGATGTGTGTGTCAGGTATGTGTGCAGTGTGTGTATATGTGTTGTGTGTCATATGTGTGTGGTATGTGTGCATGTGTGTTATGTGGTTTGCATGTCTGTATTATGACAGAAGGTGGGGGTGGGGCTCTGCTGTATCACCTGCCTCTCTATTCTCTTGAAAAGGATTTCTCACCTCTCCTGCAGCTGGGCTGGTGGGCAGGCTCCTCCTGCCTGTGACCCCACAGTAATGAGGTGACAGTTATGCATGTTCAGTCATACTGGACTTTCTGCATAGGTGCTGGGGATTTGAACTCAGGTCCTCATGATTGTGCAGCATGGTCCATCTCCACAGCTTCAGTATTGGCATTTTAGACTGACAGCCATTCTCTACAGAGCAGGCGTTGATGACAGGAGAAAGGCCTGGCTGTCCGAGACCTGCCTGTCCCGCGCCTCTGCTGTGTTATGCCTGTGTTCTGTGGTGCAGGTGTGAGATGGACAATGCCTAGGATCTGCCTTGCGCCTTGATTTCCTTTTCGTTTGTTGAGACATATACTGTCTCCATATATAGGACCACCCTGGACTCCGGGCTATCCTCAGACTTGTGAAAATCCTTCTGCCTCTGCCTCCAGACTACTGGGATTGCAGGCATATGCCGCCATGTCCAATCTGGCTTTCACCACAATAGCAATTTCCAAAGTGACTCCCACCTATAGACAGATTCTAGAATATTGTACAACATTTATAAAAATGATGAATCATACATGAAGATCAACTTTATCTAATCCTACTCCATTTCAAACAAAAGACATATTTATAGAAGCATCATTTAAACTCTGTGTAAAAAAAATAGGCTTTATTTCCCTTGACAAATAGAAAATATAAATCATGCCCAGCTAAAGCTGTTTTTGCAAGATAGCAGAAACTCAAATGCAAGGAAAATGGACCAGAAGATTAATTGCAGAGAATACAGAAGGTTTTAAGACACAATTATTCAAAACCAACTAAAACAGATACAACACTCAGCAACCTTATCTGACCTGATAGCCTGAACGGTATTGTCTGTGTTATCCCGCAGTTCTCTGGGGTTGAGCTAGTTGCTTAATTTTCATCTATAGTCTCCAAGTTCATTTAAATATTAACCCTACAAAATAAGCACTCTTTTCTCAATGGGGTGCCAGCACTCCATTGTAGGCAAATGGTACCTTTGATACAAAGTTTTAAGAGATCTGAAAATTTAGAGTTAACCTCAAATATCTGGAAATAAAAGTAATAAAAGGCCTTCCCAATTAAGTTCCTGATTTTAGCAAGTGAAATTCTTCCAAATATTCTACAACTTTTTAATGCAATTTTAAAAATGTATTCCTAAACCTTTTCACATGTGTATGTAACTCACACTGACCAATGCCACCCCCACTTTCCTTCCTTCCCTGTGCATGTGACCAGGAGTCAGGACCTGTCCGTTGGAGCCTAGTAATCTCAGCAGCAGGTGCAAAAAGGAAGACCCTGAGTCTCCTACCCAAGCTTCTATCAGTAGCTAGTAGTTCAGTGGTAAAGGGAGCACCTCTGCACCGCATGACATTATTAATAAGACAGCTTTGTGTGGATTCAATGTATGAAAACCCAGGATATCTACACTCATCACACACACACACACATACACACACATGTATGTACACACTTATAGATACATACATACACACACGTGTGCACACATACACACATGCACACATACACAGGGACACAGGCATGTGCACGCACAGAGATATGTGGTGGGAAGTGGCCTACCGTATGGAGCACATGACCGCTTAGGTTGTGTTTCTAGTAAGTAGGAAATGGGATACAGACTAGTTCTTCACACGCAAGCCCTGAGTGCTTACTCCCCTCACAAAACCACCAGAGTTTCTATTCATCACGAAAAGTGGAGAGACTGAGGTCAAGTACTTGTGACTTGCTTTATCAGATGCTTTATCTGCTACAGAAGCAACTTCAGGAAGGAGGGGTTTACTGGCTCACAGAGGGTGCAGCCCATCATGATAGGAGGGCGATGGTGGCCTCAGTGTCTTGATCCAAGGCAGCAGCAGGCCTGTTTATACTACACTCCCACCAGGAAACAAAGATGGGCGTTACCTTCAAGGCTTACTTAAGCCTCCCACTTCTGCCAGCTAGGCCAGTCCCAGAGGCTCCTCAACCTCCCCCAAAGCAACCAAGTGTTCAAACATTGGATTTGGTGGAGAGTGTTTTGCATTCAAATCACTACACTTGCCTAGAACACCACCCTAAAAGGCTCAACACATTTTGCCTGATGAATAACTTATTTGTCATTGGTTGGGGTGCTGTGTGCCATTCCCAACACATTCTACGGTCGGTAACTCAGATCTTAGTGAAGGTTAAAAGAAGACGCCAGAGTGCACCGTCTTCTGACAAAGTCTCTGAGAAGTGAAGCATTTATTCTGTTTCTTGTAGGAGGTGTGTGTGTGCACATGTTTATGTGTGTGTATAATGCACACATGTGTGCACATGTATATGTGTGTGCACACAAGAATACACAAGGGCTCTTGTGTGTTTGGGTGCACGTGCATGTGGAAGTAAGAGGACAACCTTAGTTATTACTCCTGTGTCATCCACCTTGAATTTTGAGACAGGCTCTTTCATTGGCTTGGACCTTGCTGGCTGGCAAGTGAGCCTCAGTGATCTGCCTGCCTCTGCCTCCCCAGTACTGAGATTAAAGCACAGGCTAGCATGTCTGGTTCTCCAATAGAATCAAGGCCACATGTATCCATGGCAAACACTTTACTGACCAGCTGATACCCCAGCGCTGGAGCTGAACTTGGGTTGAGAGCGTGGAGATGGGGTGAGAAGAGTCGGTGGTATCACTTTGTCCCAGCAGAGGCACAGCCTGACGGCACTTCCACGCTGGTTACATTTGTTGCCTTGCTGGAGACAGGAGCTTTTAGTGGCTGGAGTCACCAACTGTGGACAGCTCCTAAGCCGACTCATTAGGCAACGACAGGTGATCTGTCAGAGAATAAGTCTGCAAGCTTCCGTTCTCACTCTGAGGATTCTTATTAACGACATTTCGGGATGGATGATATTGGAATTCCATCTGCCACAAAGGGAGAAACCTAGGAAATTAGTCAGTTTGGGGATGAGGGTGGATAGCTGTCCCCAGAAAGGAAGCTGGGTGACAAGTCATTGGGAATAAAAGTTAGCTTGCAGCAGAGGCACGCACTGGTTTAGCAGATAAAGCTCTGTGACTGCCTTGGAACTGCTTTGTTCTCAGTGACTTGTCCTTACTGGTGGCTTGTGTAAACTTGACCAAAACAATTAAGTCTCTAGACAGTTAGATCACTGTGCCTGGTCAGAAGAGAAAAATAAAGTCTGAGCTTGGATGTTCAGCAGAGGCAGCTTGTGACTGTATGTCTCTGTTCGTGGTTTGTTTGCATGACTTATCAGGTCATGTGCTAAATGCTGTTTCAGAGGTGTCCATGTCAGGGGTCAGAGCTCAGCAAGCTTTTTATATAATGGCTCAAGAAATTAATGTTTTTTATTTCACAGGCTGGGTGATTTCTCATGTAACCACCAAATTCAGCCATCACAGAACAAAATTGGTTTTGAAAAATTCTTACTTATGGACACTAAAATTTGAATTCTGCATTTTTTCTGTCACAAAACATGATTACTGTGATTTGGAGGTTTTGTTTTTTGAGAGGTTTTATTTGTTTGTTAGGCAAGATTTTTCTACATTTGTACACGACCTGGGCTAGCCTCAGACTCGCCCATCCTCCTCCAGCTTCTGATCCCCAGAGCTATGGTTCACAGGCATGTACCTCCATGCCAGGCTCTATCTGGGTTTTTGAAAACTACTTAAAAATGGAAAACCCAGGAGAAGGAGGCAGAGGTTCAAGAATCTGAGGCTAGCCTGGTCTACACAGCAAATTCCCGGCCAACCAGGACCCTTTCTCAAAACAGATGAGGAAAGTAAAAATCACTCATAGCTCAGCGGCTACACATAAACAAGTGAACACTAGCTTTGCTCGTGGCCAGCTGCACCCTCCCCTCCCCCGCCACTTCAGTCTATGTTGCAGTCAGGAGAGGGTAGAAGCGAGCTATACAAAGAGCATTTCTGAAGTCTGCAGATCTGAGAGGCGTCTCCTCTAATGAATGTTTCATCAAAGATCACACTTCCAGCTGCTTAAAGAAGGAGTTTTACCTAATGGAGTAGAGACTCAAACTTGGACACTTTTGAGAGTAAACATTCTCCAGCCTCACAGGTGGAACCAAACTATGATGTGTCAGATGGGGCATGTATTTACCCAGGAAGGGAGCCTAGTGTACTGTGAGCAGAAAGTTCTGGGTGTGATGGACAGATGAACAGACTGAACTGCATGCACATGAGTGAATGAACACATTTAGGTCACCAGAAGCACAGAGAAGGAACTGGGGAAGATGGCCCCCGAAAAAGGAGTATGGGATTTGAAGAAGGGTTGGACTCATGGGTTAACGTGAAACTTTGACATTCTGAAAGCTGGTCATGAGGGAAATGACGTGAGAGAAAATGATGTCATCATGTCCTGGTGGTTTCTGGTTGCACAATGACTTGGGCAAGGCAGAGACTGCTTGCAGGAGCCCAATTAAGAGGCCATGGCAATAGTTTGCAGAGAAGATAAGAGAACCTAATGCACTCCAGGCAAAAAGACCAGAAAGTGGAAGGTAGATTGAAGTCATACCACAGAGAGGGAGTCTAGAGAACTTGCCAATTGAATATAAAAGATGCTTAGAAAATGAGAAATCAAAGGCAAATCCCAATATTTCAGTCTAAGTGATCATGCACGTACCATTTCCATGTTTAATGATATAAGAGAAGGAGACATTTCTAAGTGTATCTGTAATTGGGATCCAGCTCTCATAGTGTTTGGAAATGAGATACAAGGGAGTGTCTTAGTCAGGGTTTCTATTCCTGCATAAACATCATGACCAAGATGCAAGGTGGGGAGGAAAGGGTTTATTCATCTTACACTTCCATGCTGCTGTTTATCACCAAAGGAAGTCAGGACTGGAACTCAAGCAGGTCAGGAAGCAGGAGCTGATGAAGAGGCCATGGAGGGATGTGACTTACTGGCTTGCTCAGCCTGCTTTCTTATAGAACCCAAGACTAAGACAAATTGGTACCAGGAGTGGGGTATTCCTGTGACAACCTGACTATGTTTTGGGGAGGACTGTGGAAGGACTTTGGAACTTTGTACAAGACCTCTGTAAGGTGTTGTGTAGGAGCTTGGAGGATAATGTTGAGAACAGTGCAGAAGATGGAGGCCTGGCTTGTGAAATTTCAGAGGGAAGATTAAAGACTCTTATCAGAGCCATTGCTAGTTTGATTTAAGATTCTGTGGTTTTGGTTAGCTGGGGCTGAAGAATCAGCTGTGATTAACAAGATACCAGAACTACTAAAGCAAAACCATTGCATTGCTGGGACTATTGATGCTGGTTAGCTGGAGCTAAGATATTAGTGGTGATTAAGAAGAGACCAGCATCATTGGGGTGAAATCTGAGAAGTATAAGCTGAATAAATCCTTTCCTCTCCAACTTGCTTCTTGGTTATAATCTTTGTGCAGGAATAGAAACCCTGACTAAGACAAGGAGCAAAATACTTTTATAATTTAACTCGAATGTACTCTTATGTCAGGGATCCTCAATCTGAACCATGTTTTTGGAGGCTTTCTGGTAAACAGATGTGAGCAGCTTTGTTTTGGAAAAATGAGACTTTGATTGGAGAAAAATAACGAGGAGAATTGGGCCTGCTTCTCCATTAATATTCATTCCGGGACCCCACGGGACGTAGCCTACTTTTAGTTCATACAATGGTTCTTATCATTGACTGTGACAGTAAAAATGAGCCTCCCGCCCTGAGAAAGGGGTATCCTGGGACCACTCTCTAGCTCAAATATGATTCGGAATAGCTTTCAGACAGAGACTCTACCAACCGCTTGTTTTAATATTTATCTTGGGATTTTTTTTTAAATTATCCAAATGTAAAACCCACGATGTAAAAACCCAGCTCATTTCCTGCAGAGCTCTGGGGCTGTGGTTGCCAACCTGTACTGAGAAGTCGGGAACAAGATAAACCCCATCAGCTCGGAAAGACAGAAGTGACCTGCTCTGTTCCCCAACTCACATGAATGTACCTAAGCTGTAGCTTATCTTTCTCCCCTAAAAACTCCCAGTAATTTTTTAAGCATTGCTTTCTTTTTTTTTTTCTGGAGAGAATATGAAGAAAGAGATAGAAGTAAATAAATAAAAAATAGTTGGTTATTATGGCAAATAATTATAATTAGCTGAAAGTTAATGCATGAGCATACACACACACAGACTCACAAGCATACACAGAGAGACACACAAAGAGACAGAAATACACACGTATACAGACACACACATAAACACAAATACACTCAAAGAAACACACACACCTCACCTATGCTAAAATATGAGTATATTCAGATGTCTCGCAATTAAAATATTTTGCCTTGAAAATTCTCTTCTACAACTTTTAATCCTACTAAATTGGCTGTTTTTTTTTTTTTTTTTCAAATAATATCCCCCTGTCAGCCAAGACTACCTCAAGATTATAATTCTTCTGCCTCATCTTCCAGAGTGCTAGGATTACAGGCCTACCACAGCTACAGGCTTAGACTTTTTTTTACTTAATAAAAGAGTCATAATTAAGTTTCAGATGAAGACCCAGTAGTGCTACTCACTTTATTGATGTAACTCTAACTTTTAAGCCATTGAAGGCAGAACACAATATCACAGTGGAAATAGGAAACACTTTATTTTGAAAACCTTCAACATCATGACTGAAGAGATGGTTCAGTGGTTAAAAACACTGACTGCTCTTCCAGAAGACTGAGGTTCTAGTCTCAGCAACCATATGTCAGCTCACAGTCATTTATAACTCCAGTTCCAGGGGATCCAACGCTCTCTTCTGGCCTTCATGAGCACCAGGCACACAAATGGTGCACAGTTATACACACAGGTAAAACACCAATGCACATAAAAGAAAAGTCAGAATAATGAAAAAAGAAAACTTTGAGAGTTCTTGCTGGTTCATTGGTTAATTTACAATCTTGACTGAGCAAATTAGTGAGTCTCTGACCCACATTCTTTCTAAATCTAATCTGACAATATTTACTTCTCACGATTCATCGGTTTGGAAACATTTTCAGAGCTTGTATCAGTGCTAGGATATCCGTAACCCTGCTCCTCAGAGAAAGTTAGTCAATCCTCTTTCCATAACAACCACATCAGTACGATACATATGGGAAACACACAGAGAAATGACCAAGGAAAAGAAAATCATATGACCAAATGATTTAAATGACATTTTTTAAAAAATCACTCATGGGCAGAAGAGACCACTGCAGGTGACTTGCTTGTAGTGTAAGAGGACCCTTGACTGAAAAGCCAATCAAAGACAGAGGGTCAAGAGAACTTGCCAATTGAATATATGAGATGCTGAGAAAATAGGAACTCCCCAGCAAGCCCGCAAGTGACTATTTAAATCAGAGAGCTCTGCATTTGAATAAGGGCCTTGCCTCAATGAATTAGATGAAAATGGATTAAGGAAGTTTATCCCAATATCAACACTGTTCACACACATGCAGACACAAGTATGCACACATGCAGTGCACACATGTGTGAAAAGAAAAAAAATCTACTTGATGTTCAAGTATCATACTTTAAAAATATTTCACAGAAGAACCAAGAGAGAAAAAATCCTCAGAGCTCTGAGGGAGCTCTTGTCATGGTGCACTGACTCCCCCACTCAAGTCTTTGGTTGTCCAAATACACCTGTACTGCCTTTCAGAATTGCTGGCTCCAGCAGGCTTACAGTTACTATCTCTCTCGCCCTCCATTTTCGTGCAGTGAACAAGTCACTTGGGATGCTGTTTAATTCTTCATTCCTTTTTTTTTTTTTTTTTTTTTTTTTGTCTTCAGGAGTTGTACGGACGTTCTATGCTGTATGATCTTCCTACTGTTTATTTTGGGCTACGTTCTGTTAGGACTCTTGGGTGAGTAACCCCAGGTATAGACAATATTTACCATTTGATAGTGGATTAAGCAAGCCAGTATCTCATTTTCAACAGGAGTGATTTTCTTTGTTATTGACTGTTATCTTCTCTGGACCTATTTGGTAGCAGAAATAGTACAAGGTAAACACAGAACAGCGTAGCCAAACACAAGCCCAGGATAAGTAGGTAAGATAGCAACAAAGAAGGAAGGAATTTTTACTTTTTAATTCTATTAAAGAGCTGTTTGTATCTGTTTTGTTGTTGTCTGCTATAACAACTAGGAGCAAGGTTTGTTTGGGTCATCTCTAAACTTGTTTATTCATAAACTTGCCAAGGATAAGGGACACTGATTATGACTTTCACCGGGTAATTCATTTTTCAATTGAACCCTATTCTCTGCCCTCTAAGGAAGAGGCTCTTTTGTTGTTGTTGTTGTTGGGTTCAAGATTTTTCTAGAATGCAAAAGTAAATAAGACAAACACACAAAGTTATCTTAAGGAAAACAAACAGCATAGAAAGAAAACAAAAAACACCATGCATTTTTCCTTTAAAACTTCTTACAGTTGTAGTCAGTATACTAGACTGTTCCACCAAGAGGTATAAATCCTGCCTCCTGGGTATTGACTTAAGAAAATTTGATTTGCCGCCTTTAGGGTAAGAACCACGAAAATCAGTGCTGGTGAGAGTCCTAGACTATGCATAAATAATTCAGTTGTTCTAAATTGCAATCAATTTGTTTTAAATGTGATTTACAGTGTTGTCTCTATCACAACACATAATTTTGGTTATTAAAGTTTGAATGGACACAGGAACTCCCCAAAAGGTACTTGTTATGAGAAGGACGTTTCCATGCAAAGCCTAACTCCACAGTAAGTTGAGCCTTCTGAACTATAGGGAACTCCAAAGCTACCTATGTCCCTGGCAGGCTCAGCAGAAGAGCACCCACCACAGCATTCTGAAGCAAGACAAGAATTCCACCATTTTGGTCAAGATCTTCAGATTCAATTTGTAAATGGTTTAATTCCCATAATAAGTTGGAAAATATCCTCAATCAACATCAATGTTCAACATTAAATTAATTCAGTATTTCTTGCAAATTAATCCTGATGCTACTGCTAGTATCAAATGACTCAAGAAATTCACTACATATCCACATACTTACTTTATGCCTCAACTATAGATGGCTTTGTTGGTTAAGAATGGCCTTAACACACGAGAATAAATGCTTCCCTTAAGCAGCCACATTCCCTGGGGTGGTGATGTCGGGAGCGCGGTGGTGCCGGCCATTTCTGTTAGATCATGGTCCTCACAGATTTTCTTTTATTCGTAATTTTTTCACGAGCGTTAGCATGTTTATTAGTTACCTTCTGGTGCTGCAATAAAACATCACACTCAAGGCAACTCATAGGAGAGTTTATTGTGGCTTATGGTTCCGGAGAAGTGAGGCCTTGAGGCCGGAAGTGGAGAACACACCTCTCAACACAAGCCTAAGCAGAAAGAAAACCGGAAGGGGCATGAGGTTTTCAACTCTCAAAGCCCTCCCACCAGGACGGGCTTCTTCCCACTGGCTTCTTCCAGCCATGATGCATCGCCTAAGCTTCCCAAGTAGCATCATCATCTTGGGGTCCAAGTGTTTAAGTATCCAATCCTATGGGGCGCATTTCTCATTTAAACCATCATAACATGGAAGAGACATTTCTATTTCTCTCAGAAAAATTAGCGGGGAAGACCCTGAGCTTTGTGCTTTGTGTGGATGTCGCCAGCAGGGATAATACTTGGATGTGAGAAAGGCACTTAGCATTCTGCAGACAGAAGGAAGAACCTCCACTGGGGTGGATGGAGAGGCGTCTGAGTAGAAGGGATCCAATCAGCTTGAGCGGTCACATGACATTTATGATACTAGCCCTCTTTCCCTCCTTCACTGGAGGGGATTGAACAGCAGTTGCTGTTCAATTATTGCAGTAACTAGAAAAAAAGAATAGGAATTCTTGTTATGCAACTTGGTCTCTGTAAATCTTGGGTTAACACAATACGTATAAAAATACCACAATTTTAACATTCGACAAATTTTCAGTTTGGTTTTTTCAGTAAAATGGGTTAGTCCAGTACTTAAGAAGTACCTCAACTTCGAGCCCAAAGTCTGGTTTGGTTTTTGATACTTTCCTGGAGTAATTACTCTTATTAGCTAAGAAGATAGGGGCGTTCCTGTAGGCAAGCCCGGAATTCTGTGGTCCCACTGTGATAAACCCAAACATAAAGAAAAAGCTTCTGAGATGGGTTGAGGGGTCCCGGACAACAGTCTCAGATGGGTACCCACGGTTAATTTCCTCTGTTGGAAATTTCTGTTGGAGAACCCCTAATTGGAAACAAAGCTTTTCTTCAAATTTCCAACTCCTCAGATTATAAGCAAAACACAAGCACATTAAGTTAGTGTGTCTGAAGGAAAAACAGCCAAGAACCAGACAGCCTGAAAACAGCAACTAGGAGCCTCGCTTAGTGTTGTCTCTTGGTGGAGCTGTCTTGGGGTATTTGTGTTGTTTTGGCCAGGAGACCTAGCTGAGCAGCTGTGCGATTTATTTTTACAGTGAAATCTCAGGGAGTTTGAAGGATTATCCCTTATATCTATGAGAACAAATCGGTCTTTTGTTAATCCTGAGATTCACCAGAAAAAAAAAAACTTCACCATTTTGGGCCAAATTTTAAGCAAGCTTTATTTAATATTAAATACTGACCAAGAGATAGACTTTGGTCAGGACCATTCCTTGGGATTACCCAGCTGAATGGCCCAGAGGGGTATGCTGCAGGGGTTTACAAAGACAAACCAATAGACCGCCATATCTTCCCACGAACCTTTGTTATTTTCCAAGAACTGCAACTCCCAGCATTCCAGGAAGTTTCATGGTTTGGCAGGTGAGGCATACAGGTTAGTTCTAGGACTTACACTTTTCCCATCATAGGGAGAAATTTTCTGTCCTAAAGTAAGGTCACTCACTCAGGTAACGTTTTCAAAAACAAAGATAGTTCTAGGATGACTTTTCAATTCTGTCTGTATAGAAAAGCAAGGGATTGTTTCTATTCAAATAAGTATAACTAAACACTTCAAATTTTATTCATTTCATTTTTTAGATTTATTAATGTAATACTGTAGGTATTTGAGATGTATAACATAGAGGGTTTTAAACTAGAGATTGGAACAAGAAGCATTCTTCCAACCGAGCTTTATCCCCAGCCCTAAAAGGTATTTTGCTATTAACATGTCCATACATATATTATCATAATTAATCTGATTAACATTCATCTCTTGACATAATTACCTTTTGTGGGTGTGTGTGTGTGAAAGCATGATGTGCTCTTGGGGAAAATTTCAAATATGATGCAGTGCACGCCCCATGCTGTACCTGAGCCTGTGCTGTGACTTAAAAGCTCTCACTTGTTCCTGTCTCCTCCAAGTGCCTGTCATGTATGCTATGCTGAACTAAACCCCCTACCTGTTCCCTCTACCCCTAAAAGTTTATAAAAAGTCAGACTCTTTTCGTTCTAGAGATTGATACTAGGCTCTCCTGGCAGATGGCTCAGGGACTGATCCAGAGATGAAGGCTGCTGTCTGGGGAGGTTCATCTGCCCCTCACCCCAAGATGGCACTCTCCCTCCCCCTCCCCTTGCACAGTGGTACTCTCTCCCCTTCTCCCTCCCCATCTCCCTTCTCCCTCTCCTTCCCTTTAAGGCTCTGTCACCTTTAGATCCCCCCCGCCCCCCCCTGTACTATTTCACTATTTCTCTCCAATGCTCTCCCACACACCTCAGGCCTTGAAACCTTCTCATCCAGAGAAACACTATACCTGAAGGGAATTACGAATGATGTGTCCTTCCTGGGCCAGCTGTTGCTGTCATCTCCTGTTTTATTTAATATTTATCTCTTGGTCTATGTCTTCCCACTTGCCCCACCCATTCCCTGTAAGGACTGTTCTGCCCCCATTCTTGTGAGAGTTCACTCATTAGTGAGATCAACTGATAATTGGTTGCTGTTCTGTGCCTGGGCAGTGTCACTTAGCCTAAGACCTCCGAATTCACCCCTGTTGTCACAAACAGTAGGACTTCCCTCTTTTAAAGATGTCTTCCGTGTATATACAGCATGCTTATGTACTTACTTTCCTTAGCGGTTTATGTGACAGGTGCTTAGATTGTCCCTGTAACTTGGATATTGTGACTAACACTGCAGTCAATGTGGGAACGCAGACACCTCTTTATTTGTTCTCCAAATTTTATTTGTCCCCAGAAGGGGCATTGCTGGTAATTTTCATTTCCGGGGTTTGGACAGCCCACTCTCCATGATAATTGAGCTAACTTACATCCCCACCTACAAGGGGCCTCCTGCCCCGCACTCTCCCCAACCCTTGCCACCCCCAGGCATCCTGTGGTTCTGTCTTGGGAGCAATAGATACATCGAAATCTCTTAGAGAGAACGGGCCACAGGGCTACAGTATGCTTTTCGTTTACTTTGAAACCAAAATGGACCTACCAGTCAAGTCGTAGTCAAGAAACATGGTTTTCCCCAAAGTAAAATAATTCCTTCAATTAAGTAGATTTTTAAAAATTCATTTCCATTCTTTTGAGGATGGTTGTACCACATTTTTATTAATGAAAAGTATGTTGTACGCTCACAGGAAAACAGAGGCCAGTATTAAACATCCTTCTGCTTTCTTTATGAGTCCGAATAGATTTACAAACTAAATCACATGCTCACACTTCCGTTTTGGAAGTCTTCGTTTGGTTTCTGACTGAGATGTGAGCTTGTCTTCAGCACCGGAGGATTTTAACTTTTCTGTTGGGTTTTACTGTGCACATCTGTGCTTGCAAGATTTCTTGAAGTGTTGTTCATATAAGAGGGACTGGCTTGTACTCACTCAAGGATGTGACCCTAAATTCAGCACTGGGTGTAAGAGGCCACCTGTGAGGTAATAAACCTCTTCTCACCCAGGTGCTTGGAGACGGCTTCCCCATGTGTTTCTATAACAACAGCTCTGTCAGTCCCACGGACTTCAGATCCGGCTTCATTTGTCCTATTACCTGCTTCATTGCATTTGTAAATTGCTTGTGTTAAAAAGCCATAAGCATGATCTGGCAGGCCTGTTCCTCACATGTTAAAACAGTTAAGATGTACCTTTAAAGGGTGCACACTACTGATGTGAGAGCCATCTCCAGCCAGCCAGCCAGCCAGTGCCTAAGCACGGCCTTAGCTGCCACTCTCAGACTTGTGGTTAATTTTTAAGTGTCAGTGTGAGCAGTCAGGTCTGATCATTTTCTCCTTGACAGAGGGCTTTGCCATGGCTGCTTCTCCACTCAATCTAAGAGCACAACAGGTTCATGCTTTGGAAACATCTGAAAGTAAGAGAGGGTGTTAGATAGAAGCCCACGCTCTCTGGGGCAGTCAGGGCTGTGTGTTTCCTTGAGATGAATGATGAGATCATTTGTCCAAATAAGGCTTCACCTGTCCTCTGTGAGCTATCTCAGCAGAGTGTGCAAGGGTCCAGTTTCTGTCCCTTCCTCCTCCTAGTCTCTCTGTCTCTGTCTCTGTCTCTTTCTCTCTTGCTTGCTCTCTTTCTCTCTCTCTCTTCCCCTCTCTCTTTCTTCCTTTCTCTCTCTTCCACTCTCTCTCTCTCTTTCTCTCTCTCTCTCTCACACACCCCATTTAAGTAAGCC
>CM052704.1:122479644-122503651 GCA_028551405.1 Uromys caudimaculatus
CATGTAATAAAGACACATGCTCCACTATGTTCATAGCAGCCATATTTATAATAGCCAAAAGCTGGAAACAACCCAGATGTCCCTCAGCAGAGGAATGGATACAGAAAATGTGGTACATTTACACAATGGAATACTACTCAGCTATTAAAAACAATGACTTCATGAAATTTGCAGGCAAGTGGATGGAACTTGAAAATATCATCCTGAGCGAGGTAACTCAGTCACAAAAGTATGAACATGGTATGTACTCACTGATAAGTGGATATTAGTCCAAAAGTTCGGAATACCCAAGTTTCACTTTACACTAACTGCTGGACTGAGAGTGAGGTCCCAGATGGAGGAGTTGGAGAAGGGACTGAAGGAGCTGAGGGAGTTTGCAGCCCCATGGAGGGAGCAACAATGTCAAGTGGCCTGACCCCGCTGGTGCTCCTAGAGGCTGGACCACCAACCAAAGAACACACATTGAGGGACCCATGGCTCAGACTACATATGTGGCAGAGGAGGAGGGCCTTGTTGGCCATCAGGGCGAGAAGAGGCCCTTGGGCCTTAGGGTGTTAGAAGCCCCAGTAAAGGGGAATGTCAAGGTGGGAATACGGGAGTGGGTGGGCCGGGTGGGTGGGAGGTGGAATACCCTCATAGAGGCAGGGGAGGGGGAGGGGATGGGGGATTTCCAAAGAGGAGACCTGAAAAGGGGGAACATTGAAAATGTAAATAAAATATCAGGAAAAATAAAATAAAAGAAGAAAGAAAGAAAGGAAGAATGAAAGAAAAAAGAGAGAGAGAAAGGAAGGAAGGAAGGAAGGAAGGAAGGAAGGAAGGAAGGAAGAAGAGAGTTCAGCAGGGGTGGGAAGAAGATGAGAAAGAGATTTAATTGGGTATGAAATCCATGATATCATTATGAAATTGTCAAAGTATTAAAACATTGAAAAGGAATAATTACTAAAGTCTTGACAGGAGACGATGAACAGGCTGGATCAGGGATTTCCACAGGAGTGAGCTGAGCAGAAGTTGATGCAGCTCTCCCAGTTTGATAGAGCTTTTATTTCTTTTTAAAATCATAAACAAAAGCAAAAACATCAGACTATACATCCCCTGTTCCTACCATTTTTAAATGGACTTACACATTGGATTGCTGTCATTTTGTCGTGGCCCTATGGATGGCCACAGTAACCTGGTTTGTCACTGATGTGCCCTAAATCCATTAGTGTAAAAGAATTGCACAGGTGACCTGGTTTGTTACTGATGTGCTCCAAGTCCATTTCTGTGAAGCAATTATGTAGGTAACGTCTCTTGCCCATGTCTACATAGTGTTGATAAGAGACTTCGTGGTGATTAATTGTGGCAGATATCTAGATTTAGCTTATTTCTCAGGGTGACAAACTATAATTATGTTTTCAGAATTATGGGAAACTCACTGGCACACTGATGAATATTTCCCATGTACATTAACAATTGTCTGAATATTTCAAAGTCATTTTATTTATATAGAAAAAAAGCAAGATTCTAACCTAGAATGTACATAGACTCAGTCATATACTAATTCAGACAATTATAAGAAAATGCCTAATTAAAAAACCATGACAGAGGACCTGGGCTCACTTCCTAAGCACCCATGTCATGTGATTCACAACCTTCTATAAGTCCAGCCCCAGGGAATGCCACTCTTTGGGTACCTGCATGCACATTGCACATATTGAAATGCATCTGCATGAGTGTGCACGCACATGTACACATACACCCACACAAATAACAAAAATGAAAACCTTTAAATTCTTTAAAAAATATCATCATTTTCATATGGTATAAATCTCCAAATCTGCAGATAGAACTGTCCTCCACAGGTACACACTGAAAGGATATAAAATTAGTTTAATTCAAGTGAGGGAATTGGCTATGATACTACCTCATAGGTACACAAAGTATCACTATCTGGAGGATCTGAGTGACAAGCACACGGAGACTTCTGTTTCTTGGAACTAGTTTTGGATCTATATTTATCAAGTTAAAAATAAATTATCTATAAATTTTTAAACTTTACCCACACTTATACCTGTATGTGTGTATATGCTACAGACACATAAATGTAGCTGTTATGAGTCAGAATCTACGTGTGAAAGAGAACATGCTGGTTTGCCTTCTGAGTTTGGGTTGCCTTCCTTAGTGTCTGCCACATGTCACCAGACAGGTTGGTATTAAGTCATGAGGAGGGATGGGGGTGGGCAAAGGACAGGTGGGTCCTGAGAGAAGTGGGCAGCAGGGGCAACTGGACGGAGGCAGTCAGAAAAGGAAAAGTATGAAAATACTTGGCTTGAAAATGTTAAAATGGCCTCAAACACACTGTATGCAGATTAAAAAACCCAAGCACAAAATATCATCACTGTTTAATAACTTGTATTCATGCAAGACCAAGAAAGCAAGAAGTCCAGGTTGGTACCATTCCATAGTGACACATGATAACACTAGAAACACGATTTAAGCCACTTAGATGGCAATTGGTGCTTTCCTCTTCACACTGGTGAGGAGTTCAGAAGCCCATCCAGCCTTGCCGACATCTTCTTGAATTATTCCATTCACTCTCTTCCCAATGTTTCTCTGCTCCACAGATCTGCGTCTCCAGGTGCCCAGAGAGATTCCTCACCTACTTGGATATGACATATCTGAACAAAGAAGACAAAAACTACTGGGAATACTATCGCCAGTTCTGCAAGGCCGAGGCCAGGCCTGCGGAGGTGTGTGTACTCAAATTCACACCTGGAAGGAATTTAGCTGATGTTTGGATCTTACGTGGAACAGCCCAGTTTGATGCTGGGGTAAAAAAAGTCCAGATCTAGAAAATGAGTGTTAATGGTGCCTTTCTAGTAAACACAAGTTTACCTGGACACTCAAAAACACATACTGTTCACGGTGTGTCACTGTAAGGACACACACCAAAACATGGGGTATTCGTGGTATACACTGTGTAGACAAAGAAGCACACCATTCATGGTATATCACTCTGTACATTCGTGGGATAGGAAAGACTCTTAGGTCTGCTTAGTGAGCTCCAACTAATGCATGACAGAGGATTTTTCTATATTTGGATGGGTTTGTTGCTGACAAGAAGAGCTAGGATTTTATGTCATTTAGAATCATTACAAAAGCATACTGCTATATGGCTTAGCTGATGAGGGGCTTGCTACCTCACCTGAATTTCATCCCTGACATGGACCCTAACATGATAGGAAGAGAAGAGTGAAGCTGGCAGTTTGGGACCTCCACATGTGTGCCTTAGCATGCATAGTGTACACACACACACACACACACACACACACACACACACACACACGGGGGGGGGACTAAAATAGTACAATAAAAATGTCTAAGCCCACCCATACCTAGGTTAAACATTAAGAGATTTCTAAAGCTTTATTATATTAAATACTGTTAATAGGTTGTTACATTATAGAAAATGCTGTTTTTCCAGAAAAAAAAAATTTAAGGGTCAGAGATTCAGACTATGACTAAGATATCGTCACAGGTATGTCTTGCTTTTGTAAGATCTTGCTTTTTTGTTTATTTGTTTGTTTGTTTGTTTTATCTCTGTTGGTTCATTTAGAGCATTTACAGGCATTTTTTTAAAACAAGGATTTTTATGTGATAATTTTACAGTTACTGGCGGTGGGAAATGATTTGGGAAAATGAGATGTGGAGTTAAGACTTGAAGCTCAAAATTCTGATATTGAGAGTGAAAGCAGTCGTTGCTGACTTTGAAGTGTTAATATGCCTTCCCTTCCCTTTCAGACTCTTCCAGATCTTCTGTCCAGTGGTGACTGTCCTCTAGCAGTGTACCCAAGCAGACCTTGTGAGTGCTAATTATTTTACCTTTGAAACACAGAATCTACAAAAATGTGATTTAATTTCCTTATTTCACAGTTAATAAAACCAAGGCTAAGAATGATCCTGTTCCTGCCCTGAGAGCCCAGTTAGGAGGAATGTCTCTGGCCATTCCGGTCCTCATTCTAACTGGGACATTTCCACCAGAGCTCTGTGAGATATGGGGTTTTGCTACATAAGCACCTTGGAAAGTGATAAGATTGGTTTTAAGAAGCCATAGATGTGTTTATCTGTGTCCCTACAAGCATTTGCACAAAAATTTCCAACACAGTGTTCATTCGGAGTAAGGCAGAGCAATTAATCAATACAGAACACAGAAAGCATAGATGATAGGGGCCAAAGGAAAATGAAAAGTTACAATCTCCAAGGGCAAGAGAACACTGAAATCATGTGTATTTTGAGAGGAAATATCTTCGACCTAATAAATAAAGTACATATGTGTAAAATATCCAGCAAAATGCAAACTGTTGTAGACATTATAATGGCAAGCATATAGAAATTAAAATGAATACCAGAAATCACTTAAGAAAAAAGATCACAAATGTACCAAAAATATTCAGTCGTTTGCCAGAGGAGGTGGGAAGAGGATAAAACCAGGCATTTTCTCTCGTTTTCCTGTTTTTCTATTGCCCAGTTCTTCCACAAGTTCTTCCAAAACAGAAGAAAATTAATAGGCACCAATCTAAGTAGACAGTCAAGAATGTTGAATTAGCTGCCACAAAATCCACGTGTTGAGTACCCCCTTCATCTTTCCTGGTCCATTATAGACCCTGAGGCCGAGGTGCTGGTCCACGTGAGCACTGGCAATCACCAGGAAGCCTAACGCTAACTGTATGTGGTCAAGAACAACATTGAGAGCTTTTATGGCAAAGGGGAAAACAACTGCCCTCACAATTGTATTTTGGTTAAATCACATTTTAAAATATACATGGGGTTGTAAGATGAACAACTAACCTATAATCCCCATAGTCAATGAAGAAATGAAAGAAACATTAAGGTCAACTCTTATGCTTAACAGAGAATCAGGTGTACCAGTAAGTGGCACAATGCACAACTAATAACATGTAGTCCTTAAACTGTTTATAAAAGGAAACAAAGTAAGATTATGTAAGAGGGAGAAGAAAAGGGAATTCTATTTCATGTATCATTTTGATATCCAAAAAGAGAAAGATACAGAAGACAGATAGGCAGGAAAGTGATCAGCAAGACCACACAGTTCATTGTGGGTGCCTGGTCAGGGTATCATTTTGCAATTTTCCTTCATATTTTCTCTACTTTCCAACTTTACCCTGAGCCTGTTAGTTAATGAGTGCTAGCAGATTGGCAGTGACTGCCAAATCATATTCGAAAGACAGTCAGGGAATCTTCTAGGCAGGAATGTAAACTTATGAAATATATAGGACCAAAAAGACCAGAAAAATGGGAGAGAAGAAATATCTTGAGCCCTACTGTGTGTCAAGAACCCAATGGGGATTTAGTGGGGTGAGCTCATCTGGGAAGAGGAGAAAGCAAGGATCTGGTGACTGAGAGTGAGCAGAGAGACATTGTAGAGGCTGCCGCCTCAGATCGGCCCCAGAGGGGACGGAATGAGTAGGAGAAAGACAGGGGCGTTATAAAAGAAGTCATCTATGTCATCAGACTTTGAGATGGATGGGCAAGACAAGGAAACTGGGAAGGGCTTCATACGATGTTAATTCCCCTCATCCAATGCTTCAGTATGTTAGGTTGAAGTGCCACATGTAAACTAGTAACACTACTTACAAGTAAAAAATCAAAAAAACCCCCAAAAAACAAAAAACAAAACAAAACAAAAAAAACCAGAATTATCTATCCACTTCTGAATTCTCTCATCTCTTCACTTGGAATCTAGGCTCTACTATTTCAAAATACATTTGCTACCCAGCACTGCAACAAACAGGTAAAGAAGCATATTTATGGAGGCCAGGATTTCATTAATCAAAATAAGACCATAGATGACTGAGCAATGATTTAACTTTTCCAGAAATCACATCTGTCTAAAACAATATGCCCCTCCTCAACAGTTTCTTTCTTTTAACAACATGTAGATAATACCTCTGGCAAGGAGGCAAGATATTAAGAATTCATCAATAGAAGTCCAGTCTTCATAGGAGCTTGAAATTTGAACTGGATCTTGTTTCTCCAGGGATCATTTACAAATCTCTAGTTTCCACAGTTTCAATGAGGAATACTAAAACTACTTTTAAAACAGACTTTCATGTATCCCGGGCTGATCTTGGGCTATTTGGATAGCCAAGTGTGTCCACGAATTTCTGATCTTCCTGCCTCCTCTTCCCAAGTACTGGGATTACAGGTGCGTGCATTCAATGTTCAGGGCCTCACACAGGCACTCTTCCTACTAAGCTGCATCCCCAGGCCTACTGAAGACTGGTAAACCTACTAAGCTGCACCCCCAGGCCTACTGAAGACCTGTTAAAACAACAGCCTTAAATCCCTCCCGTCATAGCAGCAGTTGTAACTTTTCTCTTAAAGTGTGCTCAGCATATATGGTGTGAGCCAATGTCGCTTAGCCTATGCATCTTACCTGGGCATTTGACAAATCTTTATGTGTAAGAGAATGAGCAGGTTGGGATGTGGCTTTGGATACACTGTTTGTATTTCTGTCTCACAACCACCAGAAAATCCTGGAGGTGTCGATAAAGGACAGTAAGCTGTCTCTCCTGAGCATGTTTCACACCCAGCAAGAACTTGGCTGTAGGTCACAGTTTTTAGAAGGAGAGACTAGTAATCAAAAGTGTTTACTGTGGTTCTTACTCTCTTTCACAGTTCTGCAGCGATGTGTACCTGACCTTTCAGCCATCAATGGGACCTTGACTTTAGGAAATAGGATACAGTTTGAAGATGGAAGTGGGTACACCAGGGATATTGGAGATCTCAGGGAGGCTGCGAAGTATGTTTACATTTCTATTTTCAGTTTTGATGCATCCTATCATTATACAAAATGTTAAAGTACCACTCGGGGCTCCAGGGAATTACTTATGTGCTATGATAAACATATCGGTCTCCCTTGCGGCATCCTGAAGTGACAGTCAGTAGATTGTTGTGGGTAGTAAAAGGGTCACTGCGGCAGATGCTAAGACCATGCCTTTGATAGAATCTTGCAGAGTCTCTTTTACTATAAGAATGTTTTTTTCCCCAATATTAACAGAAAATGATAATTAATCAAAAATAAACTTTTCCTTCGTTGAACTCAGTGGCATTAGTGATATGATCGATGCCAGGACGATTGGGCTGAAGGTGCTTGAAGACTATTCAACCTCGTGGAAATGGATTCTCATGTGAGTGAGACTCTGTATTTCTTCTCTAACTCCTTTCTGAGGACCTTGGTAGACTCCTTAAATTACTTGTTCTTATTAAAGGCTGAAAAATAGACTCAGCCCTCAGGATCATTTTCTTTTTCACATTTTGTTTAAGGACAGGGCAATCATATTTGAAAACATGCCCATAAGACTGTAAGTTTTAAGTTTATATATTAGTTTACTAGTAGAACTAGTATATGTACCAAGTACCTGCCAGAGTCTGGGGTCCTGTGTTCTGTTCTTCGTATGTCACAGAGGGTGGGCATAGTTTGACTTCTCTGGTTCTTTTTCCTCCTATGTTTCTCCCTTGACCCCAAAGGATTATTTGTAATTTTTCCTGTGTTCTTCACACATGATAATCATTACTATTAAAGTCTGTTCTAGTTCAGAGAAACTTATGAAGGTAGAGATTTAGATTTCCAGATGTAAGGTTAGTATTTTGGAAAGTTGAAGAATGGGGCTGCCAGGCTCCTGTCTGCAAGCGTAACAGAGTATCATTAATGGTGTCATGGATTGGTGCTTGCCCATGGGGTGGGTCTCAAGTTGGGCCTGTCGCTGGTTGGCCATTCCCTCAGACTCTGCTCTACCTTTGTTTCTGCACATCTTGGTAGGCAGGATAAAATTTGGGTCATGGGTTTTGCGGGTGGTTTAGTGTCCTTATCCCTCTATTGTGAGTTCTATCTGGCATAGGAATTGGCTACTTCAGGCTCCATATCCCCACTGCTAGGAGTCTCAGCTAGAGTCACCCCCACAGACTCCCTGAAGCTTCTCTGTTCCAGGTTTCTGGCACATCCTAAAGATGCTCTCCCCACACTCTTCTGCTGTTGATTTCTGGTCTCTCTTCCCCATCCTCCCTATGCCTGACCCCCCTCTCCCACCCTTCCTCCATTCATCTACCTCTGATGTGTATTTTATTTCCCCTTCTGAGTGAGCTTCAAACCTCCTCCTTTAGGTCCTCCTTATTATTTGGCTTCTTTGGGTCTGTGGGTTTGTAATGTGGTTATCTTGTATTTTTGGCTAATATCAACTTATCAGTGAGTATATACCATGCATGTCCTTCTGGGTCTGGGTTACCTCACTCAGGATGATATTTTCTAGTTGCATCCATTTGTCTGCAAAAATTAATGATGTCCTTGTTTTTAATAGCTGAGTAGTATTCCATTGTGTAAATGAATCATATCTTCCTTATCCATTCTCCAGTAGAAGGACACCTGGGTTGTTTCCAGTTTCTGGCTATTATGAATGAAGCTGCTATGAACATAGTTGAGCAAGTGGCCTTGTGGTGTTGTGGAATGTATTTTAGGTATATGCCTAGGAGTGGTATATCTGACTGTCCTCTGAGAGGCTCCCCCCAGGAGCCTCTGAAACAGGTGCAGAGATCCACAGCCAAACATTAGACAGTGCTCAAGGAGTCTTGTGGAAGAGTCACAGGAAAGATTGAGGGACCTGACGCGGGATAGGACTCCAAAAGAAGACCAACAGAGTCAACTAAACTGGACCCTTGGGGGTTCCCAGAGGCTGAACCACCAACCAAAGAGCAACCATGGGCTGGATCTAGCCCCTTCCTACACATATGTAGCATATGTGCATCTTGGTCTTCATTTGTGTCCCCTAACAACTGAAGTAGGGACTGTCCCTGACTGTTGCTTGTCTGTGGATCCTGTTCCCCTAACTGGGCCACCTTGTCTGGCCTCAGTGAGAGAGGATGTACCTAGTTCTGGAGTGACTTGATGTGCCAAGTTGATACACAGATAGGCTTCCTCCTTCTCAAAGGAGAAGGGGAGGAGCGATGAGAGGAGGTGGTTTGGGGGGCACTGGAAGGAGAAGGAGGGCTGCAATCAGGATGTAAAGTGAATACATAAATTAATGAATGGATTTTTAAAAAGCTTGAGGTTGCTTTCCTGACAAAGGCAAGTGTTGTCGAACATGTCTCAGACTGTGCTCTCTGCCTTTGTGCCACGGTCCAGAGATGAGAAGCTTCTGTGTTTCCCTAGTGACCAGAGAAAATGTTAAAGCTTGCTTGGTGACTCCAAGGTGCTTTATATCCACATCAGTGCAGCTTCTGAAGCACATTCCCATTTCTTTCTTGAATAAGTCTGCATATCACCTGTATTTTAAAGACAGGTTCTTAGCAGGTAGAGAGATTGCACAGTGGTTAGGGCTCTTGCTGCTCCTGCAGAAACCCACAGTTCGGTTCACTTTGGGCACCTAACAATTAACTGTATTCACAGCTTCAAGAATATGGTGCTCCTTTCTGGTTTGTGGGTACCTGCACACAGACAGATACACAGACACAGACAGACAAACAGACAGACAGACACACACTAACAGCTATACAGACAATCATGCACAGACAGACACACACACAGATACACATGCATACACAGACACACATAAGACAGACAGGCAGAAAGACAGACAGAAGAAACACACTTAATGACAGACACACACACATGTACACACAGATGTGCACATACAGACAGATAGAAGACACACAGATACAGACATGCATATGCACATAGACACAGACAGATAGACACACATACAGACAGAGACACACAGACACACAGAGAGATGGACACACACACAGTCTCACACACACACACAAATAAAAAAGTCTTCTTCTGTAGTCTAGGCTGACTTAGATGTCACTGTGTAACCATGGAGGATAGCCTTGAACTCCATCTCCCAGTTTCAGCCTTCCAAGTGCTGGGATTACAGGCATGAGACACCCAATTATATAGTGCAAATGTACCAGACAACCTGCCACTCCTCGACTGTGAAATCCCATGTCTGTGTTGTGTGACTTTTCCTATTTTCCTGAACTGTTCTCAGAGTCCAGGGTCATGCCCCTTGGCCGTTTTAATTTTGTTAAGTGCTGAGCTCTAGCCTGAGGCTTTGTACATGCCAGGCAGACATCCTTCCACAGAGCTATGTCTCCAACTCTTGCACCTCATCCTTTAAAACAAGTTTAGTGATGCTTATGCTCCTGTTTTTCTCATATCAATTATGTATATGTGCACATCTCTGTATGTGCATAGCTACTTATCTTCTACATAACATCCTTTGTTCTGTATTTTATTTATCTGGTTTTTACCTCTGATAAACTGAATGTTTTTCTCTTCTTTTTGTTTTTTTAAAACTGTGTCTCCTATAGTCAAAGTTGGCCTTGAATTCTTCATCTTCCCACACATGCTGGGATTAGTGGCATGGGCTACCATACCCAGCTAAACTATCAACTCCTTAGGATGACAATTGTGGCTAACTCATCTCCATCTTCCTAGCTCAGTTTTATCTTTATCTTCCTAGCTTTAGCTTCCTAGCTTTATAGTTGTTAAAACATAGTAGACATGCATAAATGTGAGTTCAGAGACAGTTATAGAATTAAGAGTGGAACAAACTAGATACTATGTCTTTAACCATAGCAAATTTAATTTAGCACTGTATTGTGAGTGAAATACTAAAGAATAATTTTCATAAGTGAAGAGCTAGTTCTGTTTGTGAGGTCTTATTCATTGTTCTACCTGCAACAACTCCATAGTCAACATTGCAGCCTACACTTGGCAGTAGTTCTCACTGTCACGAACAAATGTCACTAGGTAATTTCTTCAATTCTTGTTTTTTTCCCCCACCCTTCCTTGGACACTCCTCACCCAACATACATTAAGCCTGTGTCCACTCCACACCACTCACATCCCTGCACCCTAAACATTTCCCCTTTATTTCTAGCCCTTCTGCTCCAAATCTTTCACAAATACCATTTTAAGTATTCCCTTTGGACCATACAATAAAGTAATCCTTCAGTCATATTTAAATTTTAATCATTAGAGCATCTACAGCTTCAAGAGGGAAAGGCTTTAAAGTTAAAATCATGCACACTCCTTCTTTTTCGATACTACACTATCATCTGTCAGGAGACAGATATTATGACTGGTCTCTTAGAAGATGGCTTTTGAGACTGCCTTCCATAAAGACACCAGGCTCTGTCTGATTCTGACTGGCATCTTGTATACTTCACCAAGGATGTGAGTAGTTGGTAGGAGAGTTAGTCACATTTCAGGTATTAATGAATTCTCTTTGAGGAGAAGGCTTCATTCTGTCTTTAATCTGGAAGGGGTGGGGATTGGGGCATGGACCCAGTTCTCTGGTTTCTCAGTCAGGCTCCTGAAAGAAAGTAAAGCAGATAGAAAATACTCACGCCTCCTATGCTTGAGAAAGCCGCATAGCCAGGAGATTATTCTTGCCTGCAGGTCCTGCACCCAGATCCCTTGGGCCCCTAGATAGATGTTGGATGGAGTCAGAGATGCTCAAGATAATTTACACATGGCAATCATGAACTACAAAGTCACGAGTCCAGCGAGTGTGTGGCCAGTTGTGCTTCTTGTTTTCCACCGAAAGTCTGTTCTATTACTTCCAAACAACCATGTCCTGGGGAGTCTCCCTTACTCACCGGAATATCACAGTTTCACCATGGACTTATTTTATAATTTACCACTAAGTGGAAGGGTGTAAAGGAAGAAGGGCAACGCAGAAAGTGAGGCCACAGGGAACATCGTAAGCTGGGAACTGCTCACTTCCTTGAGAAGGCAGCAATACTCTGGTTTCTGGAGACACACAGGATGTTTTGAGTGTAAAGTCCTTACTGGGTCTCTGCTTCCCTCGTTCATGTGAAATCCTTAATGAAAACCATTGTTTGTATTTCTTAGGACCATATGTGTACGGCCAGTAAAATAGAATATTCTAAAGTGATTTCAAGCGGAAATGATATTCATGTTCTGTTGTATACAGCACACCTGACTCTCTTTATTGTGGGTTTTACCTCTAGCGGCCTGACTGTTGCCATGGCACTGAGCTGGACTTTTTTGATACTCCTGAGGTTCACAGCTGGATTCCTCTTCTGGTTCTTCATATTTGGTGTGCTTGGACTTATAGGATACGGTAGGTAACATACCTCTTAAAGTTGCCAAATATCAGAATAAATTTCCTTGTCCTTAGCAGTTACTGGAAAGCATTTACTTGCCTTAGGCTCAATTAGTTTGGATTATTAACTTCACAAAATATATTTAATTTCACATATATTTTATTCATAACTCTTTTTGTCATTGTCTTGAAAAAATTTCATAAGAAAAATCTACTCCTTTCCCTAGTAGTCTTTGGTCTCGGGCCTTACGGGAATTGGGAGGGGGCAAAGGTCCTTTTAGATGAATGAAAACATTATAGTTAGCCTTTGCCCATAACTGATCTATCGATAGCACCCAGATCTGCACAGCTGCATAGCTTGACCTATTTTTTATCAGCTTTTAATCAGGTGCTATCACACTTCTTAGTTGGTCCCCTGTTGCAGGAAATATTAAAAATGAATATATATATATATTGCTCCCACGCTATGCCCTGGTTCTCTCCTTCTTGGTGGGCTGGCCAGCCATACACTGGTGGGCAATGGCTGACTTGGTTTCATCTCATGGAGCTCTGACTCAGAGCTCCATGATCTCTCCACCCAGCTTGCTAGGTTCTCACTGGTGGGTTGCTACCATGCCAGTCCCAAGCTTCAATACCCCCATGGCCTCTGTGGTGCACATCAGGCAAACCCACACTTTGCCATTGTACCTTTCTCTCTATAACCCAGATGAGCCACCGCATGAAGGAAAATGCAACACAAACTTAGTTCAGAAACAATGGTAACTCAATCTCTGGGTGCAAGAACTAAAACCCAATCTTGTAAACCTTATCAAAGTCTGATTTCTCTGGTGGCAAATCCTTGAGGATCCGCCATACCAGGAGACTCTAGTAGCTACATCTTACCTATCTGCTGTCCCCATTCCAAAAGGACCCTCTCTCTCTCTCTCCTGCTTCCTCTCTTTTTCTCTCCAACCTCGAAGTTCTCCTACACACCCAGTGATTGGCTCCTTTACTCATTAGGGGATTGGTTCACAAGAAGTCACAGGTGTAACTCACTCCTTGTCTGAAGCCCTTCATAGGAGGGCAGAATTAGAATACAAAAAGCCCCAGGGATATCCACAACAGTCCTCATATTGAGGCATGACCCTCTAGACAAGCACACTAAATCACACTCAAAGTGTTCAATTCAGTTCAATCTCCCCAAAGCTGTGCATCTCAGGCCTGATGTGAACACTAAATAAAGAAATTCAAGTGTCGCTCTGGGTGGTATAACATTATAGACATTTGCTTTTGGCCTTCTAAGCAGCATGTGGGACAATAGAAAGCAATTTATATTCAAAAGAATGATTTCCCCCACAACAGGCTTTAGATTAGCAACATAGTTTTTATAATGGTAGACACCAAAAATAACCAGCTCCTATTTCTGCTCCTTGAAGAGGTTTACACATTGTATAACAAGGGTGTGGGCAGACTCACATTCAGTACCTAGCCTGGACTATAGCCCAGCTTTGTACTGTATAACTGAGTAACTATGGAAAACTTTCTTAAGATGACAAGACCTAGCTCCTACATCTGTATCACCAGTCCATTGATAGACTCTCCATCTCAGAAGATAGAAAGGATTAAATATTGATCTCAGCCTGTCAGAAGAGTCCATACATATTAAATGGTCAGTACTGGTTATTGTCATAGACTTTCTAGTACAGTCTGGCCCTCCTTGGCATTCTCCATCTGCTACTGTGCTTCCTCCTGCACAGCCAGGTGAAGCCAGGGCCGGACTGGTGGAGGAGCCTGGGAGCTGCTATTCCCTAGTCTTTTCATGTATTCCTACCTGGATTTGCCACCGGAGACTCTAGATGAGCGCTCCAATCTCTCTTTGGTTGTCATCAAGGCAGGAATGGAGTAAAGTCTACCATTGATGTCACTGACTTGATTCGAGCAGAAGGAGTCTGGGATTGGGCACCAGCCTTGACACTGTGAATGGGAGGTAAACAATAGATGCAAACAAAACAACTAGGCTCTGCGACCTATTGACTCCTTAGTGAGTGCTAGCCCAGCAATCCATTGTATGGCAATTAAGCTTGAAGTAGTCACAGAGAGAAAATGTCCAATTAGGTTGTGAACTGTAATTAAGTGGGACTGGATGTGACCAGCCTCTGAGACTGTCTTGGACAACTGGTTGTCTACTATCATAGAAAAACCAAGCATTCTTATTGATAGTACCAAATATTACAAAAGCATGAAAACAATGTGGATATGTCACAGTAAGTAGATTAAAAAGATAGACTGGGAGTGTGTGCCTGTGTGTGTGTGTGTGTGTGTGTGTGTGTGTGTGTGTGTGTATGATGGAGGATTCATCAAGATAAACAGACTAGGCGAAGCACTGGAGTCTCATGACCCTCCTATGGTCAGTCTGGGACCCTGAAAGAGACCCAGATGTTGTGTTTGGCAGGAACTCTGGCTGCCAAAAGGGCAAGCATGGATCCCTTTTAGACGACATCACCATCAGTTTAAAAAGTGCCCTCAACTCACAATCGACAAAGTATGAGATTATAAACAACACAGAAAGGAGTCAGATATGATTATACACAGAAGCTGTCAGTGCCAGGCTGGGATGTGCAGTAAATCCAGCTGCAGGAAAAAAAAGCAAAGTATATAATATTGTTGGTCCGCTGCACAGGAGGAGGGAGCACAAGCGAGGATGGGAGTGCAGGCCACCTCTGCTACTCTCCCGCTCCGAGCCCAGTTCTGGCCGCGGCATAACCCCCACCAGACCTGCCTACTGTCAACTTACGCCCCACCGTTTGGCTCAGAGAGCGGATCTCTTTCGGGCCAAAAGTGTTACAGCTCGTGGGATTAAAGGCTCTTGGACACTGGAGCAGTTTTGCACCTTTATTCCTTCTGGATGGTGGGCGGTGGGTGCGTGCAGGAGCGGGCAGGGCAGGCAGGTGGAGAAGGAAGGGGGGAGAGAGAGCCACTTGGGTCGGGATGCTCTGAAATACTATTTGGGAGGGGTCAGGGGTTTGGTAACTGATACTTTCCATTGGCTTGGTTTGTGGTGCCTCATTTGCTTGCCTGGGATTCAGGGTTGCTTTCTACATGACAAATCTCACACGCCAGCCCTCTCTCTAAATAGGGGTTGTAAAGGCTGTGGCTGGTTTTACAGGAGTCTTCCAGGAGCGTTGGCTAAAAACATGGTCTGGTCCCTCGTGGAAATTCCACAGCTTGTGGATATTTCACTGGGTCTTCCAGAATTTTCAGCCTATGCTCAACCAGGTGCAGATTGCCTGTCAACAGACCACTGCCCCACATAATATGTATAAACCATTTAAATGAGCGAAGGATGAAACCACAACAAAGACTGCAGCAGCGATGCCTGTATGTGTGTGAAGACGAACCAAATGGAATTTTCCTAAATAAAAAACTGTTAGAACAAAAACTAAATTAGACAATGAGACCAGGTGGGAGGCTACTGAAGGAGTCTGTGTGTCAGAACGCAGTGGAGAGGGCCCTGGGCGTAACCAGGTGTGTTTCCTAATGCCTTGGATAGAGAGAGCGAAGGGAAGTGATTCCACACAGTAAATGAGACTGATGAAGAAGACCGAGCAACAGTGGGGAAACAGTGGATAAGTGAACTCTGGTTAAAATGCACGTAGCTGAGATATTGGACAAATAAGAGGATGGGTGTGGTCTCCGAGCAACCAAAAGGCCCTTGTGTTTTCTCATTAGATATCACCCTGACCCTGACTACTTGGAATGAGGTAAATTTCCAAGAGAGATTATAAAAATAGAGTAGGTGTCAGTGGAGTTCAAGAAAAAGAAGAGATGTAAATAAAAACAGGACAGAAATTGTCAGGCCAGATTAAAATGTATGCATGCAAGGTGGAACTGTATGTCATTTATAAGCGTTATAGAATGTAAGGAAAAGTGAAACAATGTTCCCAGCAACCACAGGGTGGCTCACAACCATCTGTAATGGGGATCCAATGCCCTCTTCTGGTGAAACGCAACAGTTAAAAGTGAAACAATGTTCCCAGCAACCACAGGGTAGCTCACAACCATCTGTAATGGGGATACGATGCCCTCTTCTGGTGTGTCTGAAGACAGCGACAGTGTACTCACATGCATGAAATAAATAAATAAATCTTTTTTTAAAAAGTGAAACAATTATTTTAAAACTAACGGTTATGAAAAGAGATCTATAGTAGCTATAATAATATCAGAGAAAATAGAATTTGAAATAAAAACTATTAGGAGAAGGGCCAGCCCAACTCAAAACAAAACCAATTCTAACTTGAATACATCTACCAATATACTCTCAAGATCTGTCTTCCTTACACAAGATAAATAAACCAATCAATAATAAAGTGGCACTGAGTCTAAATTAGAGGATATCAGTACATTTTCTTGGGGAGAGATGTACTGTAGAATATTAAAATAGCCCCGTTGGTAGATATTAAGGTTGTGATAAGCCAGGAGCACACTGAAAGTCACATAAATTCAGAAAGCATTTGTCAGTCAGAGTAGCCTAGTTACGCTATTGCAGACAAACTTGATTCTAACTCTGTAGGAACAGCCATGTCGGTCACTTTTATGTAGGCATAGGCATACTTGATAAGCATGTAGCTTCTACTTGAGAAAATAACATTGTATATTGATCTTTCCTCTTCCTTTTAAGGAATATGGTTCTGTTTTCTGGAGTACAACAACATTCAGCAGAAACCACAGTCAGCGTTCTGGATGTACGGCGTCGGGATCCAGACGAGAGTGCGCATGTTCTTTCACTTGAAGGAGGCCTGGTTTTCAATGAGTGAGTATGAAGAGCCACTTCTGTTAAAAGGATGACGATGGGGATCCTTGTTCGTCCAAGAGTTCGATGCGTCCCGCTGAACACACGGGTCCCTCAGTGATGGCGTAAATGTCTTCAAACTTTATTACGTTTTGGTTTATTTATCTTGTGGAAGGACGATAGATCTTGAGAGTGTGCTAATAGATGCCTTCAAGCTTAGAACTGATTTGGTTTTAGTAAATGGGAAAGTTGCTATGAATTTGTTGTGTCATCTAAGGTAGCACTATTAGAAGATCCCAGGCCAGTTGCCATTCATTTAAAATGGTTTAATTGTGGACATTTATAGATGCTAATCTATGACAGAAGTAAATGACTGGTTTTTGTCTTGAGTTTTGTCTTTAAGATTTCCCTTTTTGTCATTCATATTGGCCCTTCCTTGTCAATGGAAGTCAGTAAGGAGTGTAGTACAGGAAGAGGTGTGTAGGTATCTCTGCCTGCATACCACCTCCATACATCTCAAACCTAGTTTTTCCTCTTTATCCAGGAAACACTGGGTGTTCAAGGGCAGGTGAGAGTCTGTCCCCAGAGTGACACCATTATCACAATCTCCCTGTGACCAGGGTTTGTCTGGAATACCACTGCCCTGAGTCAGAGCAAATGGGAGCACGGTTACAGGATGAAGCATTTTAAGCAAATGGGCTGTTTTCTCTGTTCCCATGTCAGATGTTATAAGCTCCATAGTACATGTGTCTCTGCCACATTCTTCTATCTTGTAAGGTATATTGCTCCAGAAAAACTCTGAAGCAAGTGGAGTAATAAATCTAAAAATAGTTATTTTCATCAGCCCTGAATTGGGATAGGCAATGGCTCTGTTCTCACTTTTACAGTTAGTAAGTCCCCTAGCCCCGGGCCAGAGTCTCCTATTCAGTTAGAATGCCTGCTTTATATTAAATATGTTTCTGCTTTGTGCCCATAAAGAACAGAGTATATCTATTCAAAGGACAATTGAGTTTCTCTAATGTAGCTATTTTCATGCCATTGTGTAAAATGTGTAAGTCTAATATACAATAGTCTTTGACAATGCAGTTTTAGAATATAGAATAATTTTGATATATTTCATTTTCTTAGGTTTGTTCAAGAAAAACAATTTTTATAGTCCAAAGTGTTGACTCAAATTAAGTGTCTTACGAGAGTAAAATATGTCTATAAAAACACATGCATTGTTTAGGGGGAAAAAAGGCAAGAAAGCACAATAATTCATTGTCAAGTTCCTACCACCGCTACTCAGAATCTTGGAGCTAACTGACATGGTCCCTGGAGTATCCTGTGAATCCTGAATCATGGTGGTAGAGCACCTGGGGGAGGCAGTGAGCCTCCATCACTGAGATCACTCAGCATGAACAAAACAGTTGTCTAGCAATCGGGTTCAGGAAGAGGAACTTCAAGGTTGGGCTTTTGCCTTCCCTGGGAGCTGTTTCCTACCTTCCAGGTCTGTTGCTAGCAGACTGCATTTCCCCGATCTTAGGATCCCAAAGTCACAATGCAGGAGGCATTTACCAGAAGGATCTGCTCTGGTTCACCCAACTCAGAGAGGCAGGAAAAGGCCTGGACTTTTCACCTTTACTTATACCCAGGAAAGTCCCCAAATAGTAAGAACAACATGTGACCCAAGATGTCCTTCTTTATAACCTTCTTTACGTGAACATTTTATTCAGATTCATAGATTCACCTTCTTCAGTACCAATAACTTTCAGCCTATATAGGTTATAAATCCCAATCCAACTCTAAATTGTAGAAAAATCTTACTTTTTAGCTTCCACCTCTGCTTCTTGAGTTCTGGTGGCCTATCCCCATGTTACCCCGTGCTAGGGATTAAACCTGGAGCGTCGGGCATGCTAGGCTAGCCCTCTACCGAGCGTCGGGCATGCTAGGCTAGTCCTCTACCGAGCGTCGGGCACGCTGGGCTAGTCCTCTACCGAGCGTCGGGCACGCTGGGCTAGTCCTCTACCGAGCGTCGGGCATGCTGGGCTAGCCCTCTACCGAGCATCGGGCATGCTGGACTAGCCCTCTACCGACTGAGCCATGCCCCTCCGTCTGATTCTCTGTCTCCTTGGATTTACACCTTCACAACAGTGTCTGTGTGGAAAGGGTCATAGAATGAGCCAGCCACCATAAAGCCTCTCTTCTCTGATAGTTCCTTATTTAGTATCAAGGGAGGCCTTCCTTTCTTTCTTCTACCCCTCCTTTCCCAGGCCTGTGACTCCTGAGAAATGTTTCCATGGGAGAAATGGAGCCAATTCATGGGATGACTCGAAACCCAATAATAGTTCTGCTCTGTGTTTTTAGTACTTCTTAGAGGGGTTGAAAGTGAGCTTCTTAGACCAGCATGAGGGGACACTTTAAATTATGCAGTGTCAGAACTAGCAGACATGAACTGATAAACTCAGTCCTGGTTTGACAGAAGTCACTTGTGTCTGCGGCTGACTTGTCTGCACACTAACGTCTTTTCTCCTTTAGTGATCATCTTGTCTGTCATTGAAGTCATCATCATCATTGTGCTGATCTTCCTCAGAACTCGGATCCAAGTGGCCATCACCCTGCTGAAGGAAGGAAGCAAGTAAGGGGCTCCAGCGCTCACAACAGATGTCAGGCACGCACGCGTTCGTGTGTGTGTGTGTGTGTGTGTGTGTGTGTGTGTGTGTGTGTGTCTGTGTGTGTCTGTGTGTGTATCTGTGTGTGTGTGCTCACAGCAGATGTCAGGCACACGTGCGTTCGTGCGTGCGTGTGTGTGTGTCTGTGTGTGTGCGCTCACAGCAGATGTCAGGCACGCGCACATTTGTGTGTGTATGTGTGTGTGTGTGTGTGTGTGCTCATAGCAGATGTCAGGCATGCGCGCGTTCATGCATGCATGTGTGTGTGTGTGTGTGTTTGTGTGTGTGTGCTCATAGCAGATATCAAGCATGTGTGTATGTGTGTATGTGTGTGTGTGTGTGTTTGTGCTCATAACAAATGTCAGGCACGTGTGTGTGTGTGTATGTGCTCATAGTAGATGTCAGGCATGTGTGTGTGTACGTGTATGTATGTGTGTGCTCATAGCAGAGGTTAGGCATGTGTGTGTGTCTGTGTGTGAGCACGTGTGCATGTGTGTGTATACATGCATGTGTATGTGTGCATGTACACATGTGTGTGTGTGGATATATGTGTGCACATGAGCATGGAGACCAGAAATTGACATCAGATATCTTACTTAATGGCTATTTAATTTAGCTTTTGAGACAGACTATCTCACTGAACCTGTATTTCACTGATTCAGCTAGACTTCCTAGCTAGAGAGCTCCTGGATCCTTCTGTCTCTGCCTCCTCTGCACTAGGTTGCAGGTGTGTACCACATGCCAGTTTTTTAAGTGGGTGCTGAGATCTAATTCAGGTCTTCGTACTGTGCAACAAGCCCTTCACCAAGTAAGCTGTCTTTCCTGCAGCCCCCCACAGCACCAGGATTTCTTAAGGAAGAAGTTGGAGAACACTAAGGACAGTTGAACACTTATTAGACAGGTCAAGGTCACCCCTAACAAGTCCTTTCTGCTTCCCAGACCACAGTGCCAGCTAAGATAGACTGTGTAGTCTGTGTAGACAAACATTTGAACATGTAGATAGACTCTGTGTGGTCTGTGTACACACATTTGAACATGTGTATGTTTGGAGAATGTAAGTAATGAAGTACTATGTGGAGGTGACTGTACCGTAGGTCACATTTTTCTGAGGTGGCTCATGTGTTAATATTACTGATTGAGAGGATTGTCAGAACTCAGAGTCACCATAATTCCATGATATCAATTGTGTGCTATCCATTGTGTGTGCATGATGTGCTTTTCTAATGGACATGGTGCTGATTCTTGAGGGCCTGGTTAGACATTCTGTATGTAAACACATTATTCAGACACACTTAATACCCAGGACCACTCTCATTCTAACATGTTATGAAATAAACTGTCTTTTATAAAATGCAATAATACCTATAGTTTGAAAACTATTCCAAAAGGTCACTTGAGAGTAACCTGCACAGGCAGTGTTTGAATGAGGAGCAGAGAAAACCCACCGGGGAAGCCAGCAGACCCTTTGCATGGAACGATGGAAACAGTTGTTAACTACCAAGAACCAAATGATTTTTAATTGTATTTAAGGACTATTTTAACAAAAGTGCTATATTATTATAATAAGAGTGCCACCCGAAGCCAGTGGTTTAAACAGCTAACAAGCTGTTGGTTAACCCCCCTTACAATAAATGAGGCCCTATCATTATCCTCTGAAACTACTGATTTTCTGGATTTATTTCTTAAATAGTATGTTATTGTGTAGTTTACTATAACTCAACTCACATCTTACAACCTTAAGTGTGTGTATGTGTGTGTGTGTGTATGTGTGTTTAAAGGTTAAAGGGCCAGTATCACTATAGATTGGGGGGAGGCGTATAAGAGCTGAAATAAATGAATCAGAGTTCAAAGTAAACTTTTGGACCCTTAGCAGCTTAAATTCAGAGAGCGCAGGAAAGGACAGTGAGACAAGTCAGCATGGGTACACGTGTTGGTGCATTTGATGTGTGCAGATGTCCTTAGTATTTCTCCTTGGCAATACCAAACAAGTGTGCGTTTGATATGGAGACACTGACTGAAGCAACCACTTAAGAGCTGCCAATGACAGCTAGCTAGGACTACTTTACAAAGTGTCCCTTGGGGAAATGTCCTAGAGGGGAAAGAAAAAAGAGGAAAGTATCACTTAAAGTGTCTATAAAAAGTAAAAGTGGCAGGGGTAACGGCATAACACAGCCCTCTCCTCCCCAGGTATTAGTGGGTGTGAGATGCCAAAGGGCAGAGGAGGAAGACCTAGCTGATCCTTGGTTAAGACAGAGTCCAGCAAACCATGGGAAATAGCCCTGCACTCAGTGTCTGCAGCGAAGACTGATCCTGTGTTTTGAACACCATACAGAAGATTTTTTTCTGAATCAGAAAAGGAATCTTACACTTTAACAGAAGGTCCACAAGGTCTTCTCTCACTTTAGGAAGCTAAAAAATTAAGCAAAGGAAGAAACTACAGAACTGTGGTCTGTCAAAACCTTAGGTCAGTTAAAGGGGGACGGGAAATAAGGAATCGTGTGCAGGAGGCAGACATAGCACTGCAAAGCACCCACTTTACCTTAAAACGAGCGAATTAATATTCGAATGTCAAAGCCAGCTCAGAATTTGCAACCATGGTAATTGGAGGAAATTATCATTGTCTATCACTGATACTGCTATCACAAGAATCCAACCTAAGGCTTGCTTCGAGTTTATTCTTAATGAATAAACATTTAATTATCAAGAAAGGAATCTGACCCAGATTCCTTTCCAGCATCGACTATTTGCTTCGTTTCAGAGCCATTGGCTACCTCCCCAGCGCGTTAGTCTACCCAGTTTTAACCTTCATATTGCTATCGATCTGCATTTCCTACTGGGCTGTGACAGCTGTGTATCCTTTGGCAACTGACTTCTCTTATTACCGTTTTAAGTTGGTGTACAAAATAGTGGATTTCATTATGACATGCATACATATATACACACATGCACATGCATGCATGCACAAGTGCACACACATACACACACACACACACACACACACACACACACACACACACACACACATGATTGGACTTTGCTCATATGTGTCTCCTCCCACTTCCCTTCCCTGACCTCCTCTCTGATAACTGATTTCTGACCTTGCTGCTCAGGAACAGAAGGTCATGTTAGGGTTTTTCATTCTTGTGAAGATGAGTAACAGTCTAAAGAAGTAACTAGATTAGGTTCCTTGGCTTCTGAACTGTCAATAAAATTTAATGTCCCTCTAAAGAGGTCATAGAGATCTGTTCTATTCCTATGGATCATCATCTTGGCAATAAGCTAAGGAGTATCCTGTACAACTCTATATAACTACATAACTCTCCATATGTCTATAACTATATATAGCTATATAACTCTGTGTAACTAAATAACTATATATATATAAGTATAACTATATAACTATATACAACTATATCACTGTGTAACTATATAACTTTAAATAATATAACTATGTATAACTATATAACTATGTAACTCTATAACTCTATAACTATATATAACTATATAACTTTATATAACAATATAACTATGTATAACTATATAACTATGTAACTATATAACCCTATATAACTCTATAACTATATATAACTATATAGCTGTGTAACTATATAACTCTAAATAAGTATATAACTCTTTATAAGTATTACTCTGTGTATTATATAACTCTATATAACTCTATAACTATGTATAATTATATATAACTATATACATCTATGTAACTATATAACTTTACGTAAGTCTATAACTCTGTAAAACTATAGAACTCCATAGAACTCTATAATTTTATAAGCTTTTGTAACTTTACAACTCTGTGTAACTATTTAACTCTACGTAGTTCTATATAACTCAGGGCCTGCTCAGTGTAGCTCGCCCATGATATCAGCCTCCTAGGAGCATAATTCTTAGAGAATGAGAAGAAAAGACTTTTAAAGCTCATTTCTCCACAGGCTGTGGGTTATCTTTATCCTTTTCCTGTCTGTTTATTTTCAATTTAATGGTAAATAGTTTGTCCTTAATCAAGTTTGTTCAGTTTCTTAGCTACATCAGGGGTTCCAATATTCAAAGTGATGGTCCCAGAGGGGGACTGTATATATGAAGATCAAACTTGTGACCCAGAGGTGAGTAGGAGAATCCTGGTATAGCTCATCATGAAGCTGGTACAGGAGAAAGGTACAGAAAGAAAAGGGGTGTTATCAGGAAAGCACTGAGAGCAGCAGACAGAACAGCTCACTTGTCTGTAATGTACACCCCAGAAGCTGGTGTGCTCAATTAATAACTAAGAAGTGTAAAAGTGTGGTAGGTAGAGAGATAGGTGCACAGTGGGGTAGGAAGAGAGACAGGTGCACAGTGTGGTAGGTAGAGAGACAGGTGCACAGTGTGGTAGGTAGAGAGACAGGTGCACAGTGTGGTAGGTAGAGAGACAGGTGCACAGTGTGGTAGGTAGAGAGACAGGTGCA
>CM052704.1:122504151-122539918 GCA_028551405.1 Uromys caudimaculatus
TATATATATATATATATATATATATATATATATATATATATATATATATATATATATATATATATGAATGATTTACAGGCTGCAGTCCAAACTAGCTCAACAATGGCCAACTGTGAATGGGAAGTCCAAGAATATAGCTCTTGCTCAGTCCCAGGGAGGCTGGGTGTTTCAGCTGGTCTTCTGTGTAAGCTGGCATCCTGAAGAAGTAGCTCCACAGATGTGCTGGCAAGTATGTGCACGGAGGCAAAGAAGATTGAACCCTTCCTTCTTCCATTGTCCTTACCTAGGCCTCCAGCAGAAGGTATGGCTCAGATTAAAGGTGTGCCTCAAGATCTGGATTAAAGATGTGTGCCTATCTAAATTAAGAGAATGTGTCATCCTACCTCAAGGTCTGGATCAAAAGCTGTGTCTTCCAGCCTCAGGATCTAGGTCACAGGTGTGACTCCATTTCTGGATTGAGTTCATTCCAGATATAGTCAAGATGACAACCTTGAATAGGCATCACAACTTCCTTATTTTCCTGTCTATTCTCTGGATGCTGGGATTAAGTTTGTGTCATGGCACCTGGTGTATATGGTACCTGGAATTGGACCATGCCTCATGGATGCTAGGCAAACACTCTACTCTGTGTGGGCAAATGCAATCAGGAATCCCTGTGGATACCAAAATCAGTGGATGTTCCCACTCTTGTATAAAATGCCATTGTATTTTCATGTGCCCATGCATATCTTCCCATAAATATTTAAACACATTGAGATAGCTTATAATGCCTGATACCCTATAAATGCTTGTAAAATAATAACAAGGAGAGGTCTCTGATCAATACAGATGCAATTTTTCCATAGCCTACCAATATGGATAGCCAACTGTGTTTCCTTTAATGATTTGGTTAGTGTAGTGTTGGCTGGATTTCTCCATCATAATTATTAATTAAATATTTTTCCTTTTGTAACTAATAATAAATTTGAATATTGCAGAAGAGAGAGTGGGAAGACTGTAAGATCAGAGGACCGGGGTATCTAGTGGGAGACAATGTCTTCTAGATTGTAAAAGCCCAGGGACCAGGACATCAGCAATGAGGCAGTGTCTTCTATATATGACAGGGATACTGCATCCATGAAATCTCAACTACATGGCCAAGACCTGATAAAGTCACATTGACAACTGCGAAGAGCTGAATAAGGGAAGACCCGCACAATTATGCCACCAGTTCACACACCAGCAGGGATGGGGGAAATTTAAGAAGGCTCCACCCTACATTAGAGCAACAGGCAATTAATGGCTGTTAAGAGAGAATCAGTCTTCTCCAGGAAAGAAACCCCTGGTGGATTACTCGGGGTCCAAGCCTCATTTCTAAGCACATGAACATATGAGCAGCTCTGACTAGACTCAGCAGGTTGTAAATATGTAGCAATAATAACTAAAGAAGAGAATGTGAAGTTGAGAAGGAGTAGGTGAGTGGGCAGGGGAGGAGCTGGGGGCTGGAGATGGAAATGATGTAATGAAGTACTCATGTATGATGTAATGAAGTACTGATGTAATGAAGTACTCATGTATGAATTCCCAGATCATAATGAAAAACATTGGAAAAGAGAGACACCAACTTCTACACTTTGGAATCTCTAAATATCCTGCTTTTTTTTAATAATCAAAGGCCCACCCACCTGTTTCACTAGTGCCTCAAATCCAAGCCCAAATCAGTTATTACATGATTGCTCCTTTATTTCTTTTCCTGTTATTAGTTGCTCTACCTTGTCCCATGCACACGTGCATGCATTCACATGTTTGTCAAATGGGTTATTCTATTCAACGATCTAAGAGAGTTACCATTTATGTTCATCTTAATATTGTCCCAGATGCAGCCCACGGGAGTCCCCAGGTTGCCCCTGTGTGCTTTCTAGGCGTTCTTGTCTTGCACAAACAAGAAGATACTCCAGGCTCATCTTGTGAATCTCTAGCCCATGAACCTGGCCCCTTTGGTATTTGTACCTCTGCGTTTGTGACAGTGGGTTATTTTTTTCTATATAATTATGAAACTGTTCATCATGCATAATAGTTATTAGCAAATGATTGTTGTCCCAAGGTTCACCTCACCTTCAGGACATGCTGGCAGGAGTGCCTTCCACCGCTTTCTTCTCTGGGACATAACAGTGACAAATTCCCATTAAAGCCCTGGAGTGTTGCCCAGGATAACCCTACATGAAGCCCTTTGTTTTCAGCGTTAATGACTAACCCCTGCCGCTCTCCAAGGCACAATATGTATGTGTGTGTCTGTGAGTGTATGTGTGTGTCTCTGTGTTTGTGTATGTCTTGTGTGAATGTATGCGTGTGGCTGTGTGTGTATCTGTGTGTGTCTGTGTGAATGTGTGCTTGTATGTGTCTGTATGTATCTGTGTGTATCTCTGTGTGTCTGTGTATACATATAAGGACTAAAACAAACTGCATTATGTATTTAGAGACCGACATAGAGATTTTAAACATCTTAGTGAATTTCTTTATCTTAACAATATGTTCGCCGAGCAGTGATGGCACACACCTTTAATCCCAGCACTCGGGAGGCAGAGGCAGGTGGATTTCTGAGTTCGAGGCCAGTCTGGTCTACAGAGTGAGTTCCAGGACAGCCAGGGCCACACAGAGAAACCCTGTCTCGAAAAAAACAAAACAAAACAAAACAACAACAATATGTTCCTTATCTTAACAATGCATTCCTGCCTGCTGCTGGTATTATACCTTTAATTTAAATTTAAATTACAACAGAATTCTCTCTCTTAAAGTTATTTTCTCAATGGCTTATCTATAGCTTAAATTTTTACATAGTTACAAATAAATTTAATTCTTAGATGGACGGTGGAGGCAAACATCTTTAATCCTAGCACTCAGGAGACAGAGGCAGGCAGACCTTTGACCTTGCCAGCCTGGTCTACTGAGTGTTCCAGGACAGCCAGGGCTACACAGAGAAACTCTGTCTCCAAACCCAAAACGACAACAACAAGAAAACAATAGGTTCTAAAGTCCACTGTTTTGTCTATGTGTTGCTTTGGAATGGCATAAACTATCAATGCCTCCCACAGCAGCAAGAACGGCATCAGAGTGAAGTGTAATTAACCAGTTTTACAAAACAGATCAGTCAAAAACAGGGCGAACAGAACGTCGACTAATTGCCTACATTGGCCACCAGGTGGCAGAGTAGCACACACAGTCCACGAGCTGCCTGGGAGTCGCTGGTGAAGCTCACAAGCTTGGCTGGGCTTTCTTTACCAGCCTAGAATATTCCAAAGGCTTATTTTTTAAAAGACATTATAAAACCAACTTCTGCTGTCTTTTGTAAATAATTATATGTAAAATAATAATATTTTAGTCATTTAGTATTTTAATACTAAAAAGCCATTTATGAGGAATATTTGAAACTGATACGTAAAAAAGAAGTGAACACTAAAAACAAGTGCTTCACGCCTTTAATCCCAGCACTTGGGAGGCAGAGGCAGGTGGATTTCTGAGTTCGAGGCCAGCCTGGTCTACAGAGTGAGTTCCAGGACAGCCAGGGCTACACAGAGAAACCCTGTCTCGAAAAAAACATAAAACAAAAAACAAAAAAACAAAACAAGTGTTTCAACTTTTAGTCTGAGGGGTGTATGTGTGTGCCTGTGTGTGTCTATCTGTGTCTGTCTGTGTGTCTGTGTGTCTGTGTCTGTGTGTCTGTGTGTGTCTCTGTCTCTGCGTGTATGTCTGTGTGTATTTAGAATTGTTCTGTTCATTTTCATATTATTAAGTATATTTCACTCATTGTGTGTGTAAGTAAAAAATTCATAATCCTATTTGTGCAATCTCAAAAGATGAATCTGTGTGTACATGCTTGTGTGTGTGTGTGTGTGTGTGTGTGTGTGTGTGTGTGTGCGCGCGAGCGCACATGTGCCCATGCACTTCTGGAGAAATTGCCCTTTCAATACATCTGCATTAAATCTACAAGTGTTCTGGAAAGAGTAGATAACTACAGCCAAATTCATCATGACTATATAGATTTTCGCCTTAAATTGTCTTCTTCTATGAGTATAAAGCTCCCACTTTTCATACGGGCCTTTCTATCTTTATGTTCATTATAATGCTTAACAGTGAGCAAACAAAATGCTTCAATATCTACATTTAATAATCCAATCTAAATAATGCACTGTTGTCCATTCCAAATAGCCGTTCTAAGTTTGCGGGTGTGGATGTGGTTTTATGGGTGCACGTGTCCAGGTGCTAACCAGGCAAGAGGCCAGCCTCCGATGTTGTTCCTCGGGCGCTGTGTACCCTGTTTTGAGATGGGATCCCTCACTTGGCCAGTAGTTCACCAGTTATCCTGGGCTGTCTGGCCAGGGAGCCCCGGGGATCCCATTGTCGCCCTAGTGCTGGGGTTACAAAACAGGACTGTGCCTGACTTTTTACATTATTTCTAGAGAGCAAACTCTGGAGTTCCTGGTTGTGCACGGAGCACTCACTCTGTTAACTAAGCATCCTTCCAGACCCTCCAGATAATTTCTGATATCTTGGTTTCAAGGGTCTTTGCGACACTGGTTTTCTCTGGGATTCTAAAGCTAAAGGATAAACAATACCTTTTCAACTCAGCATAGCAACGGTAATTCAAGTGCATCATGGCTAGAGTGTAGACAACTGTTGTGGCTTGGCCGTATAAAAGTGGAAATGAACTAGAAGAAACTGGAAGGGGGGGCTGCTTAGGAGTCCTGCCCTTCCTGTAAATACCTGCGATCAAATGTTGAGAAGCCGGCAATGATTTACCTTCTTGCTACTGCTACTAAGTGTTAGATGGAGCTCAAATAAGATCTGGCTCGCCCACATGATCTCTAGTTTACACGTTCCATTTAAAAGACAAAGGAACGTTTTTGCTAAATATCGCATTTGTATTTTCACTTACAAACTAACAGAGGAATTTGGCAGGCGCTCCTCTGTGAACTTGAAGTGCTTGCTTTCTGGCTTGGCTCCTTACTGGGTCCTAAGCTTAACTGCTTCTGCAGACGGTTCTATATTGCGCTCTGAGTAAATCAATCCTCTAAATGGGAAAAGGGGGACATTCTTTTACTGGAGGAGGGGGTGACAAATAGCTCTTCAAATGGGGAACATTTCACCAGCCTTGTTTTTAGTGACTTCTTTTTCTTTAATCTTTCCATATTTTTAAAATTAAAAAAGCTTCATGTGACCCTGATCCTCACTTGTTGGTCAGTGGCCTGCTGCCCCGCTGACGTGAGCAATCTAAATATAGGAATGAGGGGATCGTTCACATCGGCTCTCAAATCATGCCTTCTTTCTGTGGAAAACCCACGATTCAATTTAATTACATCATCTGTCATTCTTCAGGACCGGGCTTCCAACAGGGCCAAACAATTCTGAAGCCAGTTCATCTCTTTTAAAGAGGGCTAATCAGAAGGGATTTGCGATATTGAAATAACGGAGAGGCCGTTATGATTGATTCTGTGCAATTCAGGAATGAAGAATTCTTCCCCAAAGCCCCGAATCATTGAACCGGCTCTGTTTTAAAATAATGGAAGTGTTCCGCGTCACCTACATATCACACCGGTGTTGTCTGTGGATTTCCCCAACGCTCAGAATGAAAATGTGTTTCTGTCAACAAGAATGAATGGATTGCAAATGACAGCAAATAACATAAGGCAGTTCTGTATGATTCTGAAAGCAGGAGTCCTCACTGCTAAGAGACAGGAATCTGTTCCACGAAAATAATATTTAAAATGGGTTTCCACACCAAAATTATTTCCATTGTTTCTTTACAACCAGAAAAGACGAACATTATTGAGCAACTTTCCACAGCCTTGTTGACGGGAATGCCAAGTTTTGCTATTAATGTAGAAAGCAGTAATTACGTTTTTAAAAATGATAACTCTGGTAATTATACATTTAAAATATGAATCCCGATGTTTAATTAGGTCACATGACTATAATATCAGCTTGCATGAGCAGTGCATCAATTTCAAGCAATTCAAAGAAATACAGGCACAAAGGCTGCTGTGATTGTGACATTTAAATAGAATAAACCATAATGCACCACATTATTCTTTAAATATTTTAATGTTTACCAATGTTATTGAGTAATGAAGTTTGTCATTATGGTTTATTCTTCATAGATAATGACTCTGGAAGCAATGAGTATACTAGAACATTCGTGTATTTCTTCCAAATTAAACTCATAGCTAGATTCAAGCATACATTTGAACATGGTTTTGTATATTTTAATATGCCTAAGTATATAATATGTTTCTTAAATTAATTACATCATACTTTATGTTAGGCAAGTAATTCTCATTTTACCCTGTATTATAAACCTGCATATTATTATTATTTTCACTTATTCCTATTTTTCATTTATAAAATCTGCATCACTTGGCTTTTTAATGTTTGTCTCATTAATTACTATTTCCAAGAAGCTTGTATGCCTGTGCTTTACAGAGTTTCATCTTGTCATAGTTATAATTAGTTTTTTAAAGCTTGTTTTAAATTACTCCTTCTTTCTCTAAACCACATGGATATGTATTTAATAGCTTTATTTGTTGCATACACAAGACGGGCGTTGGTCAGTAACTGAGTCTTTGCCCGACCCTCTCTCTCCCCTAACTGTATAGAGACCTTTCTAAAGGCTGTGCTGACTTTTGAGAATGCCTGAGAGCCGAAACCTTTAATATCACTTTTCTCTCCCCAAATTTGCTCCTTAAGATAAAAAATCAATTAAGCAGATTCTGCAGAATTCATTTGCGCACGATGGTGACACAAGCTTTTAAACACAAAGGCTAAACGGCTCCTTACATCGAAGTAATGATTTACACAGCTGAGATGGCTCGGGTGTTTTTCTGTTTCATCCATAAAAGCCAGATTTCTTAACCTGGTACCCGCTACTGGGCAATCCTACCTCGCAGTCCTTCCACACTCTGCCCCTAACAAAACACTACAGGAAATTTTACGGATCCTGTCTTTGTAACTATGTCTGCTAAAAGCTACATCAGAAGCCTAAGAATTTATTGTGGCGCGAAAGAGAAATCCTTTCCAGAAAAAAAAAATCGGAATCACTTTTTTGTCCTGAAGGATTATATAGTATTACATTATATGGGGGGGGGGGAGAGAGAAAGAGAGAGAAAGAGAGAGAGAGAGAGAGAGAGATCCTTTACGGAGTCACAACGAGGTCTCTGAAGTTGACTGAGCAGTGAGTTCAATGTCTGGCAAACCTGCCTGACCTCCCTGCAGTTAGAAACGTCTGGTGCCTCGGATTGTGGCTTTAAACAGAAAGCCCGTGTATTAACACGAGGGGTCATTTCAGCTTGTGGTGATCGAGAGTGATACAAGAGAAGGTTAGGGATGTAGCCTTTCTCTGTGTCCCCCTGGTTGAACAGGGCCTATGTTGTCACCTTTTCCAATTTTAGGAATGTGAAATAACAGTCTGCTTTCAATTTCTCCTGAGTTCAGTTTCGTTAAATCTCCCCAGTCATTAGCAAATGGCAGGCACCCAGAGCCAGAGCGGGGGCGGGCCTCCGGGTTGAGGCTGCTCTGACATTTAGCCCATCTTCAAGCCTTCATATTGACCGGGTGCTTCTAGCCTGGATCACTCTGACCCCCTGAGCCACAGGGGAACTCTTGATTTCAAATCGCTATACAGTAGACCCTGCCACGAGGACAATCCCCATTCCTTTACAGTGCCTCAGATATTCTACTGCAAAAGGTGTTGAAAAGTTCAGGCTCTTTTCAAAAAGTACCCTGCTGTCAATACCTGGAAGTTATCAGTAAGAATTACTTATTTCTTTACAAAAACTCACTTCGAGACCAAGGAGTTAGGCATGTGTAGTAATGCTAAAAAATATACACACTGTTTTCAGGTTTGCACTGGGCATTTTCAAATGCACTGTAGACTCTAGAATATGAATTATGATCCTGTTTATGTTGGACGGAATGGGTAATTACTAGCTATAAATCAGTTCTGCTATCTTGAAAGCACAGCCTTCTTACTCCAGGCTTACACGTAAATAAGGAAAAGTAATATTTGTTTGTTTAATTCTACTTTTAGACCTGTGTCGAGTCTGTTGTACGTCGTGAAACAAAGCCTGTTGCACTTGAAGTTTCCAATCTAAAATAAAAATATTTCTTTGGATTTAAAAACCATATACATTTCCCATACCTAGTAGTTGCTAGACATATCAGAAGAAAGTTGTTCCATCCACAAGAAGGGAGTAAATTATTTAGGATGCCCTCCTCTATTCTAACCTGGACGTGTGGCCTGGTTTTCCAGACCTGTCATCTACTCTTGGGAGCAGCTTCGGAGGCTGAGACCAGGATTCTGCCTGCTGAATCCTCCCACTGCTAGCTGCTTACCTTGATAACCAGATGTGGAAGAGCCCTGCTGTACTGGGATTCCACAACCAAGTGTCTATTCTAAGTATCTGGGAAATTTTTAAACGAGGTCTATTTCCTGAAGCTGGCAGTTTGTTCTGAACCTTCCCTGGGACATAAAAGTGTTATTTGGAAGAGAACAAAATGTGTCGAGACTTAAAGAAACAGTTGCTATTCCTGCAGTAGGCTACAAGCTGCATGCTAACTTCAAAGTCCTCGGTGTCTGTGCAGCTAGCCTGCACACACAGTTTAAAGCGAGTGTCAGGTTTGGAGGAATGCAAGCAAGCAATAGGCAGTGCAGGTGTGGTCAGAGAGGTCACTGGGGCCTCTGTTGGAACTGCCATGGCTGCCTTCTCCTTGAGAGCACTCCTACCCATCCTCTGCCTCCAGGTCTTCATTTGTAGGGGAATTAAGAAGCTTGGCAGGCAACTTCCTTGGACTCTCCTGTTTCTGTGAGTCGGTGTACCTGTCTGTCCAATACTCCTACCAGCCTTATTCTTTTTCAGAAAACAACATCATAGGAGCTGGTGAGATAACTCAGTGCTAACACTGGATACTCCTGCAGAGGCGCCACATTCTGCAGTCAACACCCACACTGAGCAGCTCAAAACCACCTGTAAGTCTGGCTCTAGGGAATCTGACATACTGTTCTGGCCTCTGCACTTAAACACATCTGTCATCCATCCATCTGTACACATAAACAAAAAATAAAATTAAAAATAAATTTTAAAAATATAAGGCAGCATGTTTTGACTTCTTTAATAAAGTACTGCATTTGATATGTATGCATAACTGTTTTCAGAGAATATTAAATATTAAAGATACATGTGTCTTGCTCAATAGAAAAGTTACATTAATCTCAAAATAGTACCTACATTATAGGTTTCTCTATTTTGTGGATTAGTGTGTTAATGAAATAATTATGAATTATGTCTTGTGAGTTCTAAAAAGGATACAGAAACATGCTATACCACAAGGCATACTGACATAAGAGTACACACAGACATGTGAATGTTTTAGGTTTCTAGAAATAGTAACTTTCCCTGAGTCAAATCTGCCACAACTGAAAATGGCCCGTGGAGCCTTTACGGTGTTTTTAAGAAGTCAAATCTTCTGAAAGGTCAGAACCCTTTCTCCCTTTCTAAAACTGTAATAACCAGTGACAAGCGTCCAGATTTACTTTGGGATACTATAGGTCAGTGTTGTCAAAAGGATTCACAGCCCTATTTCTTCATTCCTTGGAGACTTACAATTCTCTCTCTCTCTCTCTCTATCTCTCTCTCTCTCTCTCTCTCTCTCTCTCTCTCTCTCTCTCTCTCTCTTTCACTCTCTCACTCTCTCCTTCTATCTCCCTCCCCCTTTCTTTCTTTCACTTATTTCCACTATCTGTGAGTTCCTCGGCTAGCATGGCGGAGATGGGATTTGATGTCATGAAAATGGCAGCCCACAAGAGACATTCTTTACAAAAGCAACTCCTTCCCACCTCCCTTCCCCCTGAAATAATAACAATTTGCTAAATTGTTGGGAAGTTGTTCTAATTCCTTGTCCAAATTATTACTCGCCCTTTAGATTAGAAATGAGGCCAGGGTTAGCAATCAGCTATAAATGGTAGGATTTCTCAAGTATGAAGCACTTGTCTGATTGTGAAGTGGAGGCCATTACTGCCTTGATTGGGCCTTTTTTTTTTCCTTCCAGCTTGCTTGATTTGTGGTTGAGAGCACATATTCACTCCTGTACTGTGAGCAATCACAGCTTCCCCCTCTCATTTTTGCTCAGCGATTTAGGGTCCAGGACTCTGGCACAGCTGCCACCTTTTAGCCACCACCATGCAGAATGTCTTTAAACGGAGTGGGGGGATGGGAGCAGGTAACCACTGTGCATTCGTTCCTTAATGCGCCTATTTTCTGTTTCTCAGAGAGAAGTTCTTCACTTGAAATAACACCCATGTTGGACCTTGGACCCCTACACTCAATAAGTAAGTTTGGAAAGAGCCCTGAAGCATATATTTCCGTCCCTTTAACTCCTCAGAAATAAATAGGTGTGGGGTCCGGATCCAAGACGGTGGCACCGGGATGCACATTTCCTACAGGGCCAGCATAATCTTTTTCTCTGGGAAATAGCACAGAAACAGGTCCATTTTCTAACCTTGTCAGGCAGTGCAGCATTTAATTCATCTCCCCCAAAGCCTAAGGTCTGTAGTAAGAAGGGCTTTGAAACTCCTGAAGTTTTATTTTGTTAAGGTTAGACAGGACATGGAATAACTTCTGACTTAAGAGGACCTCATCCTCAAGAGTGACAAATGTTTTGGTTAAGAGTGAAAGTCAGCATCTCTTACTCCATGAGACGCATTAGAGAAATCCAAGAAAATTGAAGTTTCAACATTGGAAGGCTCATCATCCTGGGAGCTTCTGGGTCCCTATTAGTGAGCATCAACTACTCTGCTTCTGACCCTGCTGCTCCAAATCAAAATGCCAGAATCATTTCCAAAATCAACACCTTTCTCTACGTGCACTGTCCAAGTCTAGGTCACAAGGAGAACAAGGATATGGAGAGGCTCATGGACATGCACGATGTTTCCAGGAGCCATGGCTGCTCAGCATCTCTGAACTCACACAGACATCTTACTCGAACCAGCTTCAGAAATAATGTAATTCTATTCCAATTCCGATTCTTAGAAATTAAAGAAAAGAAATAAAATTTACCGTCCATCACTGCATGGCTTAATAAACTTTTGTACATTTATTGAATTGTGCAGGTATTGGGTATCCACAATCTAAAGACCGAATATTTCCATCATCCTGAACAGAGGCCCTCTCACAATCCCTCTCCATCCCACGCAAGGCCTGGGCAATACTAGTCTTTTTTTCTGTCTCTGTAGGTTTGGGGTTTGAGGACATTTTCAAACATGTAATTGTACAATATACGCTCTGATACATCAGGAACTGTCACTGGGTTGTTTTTGATGTTTGGTATGACATCTGAGTCATCCCATGTTTATACCTTCTTCCTTTTCACTTATGGACAGTGTTTTATCGTGTGGATTGCCACAATGTATTAATGCATTGCAGTAAGAGGCTTCAATATGACAATGTTTCCATTTCAGTATATAGTTTCGGATGTGCTCACAACATTCCTATACAAACCTTAGGGTGGAGATACATGTATAAGATATGCACACAAACAGTATATGTAATAGGTAGAGAAACTGCCAAGTGTTTGCAGATGGCTCCTTCCTTATGGATCCCTACCAGTGTTGTGTTTGGAGCCATTTTACCATATCTGTGTCAATATTGTTCCTGCCAGTCTTCATCACAGCTATTTTATACTGGGTGACAAATTTACCTCATAGTTTCTATCTATGTCACTCTAGTTCTAGTAGCAGAAGCATCCATTTCATGGTCTTATTAGACATTTGTATATTTCTTTAAATAAATATCTAGTCAATTCCTCTGTCCATTTTTTAAAGCAAGAATTTTACATGTAGATACATATCTGCTACCCGGTATGTGATTAATGGATTATCTACCAGTCTGTGGCTGAATTTTCTCTTTCTAGAAAGTTTCTCTGAAGCCTCAAAGTTTTTAGTTTTGAGAAAATCTCTTTTGAACTCTTAAAAGGATCAAAATATTTTACCACTTCTGACACAATTGTAGGACTACAGACTGCTCAGTGATTAGGATCCCTGGACGCCTTTGCAGAGGAAGCAAGTTCAGTCCCCAGCAGTATATGGTGGCTCACAGCCATCTGTCATTACAGTCCCAGGGATCCAGTGCCTGCTGGCATCCATCCTTACTGTTCACACAGCCCATCGAGTGAGAATAAATAAATCATTATAAATAGATTTAAATACAATTGTTTAAAATTAATAAGTTAAAGATTTGAGGCAAACGAACAACTAACCTTGCATCCAAATAAGGAAACGAAAAGCTGTTTTGATCATTTCATCTTTAAAATAATCCAAAATTTTTGAAGGGAACACATTTGCTGGATACCACTGCTGACATCATGTTCTTCACGAAACTGGTGTAAAAACTCAAAACTCAGCCTTGTCAGGTCACAAGTTGTTTGCAAGAATGTATCTATAAAATGAACCTGAAGTCAAAAACTACTCTTTGTTAAGGGACAAAGCAAAACTAGCAAGTCAAGAAACTCATCTCACGGCTTCGCTCTCCAAAGCCAAGTGCAATGTGTTATTCCTCAAATATCTTCCTGAAAGGAAGACCACCGCTGAATGCCAAGTTGTTCTGATTGACTTTCATTGTTAACTTCCTATAACCTAGAGTTACCTGTGGAGAGGGAACCTGATTTAAAGAATGGTTTGGATCAGGTTAGCCTGTGAGCATTTTCAATGAGAGATTTTATTGATTGATGACTGGTTTGGGATGGCCAAGCCCATGGTGAGTGGCACCATTCCTAGGACCTGGGCTATGTAAGAAAGCTAGCTAAGTGTGAGCCTGTGAGCCAGCCAGCAAGCAGCATCCTCTATGGTTTCTGCCTTAATTCTTGCTCAAGTCCTTGGGGGACTCTGACACTAAAGATAACAAACCTCGGAAGGTTGCTTTGAGTCAGAACGTTTTGTAACAGCATGGGAAAGCAGACTACTACACAAGTCTATCAGACAAACCGTTGGTAACAAAGGTATCTATTTAGAAGCTCCTGGGCGTGGGGAAGAGCAGAGCTTATGGGGAAGACTTGAAACATGTTACAATATCCACAGCTTTGCTCTAATGCAGCACAGGTAGGCACACCTTGCTTTTACCGACAAGAATTTCCCTGTTTCTAGAGACTGTAGTTTGAAATTCCTCAGCTGTGAATCGTTCTGAAAACTGAATAGCCAGCATTAATTATCAACAAATTATCAACTCTGAATGGCTGGGCTTTCATCTAGATTTTGCTATCTATGTATCTAGCACAAAAATAGAGTCACTAGATTCAGTCTGATTATATAAGACTTGTTCCATTCTGAGCTCTGCACCACTGTGAACTGAACTCTGATTCTAAAAATGTACACACAATTGCATTAATATTAAAGAAAACTCTTATTTGATTTAGAGAACCTCGGAGTGTCTTCTACATAAAATTCCAATAAAACTACAAATCATTAATTCTATTGTGTTATTTTATGGAATCAAGATTGTGGCAAATGAAAGGTCAAAAACGGTGAGGTTTGTGTGGCTTGAAGATGTCTATTAAATTCTGTTGTCTGCAAGCAGGCTCATATTATTTTTATGCTTTCAACTGGATTACTTTCATATTAAAAATGGCTTTCAGTTGAAGCGGAACTAAGGGCAGAGTCAATCGTTGCTTGTCAGAACTGCATAATTAGTTTAAGTCAATGTGTAGAAAAGCAGAGCTGAAGACATTGAAGTCAAGCTGTTCATTGTAATCGTCCGAGTGAGGCTGGGAGTCAAGAAGAAAGCACAACTAATTAAACTGGAAAATGGCAAGGAGAACTTGAACCAAAGCCATGTGAATAAAAAATAATGGACACAAAAAATGTTCCAATAGACATATCCACCCGCAACGCTTGCTCTGGAAACTCTAAGCCCAATTGCATGGTCCTGTGTGCTGTGAATGACAGCAGTGTGTTGCACTCTAGGCTGGACATCATGGTAAAATGTCAGACAACTAGAGCTTTAAAAGGTGTAAATAAAAAAGACACAGTCCTCCAAAGGAGTGACAAGTTAAAAGGAAAGAAATGAAAACAAATTTATACAACCCTGTTACACTACCACTGCTGTGGTCAGTCAAGGAAAAGCAGGACTGAATCTAGGCGAAGTCACTTCCTCAGGGGCAGCAAAAGGGATGCAAAGGTCAAGGCTCAAACACTGATGGTGTGGGCATCAGAACAGGGTGTCAAAGTAGTGTTACACAGCACTCTACACAACAGCACAACCGCAGGTGGCATCCTAGAGCGTCTTGCATTACCTGTAACAAATCTGGTCCTGTAGCAAAGATATGAAAGTAGATCCTTTAAGAAACTGAAAACGTCCTGTGAATTGTATTAACTACAGCCTGGGCAGATGGTTCTGCTGGTGAAGTGCTTGCCAGGAATCCATGGTGATCTGAGTCTAGGTCCCCAGCACCCACCTAAAATGCCTGCAATCCTAGTACTGGGAGGCAGAGACAGGAGGGCCACTGGCCATGCCTGACAGCCAGTCTGGATGAATCAGAGAGCTCCAGTTCAGGTAGAAATCCTGTCTACACCAGTAAGGTGGAGAGAGACGGAGAAGGATGCCTGACACCCATCCCTGGCCTCCACATGTGCAGTACACTGCACATAACACCACATTCACACAGGCACACACATACACACACCATAAGTACCGATTATGGATACTTTTCAAACTAGTAAAGCAAGACACAAAGTCATCATGTATCTAACACCAGTGGTAGTGCTTCAGCAAGTACCCTAATGGCAGGATGGTTCTGCAGAGATCTCTACATGAGGCGCCTCATCACCCACACACTGGGGTAGCTCTCCTTGCTACGAATTACAAAGAGAGGTTGGAATCTTTTTCATGAAAAAATCCCATTATTTTAATCTTTTAATTGTCAGTGGTGACTATATGACAATTCTGTTCACTTTCTTTGCAAATTTATCTTTTGGTTATATAATGACGTTTTCTTGTTAATTAATTTATTTATTTACTTTACATCCTGATCGCAGCTCCTCCCTCCTCCTAGTCCCCCCCCCAGTTCCTCACCCCACCCCCTATCTTATCACCTCTGAGTAGGGGGCGGTCCTTCCCTAGGTACTAACCCACCCTGGCACATCAAGTCACTGCAGGACTAGGGACATCCTCTCTCACTGAGGCCAGACAAGGCAACCCAGTTAGAGAACCAGGAACATCCCATGGGCAAGACCCAGTTTCTGACACTATTAATGACAATCTGTTATGCTTGTCAAGTATAACTGTCCTCTGAGAGGCTCCACCCAGCAGCTGACAGAAACAGATGCAGAGACTCACAGCCAAACATTAGATGGAGCTTGGGGTTGAGGAGTCTTGTGGAAGAGTTGGGGAAAGAACTGAGGGACCCAGAGGGGATAGAGACTCCACAAGAAGACCAACAGAGTCAACTAACTTTGGGGGTTCCCAGAGACTGAATCTCCAACTAAAACATGCATGGGCTAGACCTAGTCTGCCCCCTCCCCCAGCATATATGTAGCAGGTGTCCAGCTTGGTCTTCATGCAGGCTCCCCATAGCTGGAGCAGGAATTGTCCCTGACTCTGCTGCCCACCTGGGGATCTCATTCCCCTAACTGACCCGCCTTGTCTGTCCTTAGTGGGAGAGGATGTGCCTAGTCCTGGAGCACCTTCATATAATGATGACTTCATCTATTTATTCCTTGGGTGTTTCTCTTTGTAAACATCTCTGAATTTATGACAAATTCTTCCATTCCCATCGTGACGCATGCACACTGACATTCACTCACAAACGCACGCAGACACATACCCATGTTCACCCACACATATCTGTTGTACACACACACACACACACACACACGCATGCACGCACGCACACACGCACTCACATGCCCACATTCACTCACACAAATACTTGTACTCACAGACACACCCACACATACCTGACCATACACTCATACACCTACATTAACTCACACATATCAACTTGCACTCACACACGCACACATGTTCACACTCATTCAAATAACTCTTAAATGCACCCACACACCCACACACTCACACGCGCATACGCCCCCATACTTCCAGGTCCTCGTACACATGCATAAACTCACTCATGCATACATCCACACATGCTTTACCACATTCCCGGGAACTTGTGGCTCTACGGCATACACAAATTCGCTCATTTCTATTCCTAGACTCCTCGCATTTGTATCTTTAGCGCAGAACACAGAATCCTACATTTATACATTCAGTCTTTCATGAGGCTCGCATCTCTTCTTTAACAACCAAAAGTGGTATTTGGAAATTAACATATTCAAAACCAAGCTCCCCTCTCTCTCCCATCCCCCTACGTGCAGCTACTTTCCTGTGCCTTCCCCATCTCAGAGAACAGCGTCCTTTCCATCTCCAAAGCAACAAATTCAGATCCTTCTGAGCTCCATTACATCCTTCGCACCCACATCCGACCTTGTAAACGCTTTCTTCAAATTATATGCAGGGACTAACAGCCATTGCCCACCTCAACCACTGCTATACCCACTGTCCTGCTCAAAGCCACCATGAAGCCTTGTGTAGATTTGTGTGTGTGTGATTGCATTGGGTTAATATAGCACAATATTATGAATTAATCCATTATGAACAATAGAAATCCATTACTCTCCATTAAGCTGAAAGGTCTGACATCTCGTGGGAGGGGAGCTGGTATGTGCCAAGCATCCACTTTCTGGTTTATAGACAGTGCCTTCTTGCTGCATCTCCTCTGGTGGGAGGGCCACAGCAGCTCCCTGGGCCTCTTACAAGGACACTAAGCCCATTCTGTAGTGCTTTGCCACTGGGAGCTAATCAGCCAAGGCTTCCCTTCTGAAGCTACCACATTGCTAACTAGGTTTCAGCATGGGAGCTGGAGATAATGCACTGAAATTACAACAACCCCTGTTATCTTGTCTTCCTTCTCTCTGTCCCTCTCTCCTTACATGTGGGCATTCCTTAAGGTTCACAACTTCTGGGTCATGTGGGATGCCAGGAGGAACTCAGACCTCCACATGCACTCACACACATGCATGTCCACACACACACACACAGGCACACACACACACATATAGAGATACATACACACATACAGAAATATACACACACGGGCACACACTCACACACATACAGAGAGATATACACACATGTGCATGCACGCACACGCACACACAATTGGCCTCAGAGACATCACACAGCCAGTATAAGAAGTAGATTAGGGACTCAAAGTTAGTCCTTCTGCCTTTAAACAAGAGAACTTTGAGCCTAGTATTTTAATTTGCCATTTCCCCACACTGCACATATCCAAAATACCCTTTAAAGGGCCAGCTGTCTGGAGTGTAATAAGATATCTGATATAGAAGCATAGAGCCCCTAATCCTTTGCTGGATATGTAGGGGACGGCGTGTCTCTGAGAAAAGGAAGAATAAAACGCAGAGAACCAAGAGACATGGTTCTTTTGATCATGCGAGGAGCTGGGTCACATGGAGGGGACTGATGTCCTAGCATAGCATCTTGTCATTCTCAGGGAAGAAATGTTAAAATGGGATGGAACACGAAACTCGATACTGCATGAAATCAATGATGTAAATTACAAGTCGTCATTGCAAGTTAAAAATGGTGCACTGGGCACACATTTGCACTCAATTCTTTCCTGAAGACCATTCTTCTTCTTCTTAATAAATAGACATAAATCATAAAGCCAGCAAGAATGGGAAAGGGAGCAGGCAACTTCAGAAGCAGGAAAATATGTGGATTAGTGGAGCCAGCCCTGCAGCCTTTGAAGAGAGGACAGGAAACTCACTAGCCTCACACTTGCATCCTGGAATCGGACTGGGGATCTGGCACTAGCTTCCCTGGAGGAGCAACAGCAGGTGGAGCTGGAGGTGGGCTTGCCACTGAAGACCATTAGTCTACACAGTCCCGTCCTCCACTGTGTCCTGCTGCCCACTTCACTAAGGCACAGATGTCAGGTGACATTCATCTGCGTGTCTACTTACTTTCCCCTTAAAATTATTTATTTTAAACATCTTTATTATGTGTATGTGTGTGCCTATGTATGGGTATGTACATGTGAGTGCAGATGCCACAGCGGCCAGAGAGTGTGTCAGATCCCCAGGAGCTGGAGTTAAGGAAGCTAGGAACTGTAGAAAGTGGGTGCTGAACCTAAACTTGCTTCTCTGTAAGAGTAGTATGGGCTCTTAACTGCTGAGCCATCTCTGCAGCAGTGATTGATTGATTGATTGATTGATTGATCAATTGATCCTGTTTCATATGCAATTCTTTCTCCCATGGAGACAAGGCAGCTGGCCAGATGTCAGAGGCAGGACAGGACTTGACAACACTAAAGGAAGATGGATGAGGACTTCCATTTAGAAAACTAGCCAAGGCTGTAGTCACACCTCAGCTGGTTTGTAAAGTGTGTACGTGGGTGTGTGCATGTATGCATGTGTGTGCATGTATGTGTGTATGAGTGCATGTGAGTTATGCATAATTACTTCTTTTTAAATTACTGGATATTTTCTTTATTTACATTTCAAATGTTATCCCCTTTCCTGGTCTCCCCCCTCCCAGAAACCCCCTATTCCATTCTCCCCTCCCCCTAATTCTATGAGGGTGTTCCCCCACCCACTCCCTCCTCCCTGCCCTGGAATTCCCCTACAATGGGGCATCGAGGCTTCACAGGACCAAGGGCCTCTCCTCCCACTGATGTCTGACAAGGTCGTCCTCTGCTACATATGAAGCTGGAGCCATGGGTCCCTCCGTGTGTACTCTCTGGTTAGTGGTTTAGTTCCTGGGAGCTCTGGTTGGTTGATATTGTTGTTCTTCCTATGGGGTTGCAAACCTCTTTAGCTCCTTCAGTCCTTTCTCCAACTCCTCCATTGGGGACTCCAAGTTCAGTCCAATGGTTGGCTGCAAGCATCCACCTCTGTGTTTGTCAGGCTCTGGCAGAGCCTCTCAGGAGACAGCTATATCATGCTCCTGTAGATGCACTTCTTGGCATCTACAATAGTGTCTGGGTTTGGTGACTGTATATGGGATGGATCCCCAGTCTCTGGATGGCCTTTCCTGCAGTCTCTGCTCCACACTTTGTCTCCATATTTCCTCCCGTGAGTATTTTGTTCCCCTTTCTAAGAAGGACTGAAGCATCCACAACTTGGTTTTCCTTCTTGAGCTTCATGTGGTCTGTGAATTGTATTCCGAGCTTTTGGACTAATATCCACTTATCAGTGAGAGCACACCATGTATGTTCCTTTGTGACTGTGTTACCTCATTCAGGATGATATTTTCTAGTTCCATCCATTTGCCTAAGAATTTCATGAAGTCATTGTTTGTAATAGCTGAGTAGTACTCCATTGTGTAAATGTACCACATTTTCTGTATCCATTCTTCTGTTGAAGGACATCTGGGTTCTTTCCAGCTTCTGGCTATTATAAATATGGCTGCTATGAACATAGTGGATCATGTGTCCTTATTATATGTTGGAACATCTTTTGGGTATATGCCCAGGATTCTCTGGTAATAACTGAATCCTCAGGTAATACTATGTCCAATTTTCTGAGGGTCCACCAAACTGATTTCCAGAGTGGTTGTACCAGCTTACAATCCCACCAGCAATGGAGGAGTGTTCCTCTTTCTCCACATCCTCGCCATCATCTGTTGTCACCTGAGTTTTTCATCTTAGCCATTCTGACTGGTGTGAGGTGGAATCTCAGGGTTGTTTTGATTTGCATTTTCCTGATGACTAAGGATATTGAACGTTTCTTTAGGTGCTTCTCAACCATTCAAGATTCCTCAGTTGAGAACTCTTTGCTTAGCTCTGTACCCCATTTTTAATAGCATTATTTGGTTCCCTGGAGTCTAACTTCTTGAATTCTTTGTATATATTGGATATTAGCTCTCTATCAGATGTAGGATTGCATGTGAGTTATGCATAATTACTTCTTTTAAATCTGTTGTATTTTTAATATCTGGGAGCACTTTTCATTCTTTGAATGTCTTTCTTTGCTTTGTAGAATTTTGTGAATGCATTCCTTGTCAAAAATGGTAAATATTCCTATTTGTCCTTTTAAACTCACTCTTCTGGTGTTACCCAGGGTAGACAGACTCTAGGGCTCCAGGGCTTCACATTGCAGGAAATCCCTGTCCTTAAGTATGAGTGACTTGCCAACTTACTTATAAGCACAGAATGTGACCGTGGGGATGATGTCACTAGGCTGATGTCTAGTAGAAAACGAGATACCTCTTATAATTGCATTATAACGTTGCTCTAGATATAAACATGTATTTATGGATGCACACTAGTAAATCGAAGCCTCACCCCACTCCACACAGACAGGGCTTCACCTTGCTGACATACGGTACAGAAATGACCCTGCTGGCCTTAGAGAAGCAGATGCTCGTGCTGTGAGAGACATGAGCACTGCCCGTGACCTGTTGGAGCTGTGGCCATTATTCAATAACAAAAGCTAGATTGCCCTGGGGTGTGATGCAAGGGTGACAAAAAATCTTCTTAGAACCTGAAGGAGCTAGGCTAGACTCCTCTACATGGCTAGACTGATGTCCTCACTGACTGAGCTGAGATGCTCAGGCAGTTAAGTCAGTTTGGGTCATTTGTTATACAACAATGAAGGTGATTGCTTTAGTGACCATGGTGCCAGACCCTGGCAACTATGAACAAAATTAGCTCCAGTAATTACTCTAATGAGTTACTTAAGCCTCTTGTTCCTTAGATTCATCGTATATGAGATGTGGATAAAACTGGTATTGCCAGTGCAAATGAACATGGCATGCCACACACACTCAGCACTGGGACACTGCCATCGATAAAGGACCTGTGGTCTTCATCACAGTAATTACCATGATAAGCTAACACAATGTAAAATATTAAACTGAGGGCAAAACAAACATAAGATGTTCATGATCACCACTATAAGGCAATACATCTAATGTAATAGTAATATAACATATAAAAGTATAAAATCCATTTATCAATCAGGATAGACTAAATTTTACTGCAAAAAAAAGTCCCAGTGTGCCAATGATTTAGAGCATGGATAATCATTTTTTGTTCATTTGAACTACCCACTATCGACAGCTGCACTTTCAATTCTTTGTGTTCCCACAGACATGAGCAGATAAAGAGCCAGCATCTCCAATGTCAGTGTGTCTGAATGAAAGAACACAGTTGGCCAGTTTCCCCTTAATAATCAAGTTCTCTAGTATGGCCCCACTGCCTTCCCTATGTCTACTCACACCCACTGGCACTGTCCAAATGTGTGAACACCAAAAACTCATAACACTACCGTACTTAGAATGTCCTCTAAGAATGGGACAGAAAACAAATAATTCTTCTAAGAATGGTTGGAGGCATTTTAGAAAATTTTAACGACTTGAATACATTATTACTGTTTGAACAGGCTGTGCACTAAGTATAGGAAGACAGTCATCTACAGATCCTAATAAAATAAGAAACAATGTCAACAGTGATGGAGATTAATAACTTGAGGTTCAGCGACAAGGATGTTTAGATAGTATGCAACATCTCCATTTGAAAATCCTTCTTGGTTACAAGTAAGAAGAGCAACTTCATAATCTAGAAGAGTCATGAAGTTATTAAGTCATGAAGTCATGAAAATATAGAAGCCGTGCTGAGGTCTGTATTCCATGTTCACACTGAAAGCTGTGTGGATGTTCATGGTCCGGGCCGCCCCTGGCTGTTATGGGCAAGAATGCTTCTTTTGCAGTGATATTGATCATTGCAGGTTCATAATTGAGAATGATTGACATTGAAGGATTCTATGGCACTTCCCACCCTAAAAGACACAGTCTAGACAGGAAGCTATTGAAGAGAGTCCTTAAAAGTCATGATAGGGATACTGAAGTAAAGTCCTTCCCAGCTGATGGCTTCTGGCAGTGGGGTGGATGGGGTGGGGGAGGGGAAGAACTCAGGTATCTATAAAGCGCTGGCCACTGAGAGGTTGACCAAGCTTCAATGAGTATACAGGTAACACAAACTGTACTTGATGAATTTATTTTCTTTTTGGAGGGAAGATACAAGGTTGGGAGGTGAATGTAGAAGTAAGAGTGATTAGGCTGCACTGTGTGAAATTCCCAAATAATTAATAAAAACAGTATGTTGGAAAAAGAAGAAGTCATGAACACAGCTATAACTTTAATAAAGTAATCAGCATGGACATCATCTATAGTACTCATAGGTTAGAGTCATCAGCTACCAGACAGCAAATAGGAGAACGCAGAGTCAAGTCTTGTGATGTTCCTGTCACCAATGCATCACTAGAATCTAGTCACAGGAGTACCAGACAGACAGGAAGGAAGGGAAGTTCAAAAGAGCCAAGGTCATGAGTACCAAAGAATGCTGGGAAAGTAGACGGACTCCTCCAGAATTCTGTGTGTGTGAGAGAACTCAGTGCAACATGCCAACTGGAATTAACCTGCTGGGGCATGCACGTGGGGACATAACCAACATTGAGAACGAGGAAGAGTTGACCAGTCACAGTCATTCTCAGGCTTGGATGTGTTTGCTGTGGTTTTCTTTACCTTGAAGTACTCTCCCCAGAGATGAGCAACCACTGGAAACAACGGTTTATGGCTGTTCAGTTTTTAATTTGGTATATACCTTTAAATATTCTCATTAATCATTTTAGTGATCTTAAACATATCATTCTTAATATTTTTTTGGTATTTTTGTGGTGCCAGGATGGAACCCAAGGCCTGTGCATGTGAGACAAATGTCCTACCATGGATGTACCCGCAGCTCAACCCTGTTAACATTTTATAGTTGTTTTTTATTTTAACTGGTTATTTCTAAGTAATCTTACAATCTTATTAAATGTTTATTATGAGACATTAAGTAGCAAGGTTTCTATAAGCTTATCAATTACAGTTGTTAAAATTTTATTGTTATATGCAGCCAAGATATTGTTTCAATGTTGGTTTTGGGTTATTACGGAGACTTAGAATTTTAGCTATGATGTACTATTTATATATTTTTCCACTGGAAATTATTTCAATTACTTTGATGATTTTTCCATCATGATATTCTTCTATTGTTGCACAATAATATCGTTAACCTTTTTATCATTAACCCTTTTTTTTATCATTAACTTCTTTTCTCTTACATAAATATGGCAGGTACTTTCCATGTAGAAAAATATTTCTTTATTTTTAAGAAAGAAAAACCTTTCTAATTATGATTTTTAATATGGTTAGTTTTATTTAGAACTGAGTTTAGGAAAGCATTTGTCAAGATTATATAAATATTCATTATTTAAAAAATACTTTTTAGCAAAGAGTCTCTCTATGCCTCCCAGCCTGTGACTCCTGATGATTAGCCTCCCAAGGTAAGAGGGAAGACATAAGCTAGCATGCCTTCCTTTTGTGTTCTCTGTGTTTGTATCTTATAGATCAGATTCTGATACACTGGACTAATACAGGGCTTCTCAGACTTCTTCCATCTCAACCCCTTTTCACCAGAGAAATTTTTATGAGACCCTGGGTATACAGGTATGTTAAGCAGGCATATGAATCAAATAGTTAATGACAATAAATCATTAAGAAATTCATTTAAATGATTCTTTGGTATCTTGTTTCCCGTTAGAGAAGAAAAAGAATTTTCAGAGTGATGAGATGGATGGTTTCATGTCAAAAATTAAATCTTGACTGAATATTTGATACTACAGGATATAGTGTCTTAAATATTTCTCAGAGTATATTAATATTTTGATTTATAGTTTCAATCCTGAGAATGCTGCAAAATAATAGCAGCATCCTTAGGACGATTTCGGAGGTTGTTGGATATTCTGTCCTAGTTCCAAGACAAAATTCATCACAATATATTCCAAGAAACTCAAGTTTTCAGCTATCAGTTTGAAAATCTAACATTCTAATTCAATACAATTCAAAGATAATACTAATTGGATACTTACATGCTGAGGAATGATGGGAAAATGTTAAAAAGCTTTTGCCTTCTATAATTAAAACATCATGCTTCTATGAGGAAGAAAACTTTGCATGTGCATTAAAAACACTACAATTAATAACATGTAATAGCTTCAGATATGAACCTTAGCGTTTTAGGCAGTGTTTGTTGGTGATGCATGACGTGGCCACATACACGGGGCCCAGCATGGGTCCTGTGTCTGAGAACCAAAGCTGTAAGGAGGGCTGCCACATGAACAAGATCCGCCACACTTACCAGCGTTTGATGTTGACTTGGTTTTTACCTACTAATTTTTCACATCCCCTCCATTCAGTGAGATACTCAGTTTAAGAAACTGGATTTTGGCCGCATGCTAAAAACCATTTCTGCAAAGGTTTCTTATAAGTGCTTTAGCTTGGAGGGCTGCACAGGGCAGGACTGGTTTTGTCCTTCAATGGCCTTGAGAATTTCTCAGCCACACTTTCTCCAGGGATTTCCAACTTCACACATCACTGCTGTGTGTCCTTAGCGGGTTAGTTACAAGCTGTTGGAGGGGAGAGGTTTAGCTGACCTTCCCACAGCTCTGATGGGACCACAGAATTTCAAGCAAGCCTAAAACTGAGCCAGAAATTCTCAGCTGATCAAACAGAACCTCCATCTGGTTTGTTGACACACACAAGAATTATGGCAAAAATGTCTATCCTGAAGTAGAAACAAGGATTTGAGAAACCCTGTCCTGTTCCAGGGCCATTGTCTTTCCCAGCTGCACAAGGATGGCCACAGTTTGTTCCACAAGGTTAGTTCTCAAGATAAAGCCAAATCACCACAGGAAACCTTTTTAGGCTTAAAAGCAATCGTTCTAGGCATGAGAAGAAAATCTGGGAAAGGGAAACAATTGCTTCTCCTGGAGTTTCCAGTCTTGTCTTCCCTCATTTGACACAACTGGAGATTGGTCTTATCATTAGGCATACTACTCAGGAAAACAGTGCTCAGTAAGCAAACACTATAAGCCTCCATTGAGTCACTTACACTAGCAAGATCATCTTTTAATTTTTAATCAATATTCCCATTGTAGTTTGAAATGACGATGTTAAAAACTCACTGTCCATCTGAAGGGTAGAATAGTGCTGACGGTGTGGTCAGTGTGTGGACAATGGTCTTGTTATGTTCCCAGATTGCTCTGCACATACATAAACACATGCACACTCACACCCATACATGCACACACACATACACGCACACACACATATATACATACATACATATACACATACATACATACACATACATATACATAAACACACATACATACACACATACACATACACACATGCACATACATATATACATACACACATACATACATGCATACATACACACATACACACACACATGTACATGCATACATACATGTACACACATACATACACACACATACATATACACATATACACATACATACATACACACATACACACATGCACATACATACATACACACATGTACATACATACATATACACATACACACATGCACATACATACATACATACACACATGTACATACATACATATACACATACATACATACATACATGCATATACATACATACACACATACACACATACATACATGCACACACATACATGCATATATATACATATACACATACATACAAAAATACATACACACATACACACACATATATACACACATGCACATACATACACATATACACAGAAACATACATATACACACATATATACACATAATACATACATATTGTTTGAATAAATATATACATATTTACTCAAGACAATGGGGAGTCTTTGAACACACAGAGAAAGCAAGGTTATAATGTATAAAACCCCTGAAAGATGTCTTTTTCTACAGAGAAACAGTGGTTTATAGACCCCCAAGATGATCTTGGAGTTGGCATTCAACATGGTGCAAAGGTGAGGTCACACAGAGAAAAGAGTTAAGACAGCCATCGTTATGTGACAAAAGCCATTACATTTGTTCAGAAGGCTAGGACTGGCAATGGGAATGGGCTGGGATGCAGTCTGTGATGCCCACACTGGGCGAGATGGAAAGCCCAGATCCCTAGCTTCCCACTTCACAATTCAAGCCTCCCGTCACTTACTACAGGGATTTGGTCTTTAATGAAGTTCTTATTCAAAGGCCACATCAGATGGGCCTGATTGGGAACCATTTAGGAACTTGGGGCTTATCAAAGTATTTAAATGCCCATGGGATGATTAAAAGAAATGTGTGTGTTCAAATACAAATGAAGAATGATTTGAGGTTGGGCACAAGGGATAGCAGATGGTAACTATTAATTATTAGCTTGTGACCAAAGCTCAGTCCAGTATTAAAAAAGCATTCTGCCTGACTAGACACCGCCTCACCTTTGTAGTGCTTTGATTTATCATAAGAATATTAAAGGAAGCATTTCCTCCTGTCATTCACATATCCAAGAGCAAAGTAGTGTGTGGCCATTGTTGGAGTCGGATCACATGGAATTCTGAGGCATGCATGTCAGGGGGCTCAACAACAAGAGGGAGAGAGATATTATTACTAATGAACAGTCTTCATAGAATTAGCATGCGTCTCTTGCTCTTAATTAACACAGCTCTGAAAGACTGAGCTGGGATTTGAGACCTCCCTCTCAGCCTTACCCACATTTAGGTAGCACCTAATAAGCGTGGACTCAGTTTGTGCCCCAGTCAAACGGTTTTAATAAATCCCTACAAGCATTTTGCATCTGAAGCCAGCAGGGCTGTGTGGGGCTGAGGGGGTTGGGAGGAGGGTAATGCTAGACCTGAGTGGAGCCTGACTTTATGAATGAAGTGCCTATATGTCATTAATGCTTCAGCGGGTCCCCTAACAGGGGTAATTGGGCCTCCAGGGACCTTTGCCAAGCCTCCAAGTTTAATCTGTCCACTGTGAAGATGCTCAGGCCCTGAAGGTAAACGGAACCATTCCTGTTTTCCCTTGAACCCCAGGGTCAAGCAGGCCTAAGGGAACGGGTTTGGAACTGTCTTTTGACATTATCTCCGACATGTACTGTATTTCCAAGCAGCCTGCACAGGGACCCATAGGCATGCGTGCGTGGCCCAGAGCTGCAGGGTGGTAGAGTGTCACATGTCTGGCAACAGAAGGGGAGAACCATCCCAGTACAAACTTGACATATATAAATTGATTACATAAGTGGGGAGTGGTGGTCCTTTCAAGTGTTCTCCTTTTGTTTGAGCTTTAACAGTAAAATTACCAGCAGCAGTTTACAATTAAGAGGAATAATAATAACCGAATATGCTTTCATCTACACACACAATTACAATGAACTGCATGCCTTAATAGGATTGTGAAAAATCTGCGTTTGACCCATACAAAAAAGTAAACACTCTCGCTCTGGATACTGTGTCATTATCACAACAAAGGGAAACTCCCGAAATCTGATGATGTAGACATCTGGAGAATGTTAATCACTTCAAAATGACGGATGTTTTTTATTTCAACTTTTGACAGACGCGCTCCTTCCATAGATAGACGATTATTTACATAAATTACATCACCAACGTGAAAAAAATCAGAGTTAACTTCAAAGGGCGAAATGCTTAATTAAAAAGAGACGTGCGAGTTATTTCTCTCTCTTCTCTGAGATTTCCCTATAAGGGAGAAAAGCGATGGCTTCCCTGGTATATACAATGAACAAGGTTTTTAAAGTAACTTTGTCTTGTAGAAGACATTCACCTTTAAGAATAACGACTCTGTTTTTTAGTGCTCTGAAAGCAATCAAGGGCTGTAAGTCTACTTCTAATTTCTCAAGTTCCTTCCTTTGTTAAAATGGCAATTTGAAGTTCACTCTGCCACTCTGAACAGGAGACCAGACAGGTTCAAGCCCCCCAGTCTCACCTCAGGTACTCTTCCCCTCAGATGCCTGAATGAGACTCCGTAGGTAGAAGGAGATGAACTTTTAAAACAACTCAGTAAAACACTGTAAGTTTACAAGACCTCAAGTAAGAGCAGCCTGAAGAGAAAAGTTGGAAAACCGTTCTTGCGTTCTTGCGGGGAGAGCCCCAGGCTGCCCCGCTGGTCCCCTGGGGCAGCCCCTGACTGGCGGCGTGCTCCCGGATGCTGGTTGGAGGAGCTGGTACAATCTGACTGATCCACTACAATTTCCTCTTACACTCAGAGCTGATCTGCAGACTGACCCTGGACAATTTGTCTTCTTTCAGGGAGAAATGTCACCCAAAAGGAAGCGATTAAGTCAAGAAGGTAATTCTCTCAGAACAGTCCACTGTATAAACAGAACTTGACCTCAGGTAATTTATTGCTGGTCCCTAACAAAGAGACTTAAGATATAGTCCTGATGGAGTAGAGATTCAAATCTGTCGGGGAAAAGGGCAAGGGAGCAAAACCTCACAAGGTTTCTCTGGAATGTTTCTGTTTAGAGTCTAAGTCCAATTAATGGCTGCAAACAGAGAGCCAAAAGCTCATTTCATAACAAATGTTCCACGGTTAAGTCATTAATTGTCTTATTTTTCTAATAAAGCCAGATTAATCGTGTTAGTCTCACAAGTAACCATGACTATTTATTTCATCCTCAACAATGGGCCTGATTGAGCACTGAGGACCAGGTATGGTCCAGGGTGTTGAGAGCTGTATTCTCTGTTGACCAGAGTAGAAGGTGAGAGTCAGAGATATTAGCTGAAAGGTCTGAGTCACACTGTGTTAGAGGTTTAGAAAAACCAAGTGACTGGAAGCCATGATCTGACAGTGTCCCAAGGACCATTCCTGCTGGATCGTGGAAAGACTACAGCCTCCACAGTAGCATGTCCTTATAACTCAGCTGTTCTTGCTTACTTTCCAAGGACCAACTGCCCTGGTAGATCCTTTCCTTCCCCTACCTAAGCCTCCACAGCCCCCTCTCTTCAGGTACATCCTTCCTTTTCAGCGTCTATTCAGTTTTAGGGAGATCCCACCAGGGTCCAAAGCAGAGACCACCCACGTCCTACAGTGGAAACAGACTGAAATCCCTGTCAGTTACCGCGAGCACAAGGTTCAGGGCTGGATTTTAACGCTGAAACATTTTCCTGAAACTCCCCTCCCCCGCGGGCCGCTCAGCCTCGGCATTTGAATGGCTCCTGTAAGGAGCTAATTAAAGCAACGCCCTGAGCCTCTCCCCAGGCACTGAAAGCAAAGAACAACGCTGGAGGTGAAAAAAAAAAACATCGTTTGTCCAATCTGTACAGTGGGACTAATACCACATCTAGAATCTTCCAGACAAACTGCCTAGGCTTCTTCAAGTGGGCTAGGAGCTCTGAGATCCTCTTCGGAACCTCGTAAAGGAGGAGTTGGGGAGTGTAATGATGTTTTCCTAAATTGAAAGAGACAAGCAGCATTTAGCGGAGGAATCAGGAGACAACTGAGAGCAGGAAGCCTTACATTCATTACCGCAGCTGGTTTAGTTTTGAATGATGAAGAAGGAGCCCAGCGATGGAGCGGGCAGGGATGTCCTGAAAAGATTCAGCAGCCATCCAATTAGGCAGGAACCGTCCGGCAGTTACCAAAGGCTCGCTCTGGTCTGTATTACACAAAATAAAGCCCCTCGATTGGGTTTGACTTCAGCTGATTGAAGTCATAAGGCATCATGTTCCCCTACTAAATAATTCTGGCACAGGTTAAATTACTACTGGCACAGGTTAAAAATAGGATTCTGCCCGGATTCTTAACACGAAGATAAGTCACAGAGCAAACCTGTAGTAAATGCTTGTTAAAAACAAACGTGATCGGATAGTTTTTACTTCAAGGGAATTTTCTTCTAATGCTTGGCTCTTCTCTCTTGCCCACCACTGACTTTGTTTCTTTTCAGAAATTATAAGACACTTTACTTGAAATATAAAACACAGAGAAAAAGACAAAATGTCATATAACTGACTGGGATCTTCTATAATCAAGGTGAAGAGGATACTAAAATTTTTAAAAGTACAATTGACATCCCCTCTTAAACCAATTATAAGCAGGTAGCTTTGGCCTTGTCCCATGGTCCTTGCCTCAGCCAACCTCAGCCCTGAGAACTTCAGCTCTACCTGAGTTTCTACCTGTAGTGTGTTCCTAGACACTGCACACTGAAGTTGCTGAAACTGCTCAATAATTTCTCTACCTGACCTTAGGCTGCATATATCCTGTCATCTTTGCAACTTTTTCATTTGCTTGTTTGCAACAATCATTTATATCAACTATGGATGCATGCCCTTACAGATCTCTTTGCCCTTTATGTGAAGAACATACACCTCTCCTGGGACTCAGTCTTAATGGCTACTAGACTCACTACAATTTGCAGAAAGGAAATCATATTTGCTTGTTAAACATTTTATACGTGTTTCTCTAGAGAAGTCTGGAGTCAAGCAACTCTATCCTATGGAACAGAAATGCTCAACCTTTCTTTATGATGCCAAACTCTTTCCCAAAAGGATTGTGAGCAGAGAGTTCCTAGTTTCCTTCATCCCTGCTGCAAAGTTATCTTCTTATCAACATGACTAAATTTAGAACCACCCAGGAGATGCATCCCTAAACATGTCTGTGTGGGAGTTTCCAGGGAGGTTTCACTAAGAGAAAGCTACACTGAATGTAGGTGGTACCTCCTATGATCTGGAATCCAGGAACAAATAAATAGCAGAAAGTAAGCTGAATACCATAAATCCTACCTCTGTGCTTTGTGACTGACTTCAGACACCATGTCACCAATGGCCTTACTCCTGTGCAATCATTCCTTCTCCAACACAGGGACTGTATTCCTCAAACTGTGAACCAAGACAATCTTCCCCTTCCTTCCTTCTTCCTTCCTTCCTTCCTTCCTTCCTTCCTTCCTTCCTTCCTTCCTTCAGGTACTTCTGTCAGGCATTTTATAACAGCAGCAACAACAACAAAAAAAACCTAATATATTCCCCAACACTTGATGTAATCTCATTAATTATTCTGTCTGTAATCATTATAAAATTATGCCTCACTGAAGTTTTAATTTGAGATTCCCTGATTATAATGATACTGAGTATATTTTTCTATTTCTGTAACTATCCACACTCTTGAAAATTACTTGCTCTTGCCTTTTGCTTGTTGCTTTCCTAGTATATGTGACTTCAGTAGTTCTTGATGTGTAAGTCTCTTATATTGTTATCAGATACGTTCTTGAGCATCGTACAAGGTACATTGATAATATGAAGATGGACCTCATTTTCATTTTCTCATTTGATGCTTGAATAGACACATACGATATGAATGACATCTAAATACTGAATTTCTTGTCAGAAACAGCTAAACTTTGCTAATTGATTCTAGTCCTTTGTTCTCTTGTATATAGACTATTGGATATTAACCATTTCATTTCTGTTTCCTAATGCTTCTGTACTCTGTTCCCAGACTCCTAAACACTCACACACAACTGTACAAGTAGGCTATGTGACTCAGAGGGATGACTTAGAATTGTGTTACCCACAGTGAGCTGGAAAGGCACTCCGCTTCTCATGGTCAGTTTTATTCCAAATGCCTTCTTTAATAGAGTTCAGAAGTCCTTTAGACTGCATCCTCCATAGCGTTCAGCCACATGGAGAGTGGAAAAGGACCCAATGGCTTGCACAGATGGCTCTCTGCCTCAGCTCTGGTAGCACACACATCACCTTTCCCACACTTCAGAATAATTTACCCACTTGATTCTGCATAGCTGCAAAAGAGATTGAGAGAAAAGAAACACCCTGTGGCCAGGAGAAATGAATAAAAAAGAAAGAAATCACTCACGATATCCCAGCTTTTTGTTATTGTTGTTTGGTTTGGTTTGCTTTGGTTGTTTTTTTTTTTTTTTTCTTTAGAAAATGACTTGAAATCTAAAGCATTGGGCAAAAGCATATGTTATATTATTTTACAGGCAATGTCACACAAGACTGTTGACAAAACTTCAAATAGTCCTCAGAGCCCAGAACAATATAAAATTAAAAATCATTTTAAAAAATTAACCTAGCCTTGCTCAAAATCATCCTATGAAGCTGTAGTAGCAGTCTTGCATTTCTTTCAGCTAAAAGCAGAATTTTAAGGGTGCATCACTCAGTGCTGTCTCCGGGATAGGTAGGGGACAAGGACAGCATTAAGTGCCCCTGCTCCATTCAAATGCTAACAGAAGCACCAAGGTCTTTACTAAACCAGGTAACAATAGAAACAGCAAGAAGAACCTCCATGAAAGATGGGGGTACTTTAGGAGAGGAAGAAAAATGGGGAAGCCAAGTGAGGAGTAAAGGCAATAAGGAAGAGGGAACAGTGATGGTCAGGCTCCTCCTGAGAGAACCTTCCTCATCTTTTTGCCCACAGAAACCCCTGTGACTGAGGCTGTGGGTGCAGGGGGGGTGCTGTGGCTCAGGAGGTACCGTGCTTGCCATAGAAGTGTAAGGACTGGGGTTCAGATTCCCAGAACCCGCAAGTTGACCAGTCATGACTTGGGCACTCCCACAAGTTCTGTGCCACCACGGTTCCAGTATATGTTGCTGGGACAATAGATTGTAGATGTGTGACTGGGTTGATGTCCTAGTTCCACTGTTAGGAGCCTTGCCTGGCTATCTGGTTATAGAAGATGGCCAGTTGGGGTCTGTATCCCCCATTGTTAGTAGACTTAACTAAGGTCACTCTCATAGAGTCCAGGGAGTTTCTGCTGCACTACGCTGCTACATCGCCCCCAAGTGGCCATAGATTCTAGGGAATTTCCACTGCTCTACGTTGCTACATCGCCCCAAGTGGCCCCAGTTCCAGTCACTCTCCCTGTATTCTTTCCTTCCATCTCTCCCACCTGACTCCATCTGTTCCTATCTCTACCAGACCCCAGTTCACCCACAAAATCTATTCCATCTCTCCTTCCCAGGGAGATCCATGTGTCCCCTGTTGCTCTCCATGTTACTTAGCCTCTCTGGATCTGTGGATTGCAGCATGGTTAACGTTACTTGAAAGCTAAAGTCCACTTATGAGTACATACATTTTTCTTTCTGGGTCTGGGTTACCTCATTCACGATGACCTTTTCTAGTTCCATCTGTTTGCCTGCTAATTCCATAATGTCATTGTTAACAGCTGAGTAATACTCCACTGTGTAGATGTACCACATTTTCTTTATCTAGTCTTCAGTTAAGGAACATATAGGTTGTTTCCTGCTTCTGGCTGTTACAAATAAAGCTCCAATGAACATGGTTGAGTAAGGGTCCTTGTGGTAGGATGGAGCATCTTTTGGGTATAAGCCCAGGAGTAGCCCATGCCATGAGAGGGAGCCCACACTCGATACTGCGTGGTTGACCAGAAATCAGAGGCTGGACAGCCCAGAGACCCAGAATAGAACCAAACAAGACTGACACACACACACACACACACACACATACGCACACAAAACCCTGAGGTGGGGCTCTGTAAGGAGAAAGACTCGAGTCTATTTAAGGGGAGGGCCACTAAGAGTTTGACCATGCTCCAGTGTATATATATGTGGGGCAGTGGTCTGTGACAGGCAATCTAACACCTGGTTGAGCATAGGCTGGAAGCCCTGGGACCTGGTGGAAAATCCACAAACAGTGGGACCTTCACGAGGGACCAGAATTCATGCTTCTGGCCAACACTCCCGGAAGACTCCTGCAAATCCAGCCGCAGCCTTTACAACCCCTGTATAGAGAGAGGCCCGGCGTGTGAGATTTGTCACATAGAAAGCAGCCCTGAGTCCTGGGCAAGCAAATGAGGCACCACAAAGTTCCCAAACCGGGCCAATGGAAAGTATCGGTTACCAAACCTCTGTCCCCTCCCCAAACAGTATAATAGAGCATCCTGACCCGAGTAGCTCTCTCTTTTTCCCCCTCTTCTACCCGCCTGCCCTCTCTGCTCTCGTGCGCACCCGCAGCCCACCATCTAGAAGGAATAAAGGTGCAAAACTGCTTTGGTGTCTGAGAACTTTGTCTAAGGGCTGTAACACTTTGGCCTGCAAAGAGATCTGCTCTCCAGGCCAAATGGTGGAGTGCGCACTGACAGCGGCTGTGGGTACCGCTGGGGACGCGCTGTGACCAAGACCGGGCGCAGAGTGGGAAAGCGCCAGAGGCAGCCCACACTCCTATCTTCACCTGAGCGCCACAGGACCCAGAGCCAGAGGACTCCACCCCGGCTTGTACTTTCTCTCCTGCCGGAGCAGTGTCTTGGCGAGCAGCGCAGCATATATAAATAACACAGACAAATTGGACTTGTTTATTATCATTATTATTATTAATTATTATTACTTTTGTTGTTGGGGAAGGTTACAAAAGTGGGAGGTGGACACAGAAGGACTGGGAAGTGCAGTAGTGAGGTAATGTATGCAAGAAGAATAAAAGTAAAGAAAGAAAGAAAGAAAGAAAGAAAGAAAGAAAGAAAGAAAGAAAGAAAGAAAGATTGATTCCCAGAACCCAGCAAACAATAGATGGCTATGGCAGCCCTCTCAGTTGCTCAGCTGACAGAGACAGGGGGATTCCTGGAGCTAGCTGTCTAGCTATACTATCTGAATTGGTAAGCTCTGGGGTCAATATATAAGTCAGAGAGAGAAGTGTCTGTGTTAACTTCTGGCCTCCACATGCACATGCAAATAGGATTGTGTACATGTATACCTCACACATGCATGCAGAAGGAGGGAGGGGAGGAGGAGGGGAGGAGGAAGAGGGGGAGGAGGAGGGAGGAGAAGGAAGACGGGGAGGAGAGAGAGGAGGGAGGAAGGGGAGGAGAGAGAGGAGGGAGGAGGGGGAGGGAGAGGAGGAGGGGGAAGGAGGAAGAGGGGGAGGAGGAAGAGAAAGAGAAAAAAGAGAGAGAAAGAAAGGAAGGAAGAAAAGAAGGAGACCCCCCAACCCCCACGATTCAGCCCCCTGGTCTTGTGTCAATACTCAGTTCTATTAATACTAAATCACAATGCTTGGAAGAACAAATTATCCTTCACACATACATTGCCGATGTTCACTGTCCCCCACTGCCCCTCTGGAGGGTGCAGCCTTTGCCATCCTTTAATGTGGACCTGATATCGAGGATCCTCAGAAAAGCCCCTCCCTTCTCCACCCCTTCCTCAGCGGCACCTGGCTCCCTTCCCTCTTCCCTAGCTCTCAAAGCTACAGCAGACCTGGACCTGGATACTGTCACCAGATGGGCTGCAGTGTCATATCCCAGGCCTGTGCTCTGGCCTCTCTCTAGGTCTTAGTGGAAGCTTCAGACAAAACACAGACTCTGAATCTGTTTGGAAAATGCCTGTTGCAGCGGAAGACCTGAACCTCCTCAGGCAGGCGGTGCTGGGGGTTGTCGTTTGGAGGGTCTAGGAGGTGTGAGAGAGGGAGCAGCCTGGGATGAAGCCTGCTTCCATTCCACTAGTGAAACAACCTTCTCTGCCAAAACCCAGGTCTGGGTCCTCCGGGGGATCTCTCCATCATCACTCTGGAAACCATCTGGAGAGCAACTCTCCATGAACCTGGGCTCCCCTGGGGGATATGCTTGACCCTCCCAAGACTTGGCTTCATGAGCAGGGGAACTCCAGACTCATGCTAACCCAGGCCTGAGTTGTCTTGCCAGAAAGAACATTCGGTGAACCTAGCAGTTTGCACAGATTATCCTTTGGGTAAAAATGATTATCTAGAAATGAAACTACGCTTTATTATTATGCAAATGTATCATAGATTCTCTTTTAAAAGAAAGCCTTGGTAGCATCCTAGAAACAGAACCTGAATTTCAGTTTTAGTCACA
>CM052704.1:122540018-122584530 GCA_028551405.1 Uromys caudimaculatus
CCAACAGGTCTGCACAGCTATGGTTTCACCACAAGACTGAATACCTCTTAAAACCGCTGCTCCTCAACCAGGCAGACATTGCTTTACCTGGAAATCCAGACAGGAGGGCACACTTGTTTCTCTCTTTTCTCTCTCTTACTCTGTCCAATCTTCTCTTTTAATCTCAGAACTCTCTGGGCCCATCAGGCCTGGAGGTGGGAAGAGACAAGGATCATATTGGAATGGCTGGGTGTCGGCAATGAGAGAACCGTGGGGTGGAATCACCAATCTCATTGTGTGATGCCTTTGAGAGCCGCGTGATGACACCCTCACTGTGTCCCTCAGCTTACAGCCTCTTCCACACCGACTATGACTTGCCAGTTGTCACAGCTTGTCCTTTAGTTTCTGAGGGTATGGACCAGTTATCTTATGGGATCCTGCTGTGTATACAGGCAGTTTCGTTAGGGTGACAACAGAAGCTGATGCTGGTCCATCTCATGTGTCTATCATTTAGTTTATAGAAACCCAGACAGATGACAGTATCCCTCCCTCTGTCTGTCTGTCCATCCATGTTTCTCTCTCTCTCTCTCTCTCTCTCTCTCTCTCTCTCTCTCTCTCTCTCTCTCTGTCTCACACACACACACACACACACACAAATACACACACACTACATTCTCATCTCATGAGGGTCTTACAGTTGAAATTCCACTAAACAGTGATTCATAACATCAAATCCTAAGTCAAGCAGACACAGAAGTTATTACAAATGGCTGATTAAATGATACAACATTGTGGAACAACATGTAGAATTAATTTTTAAATGCTTTATATAAAGTTATTTTATACCTAAAGAAAACTTGCTAAGACACTAAAAAGAATACCTGTGTACATTTCACCAAGATTCTCTCAGGGTTTAAAATAAACATTGTATTTCATACAATTCTCCTGAATAATTAGAGAGTTAGTAACAGACACAATGATCATTATCCACAAAGCATCTGGATAAAAATTTCATAAGAGAAGAATGTTTTCTTTTGTAAAAAGTTTAGTTATAGTATTTGAAAAATATCGTTAATCAGTCTACCAACCTTGTAAAACTTTGATCAAATATCTAAGGAAACAAAATGTTTATAAGAGCCAAGTCGAGGCCATACATCACAAATCACTCCCTGTTCCTTTCTTTTCCTTTTATCTAAACCATTCTCCATGTACTGGGGAAACTCCCAGTCAGTGCAGCGCTCCATGTGTTATCATGAGGGACTGAATTCTAGACCCAAGACTCATGGAATAAGCTGGACAGGGTGGCACGTGTCCGTAATCCCAGTGCTGGAGAGGCAGAAACAGACAGATTCCTGCCCCTTGTGGACCAGCTAATCTAGTGGAATCAGTGAACTCTAAGGTTCAGTGAGAGATTCTGTCTCAAAACCCAAGGTGAATGGGTCCTGAGGAACTGAATCCCAGTTGATGCACACAGACACACACACAGAGACACACACAAACATGTTGCACATACATATACACACACCACATACACACACAAATGCACATATACACATGCACACACACCACACACACAAACACGTACACATGCACACACACCACACATACACAAATGCACACACAATACACATATACACATGCACACATACACCACACACACAAACACACACATTCACATGCACACACACACTGTGTCACTCTGTCCTTTACAACATTTTTTGAAGAGTAAAAACGTGTTGTTTCACACAATCTCTCTTTAGCGTGGTGTGGCACATCTTGTGATTAGCATTCAGCTGTGCAGCTATGAAGACATTCCACAGAAGCAGCGATGCTCTTCTACACTCTTAGTATAACCATTTAGCCTAATTATAGGAGGGTTAACTCTGAACACTTGAGTAAGTCATCATGCCCAGCTTCTTCACAGAGTCAGTATCTCCCTTCATAATTAACACATGTTGTGCTGTGGAGACACGCTTTGAGGCTAAGTACTTTATTTCTTGTCAATTATTATGTGATAATTTTAGGGTCCAATGCTGAAAAAAGTTGCCTACTTATAGGAAATTTATATACTTAAAATTTTAACTTAAATGTATTTTAACTGACAGAGGAGAACACTAAATTTAAAAACTAAAGAAAGGTAATAGGATGTGCACAAATGTGCTACAAAGATTGAGAATCTAACTTATATGAGTCTTATAGACAATAAGAATAGAATCCAGAAAACAGCTCTCTGCAAGCTAAGGTCAAATTACTATCAAGATAATTCTCTCCATCCAGTTAAATAACCACTCATGAGTGCACAGCCAGGCATGATGGCTGTCTTACTGTTCTATTGCTGTGAAGAGACACCATCATCGTGGCAACTCTTAGAAAGAAAACAGATTTAACTGGGGCTGGCTTACAGTTTCAGAGGTTTAGTCCATTATCATCATGGTGGGAAGCATAGCAGAACGCAGGCAGACATGGTGCTGGAGAAGAAACTGAGAATTCTACATCTGCATCCAGGCAGCAGAAAGAGAGAGACACTGGGCCTGGCTTGAGCATTTGAAACCCCAAAGCCCACTCCCAGTGGTTCACTTCCTCCAAGGCCACACCTCCTAATCCCTGCCAAGTAGCCCCACACCCTAATGACCAAGCATTCACATGAATGTGCCTATGGGGCCATTCCTATTCAAACCACCACACAGGCACACAGGAATCTCAGGATTCAAGAGACACAGGAAGGGGGCTCAGGAGTTGGTGTTCATCTTTATCTACATAGTGAGTTTTGATGCCAGCATCTAAGACCAGAGCACATCGATCAACTTTACAGTAGTTTCTTGTTTTGAAAACATCTTAATAACTTGGTCCAGTGAGGAGAATCTTAAATTGCCTCCTGAGTTCTCTCTCAGGCCTTGTAGCAAGCACATTTTGTTCCTTAATGAAACATTCACCCTGGACATGGTGTGGGGATTGCGCAGAGGTATTGAATCCTCTAGTCAATCTTGAGATAGATTAAGGGAACCTTTTAAATCTGGGTCTTGGGGTCAGAGAGATTAAAACTCTGTGAGATTTTAACTGGAAAAAAAAAGAGACAGAAATATAAAAGTAAATATGAAGTGTAGCCTTGAGTTGGATCTTAAAATAGAGAGAAATTTGACCTAAGAGATGGCTCAGCAAGGCACATGCCACCAAGTCTGAAACCTGAGTTTGACCCCACAACCTCCCCCAACACACACACACACACACACACGCACACACACATACACATACACACACACACACACACACACACACACACACACACACACACATACACACACATACACATACACACACAGAAGAGACACCCAGTTCCTGGAAGTTGTCCTCTGACCCACATGCACATCACACACACACAGACATACACAAACATACACACACACACACACACACACACACACACACTCACACATATACACAAACACACAATAAATAAATAAATAAATAATAAAAGTAAAAGAACTTTTCTTGAACAAACTTTTACAGGGCCCACAGATTATATAATAGAATTGTATGAATGTTTGTTATCTGACATCATAATTAAACCATGATTACATAAGACAATATCCTTATTTTCTGAAATATATAGTGGAACTCTGAACAACTAAGGGACACTGTACCTGTAATTGACTCTTCAATTATTCAGGATAAATATGCACATGAAACTCTGGCCCTGGCCTATGGTCTAAGTCAGAATAAGTGCAGAAGCCCATGACACCCAGAGCAAAACGAAGCAAATAAGCTGTCCCGTTGCACCCTGCTGTCTGCTCTGGGAAGAATGTTATTTTCCAAGCCTCTAGAAAGCTTGGCTGAGGACCGAACTTGAACTTTTCACAAAACTGAGCAGAGCTCCGAGCTTCAGCCCGTGTCTGGACACTGTATGCCTGAAGCCCAGAGAGACAACAGATGTGGGTGGCTTCACTCCACAAATGTGTGCTGTTATCCTGCCATGGAACGCAGAACATTGAAGAGGATAAAATAAGAAATAGATCATGTAGTGGACAGATGATTCTAAGCAAACCCTGAGGGCCTAAGACAATGTGCAGAACACAGCATACAGGACTTACAAAAACTACACATAAAATGCTAACAAAAATTACGTCTCAAACAAAAAGATACTCAGGGTAAAGAGTTGGGATGCCTGTGTGTTGCCTGGGGAGTGGCTAGTGATGCTAAGTAAATTATATCCAATCAAGAGCACACATAAAACCCAAGCGCAGCAGCTGGAGGTTACAAACAGCACACACTGCAGCTGTATTCTAGGTAATTCTTAACTCTTTTGCATATATTTAATTCTTTAGTCAGTTGAGCTTAATTTTTATCCTCTTTGTTACAGTATCTCGTTGTGGTTCATCTTGTTTCTTGCGGTTTTTAAAAATTTGTTTATCTAATATAGTCACCATGGAAGTTCTTGGAGTATGTTCATTTACTACTGTATTGTGAGGTTGAAAGAATAATATTTCAATTCAGCTGCTATAACAAAATACCATAGACTGGGTGGCTTGAATAACAAATGTTTCTCTCACAAGTCTACAGGCTGGAGGGTATTTGTTTTGTTTTGTTTTGTTTTGCTAATTGTTACATTTGTGTGTATGAGTGTGTATGTGTGTGGTTTATGTGTGCATGTGGTGTGTGTGTGTATGTGTTGTATGTTTATGGTGTGTGTGCATGTGTATGTATGTGCTATGTGTATGTGGTGTGTGTGTGTGTGTGTATATGGTGTGTGTGTGGTGTGTATGGTGTGTGTATGTGGTATGTGTGTGTGGTGTGTGTGCATGTGTGTATGTGCTTTGTGTGTATGTGGTGTATGTGTGTATGTGGTTTGTGTGTGTTGTGTATTGTGTGTGTAGTGTATGTGTATAGGCTTGGCAGCAGACACCTTGCTCTCTGAGCCACCTCACATGTCCTGTGGCTCTGGATGAATGCTGTCTTCCTGGCTTCCATATGGTTTTTTTCTTGTATCACCCAGTAGATACAAACCAAGGCAGCTCGGTGTCTGTCTGCTTGTGCATAGGGCACTTGTGAGTTTGCAAGGGTTTCACTCCACAAGGTAATTATCTCCCAAGGCCCCTCTGGGAAATCACAGCCACACTAGGACTAGGACTTACAGCATGGCAAAAATTGCTACGTTTACACTCAGCTTCTAGTATTTGTTTCTATATGTGCTTTTTTTTTTTAAAAAAAGAAAAAGTTGCTTGTTTTCTTCAAGCATCTTTTCATTCATAAAAATCCTTATATCCTTCTTTTCACTTTTAAATCACCTTAAAAATATTTGTCTGTTCTATATGGGTGGTTCTGACTCTTCAGACTTAGAGTGACAGGTTCTCTGACTCTTCAGACTTGGGGGTGACAGGTTCTTTTTGCTGTATCACTTTTGTCCCTTTTGATTAACTATTTTTCATACAGTTCACTTTTCTAATGCAGGACTAGATATTCTTTTGTTTTGCTATGTTTTTCTTGTTGAGATAAGGTGTCGGTCTACAGACAACTTATAACAATCCTCCTGTTTCAAGACCCAGAGCTCTGGGATTAGAGGCACAAGCCATCATGTCCAATGAGTATTCGAGTCTTCCCTCTAGGTGCTGTCTGTCCCTGAGCCTCGGTTTCATGGACATGGGCTCAAATATCAAAACTGCTATTGTCCACTCTTAATTCTAGCACATGTTAGGAAGGTTACTTCAACTGTCTTTCTTGGTTAAATTACTAAGTTATTTAAGTCAACGTTTCTATGAGTCGGTGTTATCAAAACTGTAGGAATGCTGTTTATTAGTAAATTTTAAACATACATTGCTTCCTAGCAATCTCAGGAAACATTTAAACAGCATCTGGAAAATCTAGTTTTTATTCATGGATGTTCTGACTACTGGCCTCCTTCTAAACCCAACACAACAGTGTCTTCATCCTAGTTCAGCAGAACTGTTGTGCCTGACAGAGTGAGCTGTAGGGAAGGGTGGAGAGAGTGAGCAGGGCTACAGGGTGAGGTGGAGCTCAGCATAGGAGCTGACTGCCACGTAGTTTGTGTTGAATACATTAAGAGCTTGCCTCTACACTATGCCTTTGAGCTTAAATATCTGAGATATTTTCCAAGACTCCTCATAGAGTGTCCTGAATGAGCTGGTAAGAGAAACTATCAGACCCCATTAGAATAATTGTGTAACCGTGTGCAACTCCACATGATATTCTCAGAGTAGAAAATTATAACCCTGAAATGATACTAAAGAACAAGATGGCCAGTAACCAATGGCAGGGCTTTCTCTTTGGGAGACTGCAAGGAGAGGAGAGTGTACACACAGCTGCAATGTCACAGCAAAGGCACGTCACTAAAAATCTGGGATCATTGATCTGAAACTATAGTATCATCCAGAGAGATGTTTCAGGTCCCCTCTGAGCCTAAAACAGTCCCTGGGCGTGACATCTTCTGCTTGGGCTCTCAAATACACTTCAAATCATTATTGAAGCCAGCACATTTCAGGTTCGGGACTTTGCCAAGGAGCTTGAAAACTTAGGACTGAAACCGTAGGAAGACCCAAGCCACAGCAGGAAATGTTCTCCTAAGCAGAATTCATGTACCCTGCAACTGCAGGAATCTCTTTTCCTTTCCAGAAGGATTGGGAAACGATCTGGCTTGGTAGAAGAGCTGGCCAGTATTATCGGTTTTCCCCAGCTTGGGCCTTGAGGGAAAGCTGAAGGGTAACAGAATATCTTTCTTACACTTTCAGAGATAACTGATCTCCCTTGCTACTCTGCCAAGGTTCAGATCCCAGCCTCAGTCTAAGCTGACACATTGCTTAATCACTGCCTGTTCTCATCAGAAAATGTGGACACTAAGACCAACTGAGTGGACTCAGAATAAAAGAACCCAAACTACAATTGCTATTATCATTTTGCTATAGCTCATTGGGTTCCTTTGTGTGTTTTGGGGGATTTTCAATTGTATCCCATCTGGAAAATTGGTTATAATGAAAAGTTACTTTGTGAAAGAGCTTTTACTTAATGTATCTAGTGAGCACTTAAAGTTGTACCAGGCAATTTATAGTTACTACATTTGTTTCTTAAATATATTTCAAAAAGCAAGTTCTTTCACCTTTGTTTTATAGACAATGAAAATGGGGCTCTGAAATTTTAAACAGTTCAATTGTGAGTACACAGTTGGGAAATTGCTTTACAGGGCCCACATCTACCTACCATTTCTGATAATAAAAGCACAACAGAACCTGAGTATGAGTTTGCGCCGCCATTTTGACCAGCATGACTGATGATGTTGCCGGCCATTGGACACAGTGCTGGCAAGAAGCCTCGGCTTGTCACAGTCAGGAGGCATGATGGTACTAAAGTATCTTTCCTCTCTGGCTATGGTTTTCTACATTGTTGCAAAAAGGGAGTTGGGCTGATCCAAGTGCCCTTGTCTGTTCCATCTTGTGTCATGACTTCCTTATCTGAGAAACCTTGCTATGGTAATTTGAAGGATGAAATTCAAAATAAAATAAATGCAAAAATGTATATTTAAAAGAGCAGAGAAAAAGGAGAGAAAGAGAGAGGGACAGCCACTGGTGCATGTGCTCTGACTCTGGTGACCATCACGGAAGGTGAGACAGGATCAAAGAAAGGATCAAAATGCCAAGGGACATGGCAGCGCAGAAGGACAATGCTTCCTCCAAAGAAAGTTACTTATCATCCTGAATAATACATTTTTTATAAACCATTATATATTTCTGTAAGGTTTCACACGAAGATTAAATAAAGACCCTGATTATATTTAGAGAAAAATAAAAAGAAATCTAGAAAAAAAATACGTGTAGATATAGGGGTCAGAACTCTCTCCAGCATTAGCAAATGTTCAGAGACACCAGATATGCCTTTAAAAAAAAAAGCCCCGATAATCCAAGTCTTGGCAAAAATCTATAAAACAGAAGTGAGGAAGACCCCTTCTGTTTGAAACCCATTATTCTCCCAATGATGGCAAGCATTGGACCAGAATATAGAGCCTTCCTATTAAAATCACCAACACTTTCTTCCTGCCTGCCGATTCTAAGAAGGTGCAGGCTCATGGAACGATGAAAATAGGGTGTGCTGTGCAGGAGAGATATGCCTGGAACTTTCAGGAGTAGGAACAGGTCTGGAGAGTTCTGCACAGATGAGTAGTGGTCCCAGATAAGAAGCCCACAAGGACACAGAGCTCGGAGGAACTAGATAGGCTGCTGAGAAAAGGGATAGGGTGGCCTCCTCCCCTCTGCACATGCAGAAAGCTGAAATTGTCCTTTTCTCAGATCTACAAAGCCCGCCCAGCCAATATTCACAAACCTCATGAGTCCAAGTGGTTACAAGTATGACATATGGCCCCAGCACTCCTCCTGTCAGAGGTCCTGTGCTCAGGAAAGTGAGATGTACGGAAAGCCAGTGTTGGGTTATAATAGGGTTCAGGAAGTAGAGTGTCCTCTTCAGGCTGATATCTGAATCATTAGGTGAAGGCTTCCTCTTCTGGATTTTAATGGCTTGCCTGATTGAGCTTTGAGTCCTTTAGAGGTTTGGGATTTCTGGTTATTGCTAAAAACACAGGATAGAGTCCACAAGCCAAAACCAGAAAGGACCTAAAACACGCCTGCCTGTTTTAGGGCCACAATGTCATCCTGAGACTTCAGTTAGACTAGAAAGCATAGCACAAAGCCTAAGTTCCTGATGGCTGTTCCTTATTAACCTAAAGGCTGCTTCCTTGTTTCTCCTTGTATCTTGCACTCAAGGGGGGAGCAGGCAGAGTTCTACTTTGTAGCAGTAAGCTACACTGTCTCCTCCATCACCTTCAACCTATCCCAGTTTCAAGTTCCATATATATGTATGTGTGTGTGCACGTGCTTGTGCGTGCATGCGTGCGTGCATGTGTGCGTGTGTAGTGTGTGTGTGTGTGTGTGTGTGTGTGTGTGTGTGTGTGTGTGTGTGTAATTTTGCATAGTATTGCAAATACAGAGAACATCTCCAGTGCTGGGTCATCCTACAACATTCACCCTCTCCTCTGGTGTTCAAGCAAGCTCTGTCCAAAGCTCACTGGAGCCTATGGATGGTAGACACCATGGGCTGATGGGAACCCATGGTCACCCCAGGCCAACATTAAAGTCAGTTTTTCAATACTGAAGGACTCTTCTCACCTTCTCAAGGATGCCACCTCCTTTCTCTGAAACGCCCTAACCACTTAACACCCTCATGATTATTAGTGGCTCAGGACCCATCAGTCCTCAAGATACATTATGTAATTTATCCAAATTAAGGTAGTTTCCCTCATTCAGCAGATCCCACCAGTCCAGAGCTAGTTGGAGTAAAACTAAAATATCAATTCCACATTCTTATAAATACTCAGAGTCTCATATTCTCTTCCACAGTTCATCTTATTAATGTCAGTCTCCATAATTTATTGACCATGTAAAAATATTTTAGCATGGAGAGTGGAGAAAATGAGTGAGGATAAATCACACTGAGTTCTTGCGCAGGCCACGGTGCTGCTCAGAGGTCTGGTTTCTAATTTTGCATCCAAGTGCCAGTGGAGACAAATTGGTCAGCAGTCCATCCTGGGAGTAATTCAAGAGCTCATTCACACACTCCAAGGACGTTCCAGGGTTGTCGAAGGCAGCCAACACATACGCGGTGACCTCAAGAAAATACAATACTTTAGAAAGGCTTCAGACCCTAAAATTCATCATCTGATTTCCTCTATCTTCTTTCCACAGGGTAGAAACATCTGTCAACACATGTGCCTTTGGCCTATTATTCTTCCTAATGTGGTTACTGAGGTCGACTCTCTCTACCCTGAAAGAAGAAAGTTATTCAGAAACATATGCAGGCCCCATGGGGTAGCACAAAATATGCCAGGGTTAAAGTCATCACTTGTCCCCACCCCGACCCCCATGAATCTACCTAGAGGGAAAACAATGGATTGTTTTAAGCAACATGACTTTTTCCCATAATCCTATATATTAGGAATTAACATCGTAAAAGCTCACTTTATTTATTTATTTCTTCCACAGAACAACATATGTTACGCTTCTATTTGAAAGCAATCTAGAAAAGAGGCCTGCATTTGACTGCAATCGGCTGGGAGTTCACGTCCCCCCCCCCCCCCGACAAAATTGTGAGCAAAACACATGTTTTTCCATCGTAACTAGAAGATGGAAAAGCATGCATTATTTCTGAGGGTTTTAGTGGCATGCCATTTAAAATCAGTGCAGATTTCTTCATGCGCATTTTCACAAACGTCAATGCTGATACACCCTCCGGGTCTGATGGCTTCAGTTCCTCAGCACCTGGAAAGGTTGGACTCATGAAATATTTTGCCCCACAACTTTTCAATTTTCTCCCGAGAATTCTAATTCTTCCTGACTAGTGATAAGTGAGGAACAGAACTTTCTACCTTTGTTTCCTATTGTGTGGGTAAGGATCTGTTCTAAAGTCTCGGTTTCTAATTCTGTGTCTAAATGTGGGTACATTTATGTAAGCACAAGGATCAAAGGTGGGTGTCAGATCCCCCGGAGCTGGAGTTACAGGTGATTATGAGCCACCTGACGTAGGTGCTGGGAACTGAGCTCCGGTCCTCTGTGGGAGCAGCAAGTCTTATCGGTCACCTATGTAGCCTCACACAGCACTTTTTCTTTTTGTATAATTACTCTTGATTTTGGTAGACCAAAAAGTAGTTTCTTCACTCACTGCCATACCACGGTGGTTTCTCTTATCAAAACTCCAGAAGGTAAAAGAAACCAGCCAGCCACTCACATCTACAGGGGATAGCGATCAACCTGCCGTAAGCTAATAATGTTGGATGCAGGTTCTACTTAGCCACAAATAAATCATGAGAGATCATAGTTCTGATTTTTTCCCCTTGTCTTTTAGGAGGGCAAAATACAGTTTTTCTAAAAACTCTATTTCAAGAAAATGTGGGTGGGGGATTGTGGGCTGTATTGTACACATTGGAGAGTCAGGTTACCAGGAAGCCAATCAGACCCTGATTAGAAATGAGAAAGAAAGGACATGGCCCATGAAGAATCCGCCTGTGGAGTGGCAGGGTGCCAGCAATGCATGTGTGCAGAGAGGCATTCCTCAGTACATGGGGAAGGGTCCTGTGAGCTGGCTGCAGGCACCCAAAGACGCACACAGAGATCTGTCTTTCCATCCATCATATCCACGACTGACTTTTAAGGAGATGCTCAGAAGGCTAACAATCTACTGAACTAAGAAAATAAGTAACTCGAAGCACAATGTCATATGCTGAGCGGTTTTCAATGGGCTAACTCTCAAAGCCAAAAGCAAGATGTGTTCTGTAATATGCCATCGGAATCGCCGTGCCTTTATTCAGCTCTTTCAAATTATCATCTACCATGCCGTGGGCAAATAGCAGAAGTAATCTTTCGGAATGACAACTTACACACACAGAGAGGGAGACAGTGGGGAAGGGGTTGGTAAGTATTGCCTCTGAGCTTTAGTCCCATGAGTCAAGGCTCTTTAGGTGCTGCTGTCTCTTTCCCTTCAGTTTGAGATTAGAGGGCCACATGAGTTTGGTTTCAACTGCAAATGAGTATAGTACACACAAAACAGGAAGACAAATGAAACTCCCTCTCAACTCTTTTATAGTGAAGGGGACACGGAAAAAAAATAAGCTTCCGGAGTGAACAGAGGAAAGCTAATTCTGTAACCACCTCAGCTCAGTCAGCATCATCTGGTCTATAGTTGCAGAGCACAGGGTAAAGTTGGTGGTGAGCTAGTGTGTCAAGTCATGAAATCAGCTTTAGTCCTTCATGCATTCCCACTTGACATAGTATCTCTCTATCCATTCCTCAAATCATTCCTCAGAACTAGAAAATTCACAAGGCTGAAGAGATGGGTGTAGAGATGGCGAGATGGGAAGCTGAGACAGGAGAATCCCAAAAGCTTGAGCTGACCTGGCATGGGGAGTGGGAAGCCAGGGCCTCTGTCTTAACATGGTAGGAATGTGAGGTTGTTCTCCGATCTCCACACATACCCTGTGACAGATATGTATACGTACATGTGAGTTTGCACACACATAATGCACATATACACATTGCACACACACACACATGTAATAAAAAGAAAAATGGCCTGTTGATGGATATTAACATAAATTCAAAGGAGGGCAAGAAGCTGGGAAGGGTGGGGAAGTACAGAGTGTATCTAGGAGTCAGGGACAGGAAGGGTCAGGGAATAGAGTCAAAATACATTGTATGCACTCATGAAGTCTTTAAAAATTAATTAAAGTATAGTATTTTAAAATGCAAAATAAGAAAAAAAAATGTGTAACAACCAAAGATCAAGTAAATGGCTTACATCTTTGTTTAGAATGAATGAATAACACATGGTTTACCTACAGACAATATTAAATATTAATAATCACACTTGAATGGAAACACCACAGCACACAGTGTGTCTATCCACAGGTCACTAGCACTCAGAGGGGCTTTCAGCCCAGGGTGACGGGGTTTCTAGGTTTGTGTCTGGGGAAGCCTATGGTAGTTTGACTCCCTTCCTGTTCTCTGCAGAGTTTGGCACCACAGGCTGCGGTCACGTGTCCTTGGCAGTGTACTCTGTTTATCCTTCCATATCAGTAAACCCAACAAAGATGGAGAGCTAGTTTCTGTGTCCATAGTTACTCAAAGTGCAATCCTTCAGAAATTATTCTATAAAGGGATCACTGAATGTACAGTGAGTGTTCTTTGTCAGCTGTTACTAATTGCTGTCACCAGCTGCCATTCATGGACAGCCTCAAATGTAGGGATTGTTGGTGCAGTGTCACCCCGAGTCTATGATTTGAGGTGCATCCTTCTGTCTGAAGATGCTATCACCCCTAGGTAACTTTCCTCTACACAGCATGCCCACAATGTCACCTACCCTGAGTTACCAGTAGGTATATAGTTAAACAATCACCACTAAACTCCAAACTTAAAGAAAAAAGATCCTCACTTGTGACAAGTCACCCACAGATAAGAACTTGCTGTTTGCTTCTTCGTCCTCCTGCTGACACTTAGAGACTGAATCAGTGCCTGACCTGATACTAAGATGATCTTGAAGATGATATTCGAATGGAGAGGAATTTGACCTGTAAGTCCCTATTCTGGACACAAACTGGCTTGGTATTACTGCGTTCATGGAGCTCTCTTGGGTGGTATTTATCCTATAGTTATCAAGAAAGTCCCAAAGCTCAGGTGAGCCTTAAAACCTAGGTGAGGGATAGGCTTGATTCCAGTGGCAAGAGCAGCAAGCCCATCCTGCCAAAAGCAGCAGCAGGTGATCAGAATCAGAGATGACAAGAACTCTTGGAGATGCTGACAGGCGCTGCACCTGGGCTTCAGCACTGGACATTTCCAGCAGGTTCTGATAGCAGAGGCTGATGCTACAGAACACGGTGGCTAGGAGAGGGCAGAACAGAGAAGACTTGGGGGTCGTGGTAGAAATCATCAGCTTTTTACCAGTGGGGGAATACGATAGGGACGGCAACTGGGGGAGTGGATTTGGGGATAAAAATCACTCTAGAAGACATCTATCCGCGTTGCACTAGACTTGGTATGAGCTGTGGAAGTAAGGATATCTGGACAATGACCACTTAGTTGCTGACTTCTCTTTTTTAACATTTTATTTATTTATTTACTTATTTATTTATTATATATGTGAGTACACTGTAGCTGTCTTCAGACACACCTGAAGAGGGCATCAGATCCCATTTCAGATGGTTGTGAGCCACCATGTGGTTGCTGGGAATTGAACTCAGGACCTCTGGGAGAGCAGTCAGTGCTCTTAACCGCTGAGCCATCTCTCCAGCCCTAGTTGCCTGTTTCACTTACAGCACTTAGGTAGATAGACACAGCTTTATGATAAGGAAGCCATAAAGTCAGAGTGCCTGAGAATGTTCTGGTTTTGACTTGGTGCTTGAGCAACAACAGCTGGGAGAGAAAGAGCAGCCATGACATGCTTTTCCACAGTTGTGAACTTCACGCCTCAGGATCAGCACGAAACCACATGGGTTTATGAAAGTCATCTTCTAGAGGGCAGAAATGGAGTCTTGGAATGATTTAAGAAATTTGTCCAAAGGCACACGTAAATGACACAGCAAGGACCTGAATGCATGTCCAAAGGCACACAAAAGTGACACAGCTGGGACATGAGCACAGACCCCACCCCATTGCTTTCCACAACACACACTGGGACACACAATGCTCCTGGGAGCCCAAGACAAACAAGCCTTTTCCCAGCTCAGGCCCTGTTCCCTGCACAGGCAAGCAGATGTTGAGAAAAACTCCACCATTAGGGTTCAGAAACCATCCCTTCCGCAAATCCAAACTTAGCATCCAAGGAGAACATTCTGGTGTGAAGAGGGCAGCTAAAGGCTGAATGAAAGAGGAAGAGAGTTCATCCCAGGAAACAAGCCTGTTGTGTAAGTGATTCTGGCCAAAGCATCATGGCTGTGGCACTGCAAGGTTCATGCTGTTCACACTTAAAATAAAAAATAGAAATAAACAGATTGCACAGAACCTTCCCAGTGCCCCTCCCTGCCCCCACTCGAGCTCTCAGGCCTTACAACCGCACGCTCTCAGACCCTAATGTGATTTTCCCTGTTAACTGCTTGCAGAGACCGGGTGAGGTGCACAGTGCAGGGTATAGGGAGACTCGGTCTCTCAAGCACAAGGAACCACACGGTGATATTGGTTACTGCAGCTCCATGGGGAAATCAGGCTCTTTCTGAAAGCATATCAACCATTTCTAGAGGAGAACCAGTTTCCCAAGGAAAGCTAGCCAAGAAGAGAAAGTCATGAGGGAGCCCCTGGTGGCCCTCACAGATGTCAAAAATGAACACCATTTGCAAGAATCCTAAGAATGGGTGGATGGTGAAGTTCACCACTTATTTCATAAGTAAGCTTTGTTTTCACATCTCAATATTCATTTTATTTTAAGTGATCTTAATTACAGCATTTGAAGGGGGAATCTAATTCTACACAAATAGAGAAGTTTATAATATACCCATAAAAAAATAGACTGGTGAGGATATAACAGAAGTCAGCTTAGATCCCTAGTGCTGTCACGGTGTGACCAGCATCACCTGCCCAGCTCAGAGCTGGAGATCCGAGAGGCTACTTCATACTCTGGTGCAGTGGCCAAAAAAGGAGAGGGGGAAAGAAAGAGAGAGGGAGGGAGAGGGAGAGAGGAAGGAAAGAAAGAGAAAGAAAGAAAGAAAGAAAGAAAGAAAGAAAGAAAGAAAGAAAGAAAGAAAGAAAGAAAGAAAGAAAGAAAGAAAGAAAGAAAGAGGGATGGAGAGGGGGGAGAGAGAGGAAGGAAGGACAGAAGGAAAGAAAGAGAGAGAAAAAGAGAGAGAAAGAGAGCAAGAGAGAGGGGGGGAGTGGAGAAAGTCATACTACAACATAAGAAAGAATTAAGTCCTGAATGACTGACTCCATTATGCCCACTCTCACCACCCAAAAATGGCACAAAAGAAATCGCTAGCCACAACTAAAGACTACTTGTGGTGTAAAACAGGTATTGGTGGGCTAGAGTGAAAGCAAACATGAAGATATGTGTTTAAAAGCCTCTTTCACATGCTTCTCAGTAGTTACAGCCTGAACACCAAGGTCTGATGCTCAGGAAGTCACTATTTTATCTGGGGACACAGATTCACAACCGGTCTGCACATTCCCAGCCTTTGCTTACAGCCCAGCAGCTCTAGAGGGATCCTCCCCACCCCGTGCTAAGCTAAAACACGCTTTCTGGAATGGAGTTTCTTCTGCACTGTGAAATGGTGATCCCTTAAAGCCAAGTCATCGTTGGACTGCAGGTCTAATGTGGTATTTATCAATCCTCGCCTCCCTAACGCACAACATTAAGAGATACTCGAAATTCTGAAGATAGCTATGCTGCAAAGTAGTTTAAAATTCACTTATGTTTGAAATCCCATTCCTAGACCAAACTAATGATTGCCCACATTAATGTTCTTGCCACTCAGCAGAGCTGGAGCAATCAGCTTGGTATCTGGCTCCAGGGTCTGAGTGTACCCTAAGCCTATCAGGCTGGAGTAGTTCACATGAACTGAACAGCAGGCCTGGGGGCAGCCTGATACTTGGCTGCTATTCTGAAATGAAAGTTACTGTTTCTGGCATCCAGGTGAGGCTGACAGCAGTCTCCACCTTCTGGTAAATGGAGCCATCAAACTCTCCCATCATTCAGGTTAGTCTGAAGCTGGAATTCGTCCATCTTACAGCCAACTGCAAAGTTACTCAGGGTCCCTCAGGAATTTAAGGTCTCAAAATTCATCTGGTAGCCAGCCAGGCCTCATAATCACAGCACCAGAGCACCCTGAATCAAGGGTCAAAAGATATCAAAGCCCATCTACAACCCAGGTTGATATGCTTCCTCTTGTACCCTGTCCTGATTTTAGCCCACACCCCTGCAGTGTTAGGGCAGAAGACTGAATGGAAGGTCAGCTTCAGTCCACCTGGTAGCTGCTCTTCTCCAGTGACCTTGGTGCCCAGGGTGTTGTCTGTCTTTACTTCTCCATAAACACCAGGTCCTTCTCCGTCCATCTGGACCTGGTCTTCAGGCTTCGGTTCACTTTGATGGGCTCCATGTTGGTTGAGCCTGAGCTGGTAAATTCTGATCTGTTCTCAGAGGACTTTATTTCCAAATCCAGTCGTATTAAGCCAAATCTGTGGCCTTTGGTGAAGACATCCCTGGTAGACTTGCCAAGATCAGCATAGGTGTGAGACACAGCCCATTTTCTCAGACGTGGTGACAGGGGATCAGAAGCAAGTACCGCAGGTCTGTAGCTGAAAGGAAGGAGCGTCATAGGTAATCTTAATACCAATGTGAACAAGACTGGCTTGCCCTTAATGTCCCAGTACACTGAAGCTATAAAGAATGTAAGTTTGTGCAGAAGGTAAGTACTTCCACATTGCCAGACCAATTCTTGAACGTAGATTGATTCCACACTGCTTTCTACCCTGGGCTTTAAACGTATTATCACAATTGCTCACAAATTGCTTGCGAAGTATTTTGGAATTAATAGTTGACATTCCTTGAGCAGTTTCTCTGCCCTACGTGAGCAGTTGATTATGTAACTTAATCTTTCATAAAGTTTACAACCAGTATTTTTTCCTATCTTATCAGCATCAATTGAAATAACAGAGTGGTGATTGATTTAAAAGTTATCATGTTATTGCAAACCCTCTGGGACAAGCCTTTTTCTGAACACTTTGCAAGCATGCGCCAACTCTGTGTAACAAGGATCATTGTTCTGCATGAGTCACATATGGGGCATTTGACAAACAGGGCTAAGTCCTTTGTCTCATATCACACAGTTAAGAGGCTAAAGCTCAATCAGTTGAATCTCGGTGCCTATCACTTCAAGCTGTGTGACATCTCCTTACCATGTAGAAGTGTAAGACACAGAAAATACCCCACAACCACTGGAGGGAAACTACAAGAATTCCTCCCCACAGCGGCTGCTCTGTTTTTGTATTCTTGTTGTGGTTTTCAGCTAAACCCCATGGTTTCCCCAGGCCTGGGTTGCCCTTCCAAAGAGTGTTTCTTCAACACCAAGATTCTACTGAAAGGCCACGTGCTTCCTGCCTTCTGAACTCTCGCTGGGCCCCCAATTCTCCCTGTATACCTATATGGAGAAGAGATACTTTAACCCAAGGCTTGCTTTTCTAGGCACATTGGGATGCTGGGAATGGGGCTTCAAAGTGAAATAGGACTTCAGAAAATGGTGTGAGATGTAGAAATAACACTGACACCTGGAGTTTAGGAAGAAGGAATATAGCTTAACTGTAATCTTGATGTCACTGGTAGGACAATGAAATCTTGACTTAGGGTTTCTGTTTCCTACATCAGCTAAACAACTGAGTGTGTATTCTACTAGGCTTGTGCAGTTGTGAATTTCCAACCGTTTGCTTCAGGCAGGAAACATAAATGCACAGAGACACGGAAACAATGACCTGTTCGTGGACATCAGGAGTCTCCTGTCCCTTGGCCTTTACTCCAGAAAATTATATCGGTTTGTATTTCTTTGAAGATATTCTTAACTAAAATTTATAAAGCAATCCAGGCCACACACTGCATCCCACAAATCATCGTTTGTTCCTTGAGCAGTGTTTTATAATTCTGTTCATTATTTACATCTCTTGAAAACTAATGAGTTTGGGGACAGAGAGATGGCTCAGTGGTTAAGAGCATTTGCCACTCTTTCAGAGGATCTATGCTCCCGCTCCAGCATCCACACAGTGGCTTATTACCATCCATAACTTACGTTCCAGAGGCCTGGATGGACACTCTCTTTTGGCACAAGCACACACATACATGCAAGCAAAATGCCTGGAATAAACATCTGAAAAATAAACTAAATAAAACTCCAAAGAGTTTGTTATGGATCGGGATCTAGTTTTGTTTTTCTGCATGCTCAACTCCAAGTGAACCGCCGCCTTTTATTGCTATCTTTTCTCCAGTGTTATTATTTTTGGCATTTTGGTCAGGTATGGAAAACCTAAGAGCTGGACAATACGGAGGAGAGGTGTGAAATGCTGTCCTCTAGACGTGACATGGCTGTCATATTCATGAACCCCCAGTAGACATGACATGACTGTTGTACTCATGAACCCCTAGCAGCTGTGACTGCCTGCACAAGACTGGAGCAAAATCATGACAGTTGATTGTTAGTGCAATTTTATAAAGTGTTTGTTCCAGTTTTCCTCTTAACCTAGCTAGCTCCCAAATAACTGACACTGGACTACTAAATTTATCTAACAAGCTTTAAGGGCACAACGACTGAGCAGTATTACTCTATTTTAATCCTCTGAAATAATCTGGTTACGTCTTTGTCAAAACCTCAGTGATACTTGCATTTTAGTACTGATCTGGCTCTCTAGGCTCCAGATGTTTTCTCGTGGTGTCTCCTGGACTCTCCCTGTGGTGAAGCCCTACATCCAATCTCTCCTGCCCCTCCCATGGTTTGGAGGAAGTTCAGCCCTATTTTCTCTCCTGCTCAGCCATTGGATGATAAGCTTTTATTGACAAATCAGAGAACAAATGGGGAGCAATGCTTACACAACAGTGAAGCTGGAGATAGAATAAGCATTGCAACAAGACAAGGTGGCACAGAAATCAGCACTTAAGTAATACAAGAATAATCTTTACACAATGCACAATGACATTATATCTAAAGTTAAAATGTCAGCAAGGATCTGGGAGAGCTCCTGATGACCCATCCCTGGCAGAAGAGTTACTGGCAGTTGGTGAGGGAGGGAAAATCACTTTTATTTGAAAATGTGGCCACTGCCATGTTGCCCATGCTCCAGTGGGATAACTACCCCATACCCACGTGTGTATGGTCAGCACTACACTGACTCTGTGGATTAAAAATGTATAATTTTAAAGGGACACGAAGACAGCAGGGAGCTGTATTGGGAGGGTTCTTGTGGTGTAGGGAAATGAATATCAATGCATACATTGAATTTTTAATAAATTTCATATATGTGAAAATTTCAAATAATACACTTGAAATCTTACTTTACAAACCCTAAGGAGCATATTCTCCATGCAAGGTAATTTGTAACTTTTCAAACTCTTCATCATTTGCTGTTGTATGTGGGAGTGAAATGCGAGTATTTACAGCTGAGACCCTGCTGCCATGGCTACCAACCTTTGACAGACTAAAATGCCTAGCCCTCAAATGCTACATCCAGTTCTCACAGTCTCACCAAATTCACATATTCATATCTGAGAAATCATACTCCGTGTCTTTTTGCCAGAAGTCCACATTCTCACCATTATATCTGTAGGTTACAGTGAGAGGGCTCAGAGTGTATTTTGTGTGTGCAAGTATGGGAGTGTGAGCGTGAGCATGTGCGTGGGTGCATGAGTTTGTGTGAGTATATGAGTGTGTGAGTGTATGTATGTGTGTATGAGTACATACGTGTATATGAGTATTATGTAAATAGATGTGAGTGTGTGTATGTGAGCATGTGTGTGTATGTGTGTGTAAGAGTGCAAGTGTATGTGTATATATGAGAGTGTTGTGTGTGTGAGTGTGCATGTGAGCATGTTTGTGTGAGGCTAGATGTGTGTAAATGTGTGTGTGAGTATAACTGTATGTATGTATGTATGTGTGTGAACATGTGTGCATGAGACTGAGTGTGTTGTGAATGTATGTATGTGTGAGTGTGTGTATGTGTTTATGAGCGTGAGTGTATGTGTGTGTGTGAGTGTGTGTGACAGTTTGGACAGGGAATTGGATGAGATGAATCCTTAGGACAGCCACTCCTCTGACTGGGGTTGCAGTCTCATGAACTCATTTAAGTACAAAAAATAAAAGACATTTAAGACCCTTACTTAATCTACCCAGTGCCCTATTTTAGGATGATGGCCCATGGAGAATGGACTGTTGTCAGGCTCGATCATGTGGTTGGATGACCTGGGTCTACACCTCACTGCTGCAGCCTGGGGTCATGAGAGAATATTGACTCACAAATCACAAACCTAGAACAAAACCAAGTGTTAAAACTTAAACACCAGCTTCAATTGAACATGTATCATGTTTGTTCCACTGTAAAGGGAAATCCGTCATCCAGCCCATCCCGGTTAGGACTGTAGATTTCTGAGAGGCCTAAGTGCTCCCTCATAGATGATCTACTTGTAATCCATTTCCTATGCATGTGTGGGCAGCCCCTTCTACAGGATTATCTAGAGCAAACATTATATTTGAATCACATGTGGGACTAACACAGCTGCATTACATTGTAACTATTTGTATATATATTTATATTGCTCTCTGATTTAAGAGGTCCTAAGGGTAGAGATCAATGTCTCAAGTGGCTCTATCCTGCATGGCCTGTAGGCTTTGTACACAGTAGATTTTGAAAACTATGTTCAACAACTGAAAGGAATTTGCTACTTGAAATTAGATGTGGCTGGAGGAAACCCCTAAATAATGCTTTTACACAAGATAGGTGTGTGTATTTCTCTTGGCTCAAAATATTAAATGGGATTATTATTCTGTATTAATTTTTTAAAAGTAAAACTAGGCATGGTGGCTCATGCTTGTGGTCTTGGCACTCAAATCAGCTTTATTTCATGACTGAAAAGAATCGTGGCTGCTACATGAGACGTCTGTTTTTAGTACTAAAGTACTAACATGATGTGTACTGTTTCTGTTCTGCTTGTGTATGTGTGTGGTTTGTGGGGGGTGTTTCTGGATTTGTGTGAGTGTGGTTTGTGGGGGATATTTCTGGATTTGTGTGTATGTGTGTGGTTTGTTGGGGGGGTTTTCTGGATTTGTGTGTATGTGTGTAAGCCCGAGGTTGACATCAAGACTCTTCTTCTACCTTTCTCCACCTAAATTATTTGAGGCAGGGTCTCTCAATTGAACCTAAAGCTCGCCTATAAAAGCACTCTAGCTAGCTAGTTTATTCCAGGAACACCTTACCCCATCCCCTCCTCCTAAGCATGGGCTGCCATGCCCATCCAATCTGAGCTGCAAGCACATGATCCACCGAGCCATCTCCTTAGCCCCCAAACATGCATGCCCTTGAGAATGAGTTCCTGCTGCTTTAATCGAACAGATTGCATCTTGTACCTTATATTAAATTTCATCTCTTTTACATTTATTTATTTGTGTGTGTGTGTGTGTGTGTGTGTGTGTGTGTGTGTGTGTGTGCGTGCATGTATATGGATATATGCATGATATGGTTCACATGTGAAGGTCAGGGGCAACTTGTAGGAGTAGAGTCTGTTCTCTCCTTCAACCATGTGTGTCCCTGGAATAAAATTCAGGGCATTGCTCTTTAGCCCAAGCACCTTTACCTGAAGAGCCATCTTGCCAGCCACAGATTTCACTAACTCTTAACATTTCCTGCCATAGCATCAAAAGAAAGAGAAATTCAAACAGAGAGAATATCTTAACAAAAAATAGCTCTTAAAAGGGAAGACCTCAGTAACAAGTAAGAAGAAGGAGCTCAGTTACTGCAGCTGAAACCTGGCTGAAGGCAGTTGCCAATCTCTAATGAAAATTTGAATATGTCCTTGAGCCAGAAAGTTCACACCAGAGAATTTGTTCTGCAGATAGTTCAGACTTGTGCAAAATTATTTATAGGCAAATCTACAGTGCTAGTGTTGTTGGTAAAAAGCAAAAAGCTGGAACAGAATGTCACTTAGGCACTAACACTGTGTAGCAATCCTCTGATGAGATGATACAATGTAATTAAGCCTCTGATGAGATGATACAATGTAACTAAGCCTCTGATGAGATGATACAATGTAGCTAAGCATCTGATGAGATGATACAATGTAACTAAGCCTCTGATGAGATGATACAATGTAACTACTGTTGGATGACAAGAACAGGCAACAGAGGACACATCTAATCACTTGTACTTAAAATTCTTAGGTTGGCATGTGATTATGCCATGTGTGGGAAGGTACCTATTTGCCTACATGCAAATATGCATATTTGTTGTATCTACCTATCCATATGTGAGTAGAAGTTCATGAAAGAATAAACATTAAAATCCTAACAAGTTAGCTGACTTCAGAGTGGGAGTTAGAAGCTTCGACTGTCACTAAGTATGTCAACCTTTATTACCATATTGTCTTTTTATTCATTCAAAACTAATTAAATAAAAATGAAATACAAGACACACTGTGCGTTCCATCTGTTGGAGGAAACAGAAGTAATTCTGTTGAACTTCAACTTATGTGATTAAGGATTTAATACAATGGCAAGATAAAATGAGGCTCACAGACCAAAATGAAAAGGCGGCTAGCTGCGATACAGGCAGGAGTTTCTGAAGGTCTACAAGAAACTAGGAGATAGTAGAATTTAAAACTCTAATTGTCATCATAAAATCAAGTCAATACTGTAAACAGGACAGTTGGTAACACTACAGATATGCCCTGAAGCACAGAGGACAGGGTCAGGGAGTCCCCAAGCAGCCAGGGAGAGGACGGAAAAAAGAAGCAAGTAAGTCCCTGGTTAACAAAGAGCTCTGACCTGACACATGCTATTCCCAAGGAACCACCCCAGACGATGGGTCAGAGTTGGTTATTGGTACACAATAGAAGATTCTCAAGGTCAAGCAGCTCCAGGGAAAAGTTCATTTTAGAACTGCTTTTTATTTTAAAGCAAATTCATCAACGATTGGTTATATCTTTGAAATTTCAAAAGGAAGTTTTACTCTAGATTTGCATTCCTCAGCCCTACAGAGCAACCACAGAGAAACAAATGAATATACTGTGTAGAGAACCCTGTCTTCAGTCCAGGCCAGCAGGTCACTAGGAAGCACATACTGAGGTGGCTCCAATCTCACTTGTGATGGTTTGTATATGCTGGACCCAGGGAGTGGCACTATTTGGAGGTGTGGCCTTGTTGGAGTAGGTGTGTCACTGTGGGTTTGGGTTTTAAGACCCTTGTCCTAGCTGTATGGAAGGCAGTCTTCTAGAGACCTTCAGATGAAGATGTTGAACTCTCAGCTCTGTCTGGACTATGCCTGCCTGGACACTGCCATGCTCCTGCCTTGATGATAATGGATTGAACCTCTGAACCTGGAAGCCCTGCCCCAATTAAATGTTGTCCTTATAAGAGTTGCCTTCATCAGGGTGTCTCTTCACAGGAATAAAACCCTAAGACATTACTCAACAGTTTGAGAGCCTGATATAAACATGTAGACATGGCAAACAGGCCTCATGTACATACTAGGCCAAGACCATGAACATGGTGGGTACACCATCTGCCTCGTGAATGAGGGAATTGCTATTGGCAGGAGACATGTTTGTTCTTGTAGATGGTGCCCTGGGAAGGACGGTCAAGCCTACACTGCCTACTGTGACACACTAACATTTTCTTCAGTGGTTAGAGATGTGGGCTTACCTTTCGATTAGGCCTCCGAGTGTCCCCCTCCCTGTGAGCGAGTGCTTCCACACAAGGCTGGGTGCTGGATGCCTGCGCTGAATGCTGGACTGACTTACTCTCAGTTCCCTCTCAGTGTATGTTGCAAAACTGCCAGCCCTTCCTACCCTTCTTTCACACCTACGAACTGGCTAACCCTGCAAGACAGCTATAACATTAAGTAAATGACAAGCGTGCGAATGATTCAGCAGACATCCTCACATGTATGAAACGTTCCCCGACAGCTGCTGTTCTGTTTCCATTCACCTGAGCCATGCATTTATATGCGATCCTCAGTTTCAAAAAAATGTGGGTAAGTTGAAGCCTTGCTTCAACGGAAAATTATTTATGTGCATTTTTCAAAATGACTCGGGATTCTCTCTCCCCCAGCCTGGGAGATCGATGATTTGTGTCCTACAGAGTTATCCCTTGCTTCTGTCCCATCTGCATCACTCTTGATGGTAGCTACACCTGTGGAAAGAACAGCTTTATGAAGCCCCTGCTGGGGAGCAGTTTTAATGACTTTGAATTTTGAGAAATAAACCAGAAAGTTCTACAGGATCAGGACATTGGCTCCTCTCTTACTGCATTTCATGTCATTGAACTCAGGGCAATGAAGTTGAGTGTCGATTACCAGGAGATGACTGAGGGGAAGATAGCTGTTCGGAGGCTGGGGGATTGCAGGTTTGTAAGACAGAGAGCTCTAGAGACCCCGCTTCACAATAGCATGAATATATTACCAGCACCACGTGCCTAAAAGTGGTTACAACTGTGATATTTATGTCATGCGGTTACCACAATTAAGTTTTAAAAGATTCAAAATTGTAGTTTTTAAAAGAAATGCTTACATGCTTACTTCATACTCTGACCTGTGTAGACTTGACATTTTGGCAGCAAGAGCGTAGGAAGCTGTCAGGATAAAATTCGGACAATCGGCACATAACTGGGTTGAATTTAGCAGCTAAAGCTGGGCTTACATCTCATCCTCCAAGGCTAGAGCATTAGTATAAAAAACACCAACTACAGTAGCTCATGCTGTCGTGGTCTAACAGGCCCGAGCTAGCCTGGGGCATCCTGGGCAGATCACAGGTGGAAAGGCAAGGCTTATGTTTGACTTTGTAGGAGAACAGGCGTGTGCCTGATTCTCCAGCTAGGGTGGGAAATTCTGAGTAGCAAAATTGTTGTCTCATTTATCTTAAAAGGTTGGATCATTGTTTATATGGAAAATACTATCATCTGGAGACATTGGTGGTACCCTGTCAGGAACACATCCACTGTCTTGGCTGTGTCCCTGCGAAAAAAGTGCAAACTCAGAAACTGAAAAATAAATAAATAAATAAATAAATAAATAAATAAATAAATAAATAAATAAATAAATAAATAAATAAAACAAAACAAAACAGACAAAAAATCAAACCGCGTAAAATAATTGTTAAATCCTTGGCTGACCTAAAGCATGATCAGTGGAACACAGAGATTCAGTCAAGTGCCTAGGCAGAATTCAGGCAATCTCATCAAATTTCCAAACTTAGTAAGTTTTATTTTTGTAATCCTTCCTTCCTCTCCTTCCTGCTTTCCTTTCTTCTCTCTCCCCTCCCTCTTTCCTTCTCTCTCAAGCTTAGTAGTTTAAAAATAGAGAATAACTATGCTTTTGCTTGAGCTTTGTAACATGCCACTTTGCTTTCTAAATAAAGGATGCATAGGAAAGTCTCATGCTGTAGCCCAGGCAAGACACACAACGGAACGAGAGGCGATGAGGTGTGTGAGCTCACAGCAGCCAGACGTGGCACTGAAACCTTGGGGCCAGCAGCAGCGGTGTAGCATTTAAAGATCAGGAAGTGGATGAAACACTGGAAGATACAGTGCAAGAGAGATGTGTAAGCAGAGCAGCAGCCAAGGACTGACGGCTGGCCAGGTCCCCATCTGTATGTAAGGCAGGAATAGAAATCCCTTGGCTTTGGAGGACAGGGTAGCAAGCAGAGGCACAAACTGTTCATCTGTTGTAAGGAATGAAAACAGAGAGTGTGGAACAAACGCCAGTAAGCGGCAGAGATGATGGTAGGAAAAAAAATAGATGATCTTTTGTAATTGCTGTTACATTCTTAGTGGCTATGTGTGGGGGGGGGGGATAGAGTGTGTATGTGTGTGCATTTGCAAGTGTGTGTTGGGTGCACATGTGTGGCACAGACATCAAGGACAACCTCAAATGTTCACAAGGACCATCTACTCTTCGTTTGGCCTTGTTTTGTTCTGACTGGTCTGAAACTTCACCAAGTAGGCCATGAGAGCTGACCAGTAAGCTCCAGGGATCCCCCTGTCTTAGTCTCCCATCTTACCCTGTGTGTGCCTCTGTGCCAGGCTGTTTATCTAGGTTTTGGGCTTTGAACTCTGGTCCTTACACGTACAAGGCAAACACTTTACAAATTAAACCACTTCCCCAGCCTCTTAGTGACATCAATGAGGTCAGGATGAAGGTTTAAAGAAAAACATCAGTTACAAGACAGGAGGAGCTGTGCTGGAAGGTGGAGAGGCCTTCACAGCCCTGCTGACTCACCACCTGCAAGTCTGTGTGCATTCTCCTGGCATGGTGCATGAACTCTTTTGGATCGCTCCATCCTTCCACCACCACAGAAGATCCAGCAAGCAGTGAAGCTTTTAAATAAATCTGAGGAACAGCAACGGAAGCAAAAGAATAGACTCTGTACTCCACGTTTGCCTTTCTAGAAGGCTTCCAGAAATAATATGTAATGAAGAAATAGTTATGAGGCGGGGTTATAAGAGTAATGCCCTCAAAATAGTTGGAAAGACCACCAGTGAGTGGGTGTTATTTAAGCAACCAATTGTAGAGCACATCAGTATGTGTGTAAGCACATGTGTGTGCAGCTGTGTAAGCTGGTATGCAAACAGGTGTGGAAGTACATGTGTAAGCAGGTGTTCTCAGGCTGCTCCTCACAGAGCGGCTACATGTGTGCATCCATGTGACAGGTAACAGGTCCTGTGCCACAGGGAGACCGGTGAAGTGTGTTCCCAATCCCTGGCATAAAACTTCAGAAAACCACAAAGGCCTACCGAGAGTTCAATTGTGTTTTCTGTTGTTGGAGAGAGGGCTTGCTGTGTATGGATACAGTCCCACTTTTACAGTATAGAAGAGTTTTGGGTATAGACATCAGTCCAATTTCTTGGTGAAGAAATGCTCATAATATTCTTTAGAGCTTATGTCTATAAATCCAGTCTTCCCACTCATCACAAATGTTAATAATTCATTCATTTCTTTTTCTCTCCTCTAGCTAAGATGTATGGTTTTGTTCATCAAAGATGTATGGTTTTTTTTTCTGTTGATTGTGTTCTATTCCATCTTCTTGCTTCATTACCTGGATCTCCTCTGTCACAGCTGCTTTCTATCTCGCCCTCTCCTTGTTGCCCAGTGTCTTAAGGTGGATCTAGGTTACTGATAGAGCCCGTGTTCTTCAGCATGTGCCTTTACAGGTACAAATCCTCCTGTAAGCCCTGCTCTAGACCTGTTCCCTGCATCTGGGTGTACTGTATCATCATTTCCATGCATATCTAAATAATTCAATTCCCTATTATTTATTTTTTGAGTGGTTATTTACTAGAATGATTTGATTTCTACACTCCTACATTAAATGTTCCTCTTGTACTTGATTCTTTCCTATTCTGCTAATGCTTTTCATGAATTCTACACTTTTGCATTGAGCAAGGCCAGCTTTAAGATCTAATTAGGGGTCCCTCCTAGAGAGGGATTCACACATCCCTGAGAGAACACTGAATTCTGCTACTGTGAGTGTGTGTTTGATAGGTGACTCCCAGTCTATTCTTTTTCAAGTCTTCTGTATCCTGCTGATCTCCTGTCTAGATGCTTTACCCTCTGTTGAAAGTAAGTTGTGAGGTCTAGCTATTATTAATGAATTATTTATATTTCTTCTAATTCTGTCAGTATTTACTTCATGTATTGGGAATGGGAGGGATCCTGCTAGCATTTGCCTTGGGGCCCTGTGGCATGGAAGTTTGGTCAAGACACCAATGTGGCAATCGGAAGGCTAATCTACTCATGCCTGAGAGATTGAGTTCTATTACATGGTATTCACTAAATCGAAAGCCATTGTTTCATGCATTTCATCAAATATTCTATTGTTATTTATGTTGGAAAGACAGATCTTATCTCTGACATGCACACACACAAATAAAAGTTGATTAAACTGAACATCAAGTAGTTGCAACATAGTATCTCAAACTTGTTACCAAACTTGTTCCTTTGGGGCTATAGTAGACACTGTTGGTTTTCTTACTATTGTATTGCTAAACCAGGGCAAGCCATCTGCCTCTGTCACCCTCCTCTGCCACTACAGCACAGAAGCAGCCATGAGTGAGTATGGGGAATTCCCAATAGAGCTTTGTTTGCCAAAACAGTTGGTGACCAATGGGTGGTGCTCTAACAACTTTAGTGTAAGATATTAATCTGTGCACTTTTTCTATCCAAATTTCTGACAAAAGTTTTACTACCAAATGGGCTCTTGAGAATGAAAACAGAAGTTTGAAAGGGTGGGAAGAAAAGATTTTGTAGCATGACCTTAGAGTAGAACAAAGAAGCCAGTAACACCCCATACTTCTCCTTATCTTCCCTGATCCTACTCTACCACATGTGTCTGATCTTCTGACATTGTCACATGATATCATCATGTACAAAGTTGACACTTAAGAACTGCACACTTTTATCACACACACACACACACACACACACACACACACACACACACACACACATACACACACATACCACAAAATGTCATAATGTTTTAAGTAACTCTACAATTTTGTTTTTAATACATCTTCAGTTGTCCTGGAGTTCATGAGCCCACTGGTCACAGGTTAAAGATGACTTTGTGACCCTTGGGAGAGAAGATAATCATTGAAGCAAGTAGATTAAGGGAAGGAAGATATGGAATCATCTTGACCAGTCAGAAAGGATGACCCAATGCAAGGCTAGAGCTCAAGGGGAGGAGAGAAGTGAAGACTAGGAAGCAAACAATCAAAAAGATTCATAAAACCTGGACCAGTGTCTACTGACCCTGAGTTGCCGCCTATATGCAGCATTAATGATTCTCTCCAGACACGGTGTGTTGGCACACTCCTCACCACTGTCACATTCCTTCCAGCATAGAGATATCCAGCATATCCATCAGCTGGGTATCTCTATGGGCATTTCTCAACACTAATAGTCAAGCTTTCTTAAACTTCTGTATCCCTAGAAGTAAATGAACAGCAAAGCCAATAAACCAAACCAAAAATAGATAGGGGGGTGACTCTCACTTGACAGGGGGTGAGCATATGGAACAAAAGGAGGTGTGAGAAAAGCCAAGGCTAGATATAGCCATCTTCATCATACCAAGTTCTCTCTCTCTGGTCTATGCTCAGGCTGAGTGACAAGGAAGAGGTTAACTACATCTAGATGAACCTCAGGTTAAAGGAGGAAATGTCCCGAACCTTCGTTGTCACCTATACTTGATGATCTTTCGATGGATTTAATTTTCTACTTATTTTAGTTCTTTGATGTTTTTCCACTCCAGTTTTTCCTTGATATCATTTACAGCCACACAATCAATTAGTCCTTTCTGCATCTTATAAACATTTCACAGGTTGTGGTGGAACACGTCTTTAATCCCAGCACTTGGAGGGCAGAGACAGGTGAATCTCTGAGTTCAAAGCCAACCTGGTCTACACAGTTCCAGGAAAGCCAGAGCTACACAGAGAAACCTGTCTCAAAAACATTTCAAGTTCTCTGTCATCCACCTGTAATGGTACCTAGGAATGACAGTCACTAGTGAGATGACTACAGGTACCAGAAATGTTCTGTCTTCCACGTCACACAGACAAGGATACAGAGAGCCAGAGAGGTGAAACCTTAACTCCAACATCACACAGGTGGAAGTAGCACTAGGACAAAAGCCTCTTCTCTGACCCAAGTTCGTCTTCTTTCCAGGACTCCATGACACCAGTAAGTCAAAAATTTCCCGTGGTGCTCACAGATGTCTTAATAAATTTTTGGAGGCTTCCTAGATGGAGAATCTCCCCCCAGTACTTTTGTAAAATAATGAGTAAGAAAAGAAAAGACTGGTCATCTGTAACATTGTTTGCCCTCTCAGATGTTTCCAAGGAAAATGTAAGTGGTGAGAACACTCACCAATCCGTGAGCGCATTTATTATTTATTATTCTTGGAATTCACCCACATCGGTCTCCCTTGTTCACTGCTTTGACTTGTGGGAAAAAAAATATTTTCATCTGTGTTTGCAAGTTTTACATAACTTTCAATGTCTTCTAGACTGATTCTTCTTCTGACTGTGAACCAGGAATGACCTGAAAACCAGGCAGAAAGCAGTGCAGACGATGATGGTAATGAGAGTAACACCCATGGCCAGCCTTCCCTGAGATCAGGCCTTCTTACAGAACTGAGGAACAGACTAAAAATATCAGAAGACAAATGTTAAATATCTACCATAAGATGAAAGAATTCCTTATTCTGTGATTGATAGGAGCCCAAGGAACGGATGCCATGTGTTGAGACAGGGCAGTAAACGTGAGTACAAAGGTATTATGCAAACAAAGAACACCATTTCCACATGGGAGAGTGCACAGAGTCCAGGACGTGAGCCCCAGGGCACCGTCCTCTACAGACACCTGAATCTGGGATTTGTATCTGAAATGTTCACTGTAGTTAGGTAATTGTTTACATAGCTGTGAAGAGCAGTTTCGTATGGGTATCCTGAATGAGAATTTGCAAGTGAAGAAAACAGGAACACAAACTTGCAGTATTTCCAAGACATATCTAAATAAACACAACATGATTGTGACAAGGATTCAGAACCAGGTCACACCGAGGAAAGCAGATGGGAGGTGAGATTTTGTCAGCCTGAAAATTTACCATCCTTGGAAAAGGGAAACCACCAGGATGCGGGGGCAGGGGTGTGTGCGTGTGCATGTGCGTGTGCGTGTGCGTGTGTGTGTGTGGTGGGAATCAAACCTAGTAGAAAGAGACTTTTAAACACCAAACAAAAGAATGCAACCATGTGGCTTTTAGGGGATCCTAAAAGAAACCCCGGGCAGTGTTTCAGCACAGACAGACAAGAGACTGCAGCATCTACCATGATGCTTATTTGCATACCTTTGTCTGACCAGGGTAAGACTGTGTGCTGTTTTACAAAATGACCTGTATCTCTAATAATTCCATGACTATACTAATTGCTATGAAGAAAGTCAGTCCGAAGTAACATCCCCTCCAATCTGATTCATCCCTGCTACATTTGAAATCCCCTCTTAGAATTAGAACAATCTAGATTCTTGACCAGGCTTCTCTGCTTCTATGTGTGATTAAATCACTTAATCCCTTTGTAGGCCAATTTCTTTGTGTTCAAAAGGGGAATAACTAACCCTATCTAGTCCAGAAGAATGTTAAAGAAACCAAAATGAACTTACTTCATAATTTATTTTCATTTCATGTTTATTTTACTGCATAATTACCCTACCCAGACGTTCTTTTCACCCTTCTATTTCTTCCAACTTCTCATTAACCCTTTCCTCTCTTTCTTTGCTCTGCATTTACCTTCAACATACAACAGACTTTTACTACAATTCACAGTCAAACCCCTGTTTGGCCCTGAAGAGAGACTCTCAGAGCCTGTGAGTTCTGTATCCTGCCCAGTGTCAGACCTATGCACAAGGAAGACAAGCTTATTCCCTCTGTCTGGCCCAAGTGGCTAGTTAATAGTACGTGCTACCTTTGGGGTTTGGCATTACTCAATTCCAGCTAAAAATTCGCCTCTTGTACATACGGTACAACTAAGCCTCGGAAAAGTGGAAGTAATTATGGCTTCATGGGGTCACCTTAAAAGTCAGACATCTCTCCTGTTATACTCCTTTCCTTTCAAATATTCCCAGGAGTAATGAGAATTCCCAGGGATTAGTTCGAGCATCTGAACTAGTCTGCCTCCACATCTTGGCGATGTCTGCTAAGAGACGTGGCTGCCGCAGACAGAGCTGTTCACCCCTGCCATGTTATACTCATTACCTAGTGAAGGAACAAGCGAAATCCTTGCGATCCTCCTCTTTCCCCTTCATACTTTGAGGAAGTAAACCATGTCTGAGAAGCCCCACAAAACCCCATTAAATGAATCCAAACAAATGATATCTCTTCAAACAAGCCAGCATTTCCCATAGTCAGCGCACCTCGGAAAGACAGGAATGATCAATAACTAGCAGATTGCTGATCAAGAAGGCAAGTGCTTGCTCTCAGCACAACCCTGTCTTGGCTGCAGGCTCCCGTTCTTGACAGGTAGAGCACACAAGCAGCAACAGTTCCACATGCCTGCAGCAACCACCTCACTACTCGGGATGCATAGAGAAACTGAGTAGGAGCTTTAAAAGGAAAGGTAGACTCAAGTGGCAGCAAATGAAAACTTAAAAGGACTGTGGGATGCTTTGGAAGAAAGGACAGGAAGTTACTTTTAAATCATATAGCATTGTGTTATTACGTAATAACTCCATTTCCCTGGCAAGACTGAGCCAAAATAACGTCCTTCTGATTCCTTAAACAAATGTCTACATTATTGTGCAAAGTAGTCAGGATACAGTAAAAGGAGACTTAATTTTCCTCTCATAAGCCAAATCTAATCCACTGGCTATACTTTATAAATAAAGTTTTATTAGAATATGTTGCATTGGCTGCTTTGGGACTACTATAATAGAGCTGAGTAGCTGGGGTGGACACTATGGCTTACAAACCTAAAATAGTTACAGTATAGTCCTTTGTAGGAGTTTGTCCACCCCTAGTCTAAAGGGAAAAACCAGGCAAGTATGCAGGAAATTCTAGTGCTGCTTTACAAGGGGTGCTCAGGGGATTTGCACTGTCATAAGGCACAAGGAGCTCACAGTGATAATCTGAGTGCCTCAATCCAAACCTCTGCTAACAGTGAAGTGAGAGGTGCGACCTCCTTCCCCTTTCCCCTGTGCTGATGCTGAAGGGGTCCTGTACCATGGCTGTCTTTCCATCCCACTAAGACCCTGTGCTCAGAGAACCTCATATTTTACATAAACATAAAAGTACCAATAGTGCATAAATACTGTGAATCAAAACCGCACGCAGCCAGTCGAGCTCTGCAGCCATCATCCTTGTAACCTCGTGCCTTGCTGCTACCTGATCACTCATTTTCTCAGATCACTAAACAGCAGATGGTACCCAAGTCTCTCCCCAGTCTCTGCTTGGCTGTCAGCTTTCAGACTGGGCACTGTGCAGAGCATCCTGTGTCCTGTGAGTCCTGACTGGAACTTGGGTTCCCTGGCTTTGCCACATCACACACACACTTCCTAATTGACACACCCCCATACATGTGAATACATAGACAGGCCCCAAGATACAGAATTATGGCGTGGTCCAGCCTGCCCCTTATTCTTTCAACATTTCATGAGTGTGAAGTCCAGTTAGGATCTCATCATTGCTCCTCAGAATTCATTCCTATACTTGCCTTCGTGGCAGGCTGTAAATGTTTTAAATTGTTTTGGTTTGTTGTTTTTGTCTTTTTCAGTGGTGGGGACAGAAATTCAGATTTTTCTGGGTGTTTCACAAGCATCTACCTGCTGGGCTTCATCCCCCACAAAACTAGAAATCTTCGTCTTTAGTTTTCTAAGAGCAGGACCTAGTGGCTCTCCTGTCTAAGAGCTCAAGCCCACAGAAGCCCCTGGTCATGTAACGCTGGACAGCGAGTCTCTGCTCCCTACTCAAGAGTCCTGTTACGAGATCTGACAGTTCTGCCTTAGGACGTCAGGGCTGTGAAGTGAATACTTATATTTGGGCAAGTATCTTAATGTCCCCAGTTTCCCCTACCAATGTTTTCCCGTTACTAAATCCCTAGGTTGTTTTGAATAATAAAGGAGGTTATGACTAGATTCCAAGATTGTTTTTAGAGATAAGTTTATATGTGTTTGATTGCTTTCCTCCATTAAATTTCTGCTTTTATTTCTAAAATTCTAATAACTGCCTTTATGTCCTCTGCCTTGGAGGAGCATGTGGCAGCAAACAGAAAGATTAGGGTTACTGTCTTTCACTTTATGAAATAAAACAAAACCATGTAGGGAAGGAATTCCTAAGTACAAAACACAGGTTAAATATCATGAAGAATAATGTAAGCAAAATATTACCAGATAGAGTTAAAAGACTCTTGTGTGCCCGGAGACAGAAAGGAACCACTGAGAATCTCAAAACTCAGCAGGGCCTACCCATGCTGCCGGTCATGTAAGGATCAAGAAGAAAATAACCAGGGGAAAGCTAGGCAGGCAGCTTAGGGTCAGATTTTACTACTACAGACCAAACTTATATTATGAGAAAGTATTTAAAATCAAGTACGACTTCATCAAAACATGTATTAGGAGGATTGATCTGAGGGCTCTCAGAACTGGAGGAGAAAGCGGTGCCTGGGAGAGTCTAGATGGACCGACATGGCGGAGGATTTTATGTACAGGCCAGAGTTTCACGTGACGGAAATTCCAAGCGTGCATAGTTGGAGACTCCCAACTCCTGGGCATTTAACGATAAGTGAAGAAAGCAATTTGGCCAAGATTTCAGGAGGCTTTTTGGCCTCGCCAGATGGAGTGACAGCCACCTGTGAGCTCCTCCAGAGCTTGAAGCAGACGCGATAACTTCCCTCGAGATAACCTGTCCTCGCAAACGTCTGATAATGGGACGCAGCTTTTGTCTTCTCTGCAATTCTCTCAAGATCACCTCGGGAATAAGAGGTAGAAAATTGATGCTGCTGTGGAGGGCAGATGGAGAAAGGGCTTGAGTACCTCGCTGATTGTAATGGCTCAAAATCAGGCTGGCTGCTGCGCGCGTGCTCGTGGACACGAGGACGGAAGGCTGTTTTCTCTCAACGGGCCTCCAGAGTCTTTTTTATTTTATGTTTATCTGTTTTAGAGATCACCATTGTCATTAAAATACAAACTGGACTTTCATTAAACAGTGTGCATCATAAAGGATTTGTGGAGGCCGGTCCAGTTTAAGGAAGCGCTGCAGAGTCCTTTGGACAGCTAGGAGTCTGCTATACTGACCCCACCTGGGAATTTGGTCACTAGTGAATATAGGAGTAAACACCTCACAACCATTATCAAGATAATTCTGTCAAAAGATACTTACCCAGCATCTAGTTTTCTTTAGGATAGAAAACTGCTTAATTCAACTGATTTTTGCTAAAGGCACGAAAGGAGAGAGAACCAACTTTGTGAGAGCCTGCTATATCCCATAGGACTTTGGTATTTACTCTTTCATTCAAAGCTTACAAGTGTATAAGTTAAACATTACTTCTGATGAGGACAGGATGAAGAGAACTAGAATCATCACATGATGAGAATAAATGCGGAAAACCTAGTGACTGGAGAGAGAGAGCAAAGGGCTAAGTCTTACTGAACAAGCTTCAGGTTCCAAGGTGGACCTCCTCAAACCCACAGTCAGTCAGGCACAGTACCACCAGGTGTTTGAAATTCTGGTGTTCCTACGATGAGATGGGAGACAGGGGGCTCCCTGGAAGCTTCTGGGTGAAGCAATGGCAAATGACAAAGGGATTCCATCTTAAACAGGTGTAAGTTAAGGATTGACACCTGAGGGTGTGCACCTGCGTGCTATGTACGGCATGTATGCCCTTGCTAACATGCACACACACATGCACACACACACACACACACACACACACACACACCCTTACATGTATGAAAATGTATTGAAGCTGGAATCCAATTATGTCTCTCAAATTTGAGTACAGATATTATGAGGATGTACATGATTAATCCCCAGGTAACACAAGAAATGCAGGCGAGCATTAAGGGAAAGAAAGGATCTCCTAACATCTGCTGCCTCGTTCTTGTGCTGGTTGTTGTGAGCCCATCAGCCTCACAGAGGTGCCCGTGAAGGCAGCAGAGCTGGACTCTGCCTCCCTGACTGCAGAGACTCGACGTGCCATACCTCCACTTCATGAACAGAAGAAACAGGACAAAAAAAGAACAGGCTGCCGGCCACAGAGAGTTCCTCTGTCCTCCTGAGCATGTGTGGATGGAACCTGCTATCTGAGTCTGTGGTTCCTATGCCTGCTGAGGATAGGCATTCTGAGTCTGGTCTAGGTGAACCTTCAGTAGGGGCTTTGTCATTGTCATCTGCAGGGCTGTGCCTTTGAGACTGTGAATGTCAAGTTTTTCTCAACTTCTCTAGAGCAAGTCAATGCTAGTTTGCTTTCTGTGTGGAGTCTGATACTGTCTCATGAAGTTTAGGTTAGCTTCTTTCTAGATAGTGAGGTTGGCCTTGAACTCCAGATCCCTCTGTCTCCCACTCCTAACTCTAGGATTATGGAAATATACCCATCCCCAACTCCTGAAGCTGCATTTTAGTGCCCAGACTGCTCTCTTGAGCTGCTGTTCTTGACTCTACTATGCATGTGGAATTCCCCTCCATATGGTTGCTTGGTAGCAAATAGAAACCACTGACACTCACGCAATGAGTGTAATGTGTCCCATCCACTCCGCCCCATGATCAGCTCATACAGCCTCCAGAATATATGTAAGTTCAGTTCTCTGATGCACACCATTAGTCTGAATCACTCTCGTCTCTCAGACATCTATGAAGAGATCTGACAAAAGGCAATGCCTTCCATAAGTGCTCCCTGTCTCTACTTTGCTCTTATCCACTCTACCCTCCACTCAACCAGCATGCAGGGCTTCAGATAGCTTTCTTCTTTAAGAAATACTGCTCATTTTTTATCTTAGAGCCTGAGTCATTGGTGTTCTGTTCAGGAACTTTTCCCCTGTGCCGATGTGTTCCAGGCTCTTTACCACTTTCTCTTCCATTAAATTCAGTGTAACTGGTTTTATGTGGAGGTTCTTGATCCACTTGGACTTGAGCTTTGTACAAGGAGATAGGAATGGATCAATTTGCATTCTTCTACATGTAGACTGCCAGTTGAACCAGCACCATTGTTGAAAATGCTGTCTTTTTTCCACTGAGTGGTTTTAGCCGAAAATCAAGTGACCATATATGTGTGGGTTCATTTCTGGGTCTTCAATTCTATTCCATTGATCTACCTGCCTGTCACTGTACCAGTACCATGCAGTTTTTATCACTACTGCTCTGTAGTACAGCTTGAGGTCAGGGATGCTGATTCCCCCAGCAGTTCTTTTATTGTATTCATGGAGGGATCCATGGCTCCAGATAACTATGTAGCAGAGGATGGCCTTATGGCCATGGGAAGAGAGGCCCTTGGTCCTGTGGAGGCTTGATGCCCCAGAAGAGGGAGATCGTAGAGCAGTGAGGTGGAGTGAGTGAGTGGGTGGAAGAGCGCCCTCATAGAGGCAAAGGGGAGGGGAGGGGATGGGGACATTGTGAAGAGGAAACCAGAAAGGGGATATCATTTGAAATGTGAACAAATAAAATGATTAATAAAAAAAGAGAACTACTTGAAAAAAAAAAAAACTCTCCATGACTTTCAGTGAACTTAAAATCAATCAAGATCAATACCAAGTGTTCATATGATCTAGCCCAGCTTTACTGAGTGCCTGCCTTGAGGGCACACTGGCTGCTATTGACCCCTGATCCACTTTTTAAATTTTTTGAAAGATATGCCTTTTTCATACAATATATTCTGATCATGGTTTTTTCTCCCTCATCTCCCAGATTCTCCCCTCCTTCCTGTCCACTCAATTCAGTGCCACCTTTCTCTCTGTAGAATATAAGCAAGCAAATAAAAATTAAGACAGAGTAGAACAAAACAGAAAAAGAAGCATGAGAAGCACACACACATACATGCACACACATGGACACACACACACATGCATGCACACACAAACACACATGGGAGAGAGAGAGAGAACCCATAAATACACAAAATCGAAAACTGTAGCACAGAAGTTCAAGAATAGTAAGGTAAAAACCAAAATGTCCAGATAAAGCATTATGAGACCAAAACAAACCTGCAAAATTAGCACCAGGTTTGTTCTGTGTTGGCCATCTACTGCTGGACACAGGCCTGGCCTTAAGTGTGTTTGTATACCAAAGAGACTCCATTGGAGGAAATCTAATCTTTCCTTTATGAGTAGTTGACAATTGGAGATAGCTTCTTGGTCAGGGATAGGAGACTATGTTCACTTCTTCTCAGTCCTGGGAAGCCATCTGGCCTGGACCCATGCAGACCCTGTGCATGCTACTACCATCTCTGTGAGTTCGTATGTGCATCAGTCCTGTTGTGTCTGAAAGGCACTGTTTTCTTCCTGCTATCTAGCCCCTCTGGCTCTTACCCTCTTTCCTCTTCCTCTTCTGTAAATTTCCCTAAAGGAAGAGGTTTGGTGGAAATATCTCATTGAGGAATGGGTGTTCCAAGGTCTGTCTCAGTCTCTGCACATTGTCCAGTCATGGGCTTTGTAATTTGTTTCCAACTATTGCAGGTGGAAGCTTCTCGGAAGTTGGCTGAGCAAGGCACTAATCCGTGAGTACAGCAGAATGTCACTAGCAGTCATTATAGAGCTTCTTTTCTCTAGTAGAACAATAGTATTTGGTTTTCTCCTGGGTTCATGGTCCATCTAGTCCCAGATTCTTGGCCACCTGAGCAGTGTCAGGCACAGTTTCCAGCTCATGGAGTATGCCTTAAATCCAATCAGAGAGTGGTCGGTTCTTCCCTTAAGCTTTGGGCCACTATTGCAGTTGTGTATCTTGCAGGCAGGACACCACTGTAGGTTACAGGGTTTATAGCTAGGTTGGTGGTTACCTTTATCCTCTGGTAGTGTGCAGAGCACTTTCCAGTACCATGATCACTACTCATCATGGATGAAGATGCTAGCTAGACATCATGTTCAATGAGATACATGGGTGCTGCCTTCAATAGTAGGGCCTTACCACCTGATCCACTGTCAGTTTATTCTTCTGGCATCTTATCAGCTCATCTATAATTTCCAGAGGACTATTGCCTGTTGCCTGATTCTATTGGTGTCCTGATGATTTCCATCACAGAAATAGAATCTTCCTTTTGTTGTTGTGTTTTTGTTAATGTGTTTGTCTCAGTTTCCAGATACATGTCAGCTTATGGTTAGTGTTCACTGTTTGTCTCCCTCCCTAATCTACACAATTCACGAGGATGAGGACTGGGTCTGTGATGCTCTCGTGTAAATTCTCTTGTTATAAAACTTCCTGGTGCCCTTGGGCGTGAGGGCGTTAGAGGTCCCAGTAAAGGGGAATGTCAAGGTGGGAATATGGGAATGGGTGGGCAGGTGGGTGGGAGGTGGAATTCCCTCACAGAGGCAGAGAGGGGGAGGGTATAGGGGGTTTCCAAAGAGGAGACCCAGAAAAGGGGAAACATTGCAAATGTAAATAAAGTATCAATAATAATAATAATAATAAAAAACAAAAAACAAAAAAACTTCCTGGTGCATAGATTGCAATACAAATGTAGTGGAAATGGGAAGGAATAAAATAAATTCTCAAGAATACCCTGATTGTATTAAGATGTGGAATGAAATTCTATCAAGGCAATGTTAATCTAAATATAATATTCTTCAATTAAAAAGACATATTTTGCACCACACTTGCTAATGGTAATAAGAGAATCAAACAACTATCCACAAAGGCAAGTGGAGATTAGGATGTATGCCCCAGCGGTCTGGCATGATCTCCTCTTTGAAAGCACCTGTAGATGCCATTTTCTCTCCTTTCCAAGTTCAATTCTTTCAAGTTATTTAAAAGTAAAAAGATCTGGCCTTAATCAAAGTCTCTTCCAATTTTACTGTTCTCCAACTGAAGTCAGGTGTCGAGATGACAGATATGTCCAAAGCATAAGTGAGAAAGGCTGGCTCGCTCACATGAGTACAGGCAGATGTGGTCTCTTCACACAGATAGCTGCTGCCCGCTCTGGATGTATAGAAAAGGCTCTGGATGTATAGAAAGGGAGGTATTGAATCATCAAAAGATACCTGCTTCGGAGGACCAGGACAGCAAGGGGATTAGAAGTTACAGCTAAGGACTGAGTAAGAACAGCCTCACTGCAGGGCTGTCCTCATGGAATAGCCCTAACAAATTACTTGGTATAATTTTTTTTTACTAGTTCCTTGTCATGAAAGTCTTCATATTGAGTAAATATAAAGCTCATGGTATTGGGAGAGTCAAATAAAACATTATGTATATGTGTGTGAACATATATATTCTGCAGCCAGATGAATTTGCCTTAGCTTCTTAAATCGTGTATCAGTCTCTACAGGGTGAACATGGCCACCATAATATGACATGCTCTCACATGGATGCTATTGTGTAATTTAATGAAGAGCTAATTTAACTAATTTCAACTGCTTTCTAAGTAATAGGATCGTTCATAATCAATTCATTTATCTTATTTCCTAAAATATTTTGTGAAATAAGAAAAGGTGAAAGTATTTAAGAAATGAAAGAGTGGGCTGCCTTTCTCTTGCCTTGTGCTTGTTGTAAATGAGGTCCTCATCAAAATGGAAAAATCGTCTTCACTAGTGAGGCTTCTGTGAGCTCCTGTCCAACAAATGCAAGTAAAAGTCGTGCAGACCACATGGGTGCCCGGTCCCAGTGTCAAGCTTTCATCAAACGACACACTTCTGTACAGTCTGCCGTAGTTTAGATTGGATCATCATCATCATTGTCATCATCATCATAGTAACTATCATCACAGTAATAGGAGAGCCAGCTCACTATAAATACAGGTAGGAATCTGCCACCTTCTTTATGAAGGCTACTTAAAACTTGGTCATTAAAACTTGGTCAATTAATTTTTAAAAAAACAGTATATTTTCCCTGGATCCAGAGCCTAGGAACACCAGGATCATGTTATGCTTGAAAATTCAAAGTTATTCTAACCACCAACTGTAGAGGATTAGAAGGTTACAGAGACACTGGCAATTAATATTAGAACTTCTGTCCAGCAGGCAAGATCAAGGAACCCAGGCAGAGTTCTCTTTGCACTAACCTACCAGGTACACTACTTCATAAACACTGGGCATGGGTGCTTCTGTTCTGCAGATAGAGAAGCATAACCCTGGAGGTCTAAAGGGCCTCATGGGTGGCTATGATAAAGCATCTTCGCAAAAAGCAACACAGGGAGAAAATGCTTATCTTAGCTCATAATTCCAAGCCATAGTTCATTGGGTCTGCGAAGCCAAGGCAGCAGGAACTTGGAGCAACCAGTCACAGCCACAGTCAAGAGCAGAGAGAAGTGAATCTGGGCCTGCTTTGTTCTCAGCTAGTTTTTCTCATTACACAATTCAAGACTTCAAACCAGAGAACTATAATACCCACAGTGGGTGGGTCTCCCACCTAAATTAATATAATCAAGACAATCCCTCAGTGGCTAGAGAGATCGCTCAGTGCTTAGAGCATTTGTTGCTCTTCCAGAGGATCAGGTTCAATTCCCAGAATCCATATGGCAGGCAACAATCTTTTGTAACTCCAGCTCCAGGCGATCCCATGACCTCTTCTGCCTTTCATGGGCACCAGGCACACGTGTGGCACACTGACATGCATGCAGGCAAACTACACTTACATTAAAACAATGTTTTAAAAGAAAATCCCCCAGAGACTTGCCCAAAGGCCAACCTGATCTAGCAAATCCCTTGCTGAGCCTCTTCCCAGGTGATTCTAGGTGATGCCATTGATTCTAGGTGATGTCATTGATTCTAGGTAATGTCACTGATTCTATGTGATGTCATTGACAATTCACACTGTGCTCTGTGTCATCACTGCTACTAAATAACAAAGCCCACCTTTGCATCCGATTTGTCATGCTCCAAACCTACTGATTTTCCTACAAGACACTAGCAATCTTAGGGCCACAGAGAATGCTGAATCTGGCTTTTATTCAAAGTTCATGTTTTCCAAGCACAGCAAAGAAAGAATGCACAGTAGTGAGGAGGGCAAGTAAGGCAGCTGAGATCGCTGGACCATGATTTACAGCGGCCCTAGCCCCAAGACTCACTCTAGTTGGGAATCTGAATTTCGCTTTGGTTCTATTCTAGGCAAAGGGAATTTTAGTCCCATGTTTTTAAAAAAAATATCTTATTCATTGATCTCTCTGATCTTGTATGTATTCAAATCCAATTTTCTGTCTTAAAAGTCAGATCAATTAAGACAGAACAGAATAAAACTCTGCATACTTGATTCCAACATCACTCTTCGCTTCAAACTGCCCTTTAGAAGTCAAACATAGTCTCAGATTTTTCACAAACTCTTTTCCCACAATTCTAATATTCTAAGAATGAAGAGGAAAAGCCCAAGGCAGCCAGAGTCTCCTAATCTTGGTAAACCATGAACACACTACTGATGTGTCAAAATTTCTTTGATCATTGCAAGTTCTAGGATATCTTGATGTCATTATGTTTATATTATTTATAAATAATATAAAGTTTTAAATAAACAAATCAAAAAGAAGACTTCATGTTCTTTTGATGGTTTCTTGGAACATTGTCTAGCAGAACCCCAAAGGACTGCTTGACTATCTTGGGGTGCTTTTCGATGCTTGACTTCTGGCCAAGAAACCAAACATTGTTCATTATGTGTTATCTTGTAGCTGATTATACAGAGAAAATACACAATCTCTGCTGTGGACATGAGGGAATTAAAGATAATGTATTCTGTGAAGAAATAAAACTGTTTGGGCTATAACTTTCTATAGCTAGAAGTGGAGACTTCTAGTTCTTTGGAATGTTATTCTTGTCAAATGATGTTTGGCTGGGACACACAGGTGAAAGACGTCTTGCTAAAGCAAACACGTGAAAGAATGTTTTCCTGAAGCGGACACAGGTGAAAGGATGTTTTGATATAGCAAACACGTGAAAGGACCTAGGATGAAGGAGTATAAATATGATCCCATAGATTAAAGGGAGATGGGCTCTGAGCATTGATTTGGTTTGCTCCTCTTCGTCATTATTCTTCACTAATGACACACATAAATTGGATCACCTTACAGAGTGTTGTTGAGCTCAACTTGTGATAACACTGCCATCGAGAGAAACTCACCCAAGAACTGCTCGTGAGGTTCCTGCTGCACTTCGCTGCTTCTGCAGACTCACCTCTGGCCAGTTTCCAAGCCTAACAGTTCCTTCAGGATTGAACTAGAGCTGCTGCTTTGCACCTGGTGTCTGCCTGCCTAGAGGACTGGTGTGCATCTGCTATTTGGTGTTTGTTTGGGGACTGAACTGCTGAGAAAGATCAAGCTTGCCCCCTGAGAACTATTGCTGAACAGGTCCACTTCTCCCATATTCTAATAACTTTTCTCTTCCACTACCTCTGCTGAGTGGTGGGCTAGAGGAGAGATTGAGCCCTTATTAAAGGTAGGTTGCAAAAATGTATGCCTACAACTTGTTTCTTTGGATGGTCTTTGACTTGATTTTATCATCCTTGTTGATGGGTTAACTTTTAAGTGCAAGTACGGCTAGGGTTCTGAGTCATTCGTTCAGTGAGCACCAATTAAAATACTAAGCAGCTATTAGTGTTCTGCTCGGTGCTAAAAGCATGGCAACAGGTGACACAGACATGATCCTCGTCCTTGTAGTGTTTTCGTCCCCCCCCCAAAAAAAAAAGTTAGAATAAATTATCTAGATGCAAATTATCCAGAGAGAAAAATCAAATGTAACAGAGAAAGATACAGATTCTCAGAGAATAGTGTGTACATCAAGCCAAAAGAAGAGAAAGTTAAAAGGGCAAAGACCTTACTTGAAACCAATGAGAGTTGTCTGCAGTTTAAAGAAACAATTCGAAAAAGTTTGATAGGGGCTGGAGAGATGGCTCAGCCAGAAAAGGGGCCTGCTGCCAAGACTGTCGGGCTGAGCTTGCTCCTGGGGACCCACACAGTGGAAGAGGATAACTGACTCACACAGATGCTCCTCTTCCCTCCACTTGTGTTCTATGGCACACATGTGTGTGCTAATAGAGAAGGAAGGGGAAGAGAAGAGGAGAGGGGAGAGGAGGAGAGGGAAGGGGAGGGGAGGGGAGGGGAGGGGAGGAGAGGAGAGGGGAGAGAAGGAGAAGGAAGGGGAGGGAAGGGGAGGGGAGGAGAGGAGAGGGGAGAGGAGGAGAGGGAAGGGGAGGGGAGGGGAGGGGAGGGAAGGGGGAGAGGAGAGAAGAGGAGAGAGGAGAAAGGAAAGAAAAAGGAAATGAAAAGGAAGGACAGGGAAGGGAAGGAACGAGTCTAAAAACTCTTTGGAAAGATAGGGAAATAATTCCATAAGTAGACTTAGGAAGTAGATTCAATCGATTGCTGAAGAGAAAGTCTTCCAGGATCCAGAGAAAGAGGGGGAAATGCTTTTAAAGGAGCAAGAGTCGGCTGACTAACTTTCTTTTTTTTTTTTTTTTTACTTTTTTTTTTTCCTCCTTTTTTATTTTTGATACTTTATATACATTTCCAATGTTTCCCCTTTTCTGAGTCTCCTCTTTGTATACCCCCCATCCCCTCCCCAACCCGCCTCTAGGAGGGAATTCCACCTCCCACCCCCCCACCCCCCGTCCACCCATCCCCATTTTCCCGCCTTGATATTCCCCTTTACTGAGGCCTCTA